>VUYV01000241.1:194607-379393 GCA_008711295.1 Anarhynchus alexandrinus
TTTTTTCAAAAAAGGGTTTGTGTGTCTGTGTGAAAACCAAAATATCAGCCTGAGATTGTCAGAGAAAACTAAGGCATACAAAAGTGATTAGTGATTGAAAATGACTAGCTATTTGACAACCTTATATATAAGTGCTGCTATTAAAATATTAATAAAATGGTGGAACAGGGATGAAAGAAGTACAAGAAAAAATGTACTGTAAAGAGGCATCAAATATAAGTACCTTTGATGATAGCTTTCCACAGTGGTGAAACAAGTAAAATGCCATAACATGTATGTCTTTAATTACCCATTACTGGATCTTATTTTTGCTTGAAATTTATTGCTCCATAAGTAAGGTTAAAACACCAATTTTTATCACAACCACACACATTAGTCTAAAGCTTTGTGTCCCAAGGGGAAAAAAGTGCCCCAAACAACAACAAAGGCCAATGTGAAGAAAATAATTCATTTTTAATATGAGAAAATGAAAAAAGTAAAGAATGAATAGAAGATCTTTGTTCTTCTTTTTTATTTATTTTTATATTCCACATATTGGACCATTAAAACAAAAATCATTGAAGGGAATAAAGTGAAGCCATTACACCCCAAGATATATTATGCCACAGGTCTGTAGCTCCCTCAGGCCATACTCCTTCTGAGTGGCCCCCCCTTCCCCCCTCAAAAATATCCATGTAATCAATTCATATCCCACTAAAATGGCTGCAGTCTACCAGTGAAGAAGTCCTGCTCTCAGGAGAGTAGTACGGCTGCAGCGTGCATTGCACCGTAAGCAGGTCTTGCTGTGAGAGCAGCAGACGTGATTTGCCCTGAAAGCGCCGCTAGCAAAAAGCGGGACCCACTTTCTAGAGAAATAAGGACCGGAGAGGTTGCATATCATGTCAGTACTCCGATTTCTAGCACAGTCAATGAACCTTGCTCTTACTTGGTATCTCTTATAGTCGTGCAGCCAGACAGTTGTCCTGAGAAACTGCCAACTGTGGCAAATGACCCAAATGTAAACAGCAGCTCCTTTACATTCAAGTGGTGAGTTTACTCCCTTTCTTCGAGTCTCCTTTTTTAATAAATTTTTCCAGATGAAAACGCCTTTGTTATTTTCAGAGAAAAATGAGTTGGGGAAATGACATGACAGAAAGAACTCCTTAGTGGTAACTTTGGTTCATAAACCAAAAAAACCTCTCTGTAATATTTCAGCCAGAACATTTCAGGTACCTGACCACATCCCCACAGGTACGGGTGGGGGTGGGGCTGCTGCCAGCCCCCCGTGCAGCCACCTCTCCCCAGTGTGACCCCCATCCCTCAGCCTCTCCTTGCAGGGCAACTGCTCCAGCCCCAACCACCCTGGGAGCCTCTTGCTGAACTCACACCAGTTTGTCCGTGTCTTTGAAACCATTGTGTACTCTGGGGGGTTCCTGTGAGCACCAGCACTCCGTATTCTGACCATTTAAATTTCAAACAATGGCTATGCCATGAGAATGTTTCAACAACACAGCTCTCCTGTGAAATGGAGACAGAATCCTGTTTCTTCTCTTCTGTGTTTGGATAAAAGCAGAATAATTTTAATCTTAACTATGTTCATTTTTCTGATGAATTTTAAAGCAACCTGAAAGTATTTGCTGATGTTAATCAACTTAATATTTATTTTGATATTTAGGATGATAGCTTTGCAACCTAAATGTGCTCTGATCCAGAAGTTGTTCTTTCCTTCTATTATACATAATTGCATATTACTTTGCATTCATGGCAGATTTGAATAAGAATATTTTAGCAAACTGAGACGAAGATTAAGGCATGTAAATAGTATTCTCCCAGAGATAAAACACCACACAAATCAGTACAGCTACGCAGAGATAAATACTGTCCAGCCAGTGAACTGTGAGATAAATTCAGTTAAGTTTGGCAAAAGGCTGTGAAAGCTTGGAAAAAGAAGTGTTATTTCTGCTTAATTTTATTTATGTGATTTGTTAATAAATCTGGTATCATTGGATGTGACAACAAACACTGTAAAAGCAGCAAAAAACTTCCCTACACTTTTCGTGGCTGGGAATTTGGTCCAGCCAAGTTTATGCTGGAAACTTAGCTGCGTACCAGCTCTGAGGCTGTACAGTCTGAAAACTTAGACAAGAGAAAACTCTCCTGCTAGGAACAAGATCTTGTGAACTTTACCAGGAAGAAAGCCGAAAAGGAAGGGGCAGAGGTGGGCAAGGTACAGTGAGTGAGCTGAGACTCTCTGGAGTCCTGCTTGCTGGTTAGAGGAAGAGGAGGGCTTGTGGTGGTGGCTGATGTCCTCCTGAGAAGCCGGCTGCAGGAAGGCCAAGCCAGCCTTCCCCAACTGAGACCTGTAGGGCTGAATCTGGGTTTCCTGACTACATGATCCCTGCTTTGGTGGTTCAGGGTAGAAAAGCACTTCCCATTCTGTTCAAAGTTAAAATCGAATTGAAGGTCTTTCTGGGTCAAGGCCAGCAGCGACCATGGTGCGGCTGCTACTGTTGATCTGTGGCATTCCATTGGCTGTGCTGAAATAATGGAAGGAAAAATTGCAGGCTTTCTGCAAACATTATCCTGAAACCATTATGGATATCTGCATGTGGCTGAGCTATAGCTGTAGTAAGCTGATGATGTATTGCCAATTTGGTAAAACTTTGAGTCGTTTGGGAAGACTTCATAAAAATAGTAAACAAATTGAGCACTGGCGTAAAAGCAGGCCACTGTTGTTCACTATTATACCATACTTTCTGTACAAAGCCAAAAAAAAGTCTTTCCCTAAACCACAAATTTTATGTTTACAAGATGTCAGATAACAGAGAAAATCAATATGTAAAAGTCAAATATCTTCCCTATTTTTTTGAATGATAACATTATTTGTATATAAACACACTCACATATGGTAGGCTCTAATAATCATTCTCTGTTGTGGGTTTTTTTTTCGGTTGAATTGCGTTCTTTTCCATTTTTTGATTAATGTGCAATAGAAAAATTTCTAATAAACTACTTATTACAATATAAATCTACTCCAGTTGTATTTATGCAGCTTGGCAATGACAATTTTGATTGTCTTCGCCTTTTAGAACTGGAACAGAGTGTTTGCAATGACAGCTCTGCTATCTAATCTATTCTACCTTTTTTTCTTTATTTTTTTCTTTTTACCTGTGCACACCAGAGAGCTACATCAGAAAATATTATGACATTTGCAATAATGCTCTCAAGGGAAACAAATTCCTGTGGGACAGATATTAAATGTATTGTGAATATTGGGAAGAAAAACATTTAGTACGTGTGTTACTCAAAGTGAAGTTCTCATTGAGCAATGTATATTAATACTGTACTTGGATTAAATGATACAGATGGTCTTATGTCATTTATCAGTAGAACACTATAAAATTACTTCTCTTAAGAGTCTGGAAATGGGCTAAGCAGGGGGAAAAAAAAGCAAGTCTGATAAAATCACAAATGTTTTCTCCATCATTGCTGAAACTCTAATTTTCTTGCTTATTGCTTGAGTTGATAAAACAAATAAAAGAAGGAATCTCAGAGAGATTTCTTTAATATGCAAAATGAATTTCAATGTTCTCTCCCGCTGGTATTTTTATGGAAAACCTGACTAGATGCTACACATGGAACAGAAAAATCTGCATTTAGATGGAAATATTATGAAATGCATGATATGGTACAAAGTAAGTATTTTAATGGAGATAGCAAAGTGTTGCATTATATGGTTGAGTGGAAAGACAGCATGCATATAGGCTTTTATGTCCAGCTGCCCTGATTTGCCCAAGAGAGCTCACTTTATCTGAATTTGAACTTAATATAGGGGGAAAAAAAGTCCCACAAAAATACAGCAGAGAAATGATTAGTTCTTTTACCAAGTGAAATATTAAGACCTGTGTGAGTCACCACTGTAAACAATGATGTTTTGGACTTGCATGGCAATTTTTTCAAAGGCTTCTTAAGTATTTTACAATCAAGAATTAATTAAGCCTTTCAGTACTGTCTCTGTTATATAGATAAAGTGGTGTAACCATGATTAAATTTATACCCATAGGTTTTAACAATTATTTTAGAGTCACTGCAGTAGCTGATTCAGTTCAAACATGCCCCTAGAGACATGCTTTGCCGCAATTTCTATTTTGTTTGGTTTTGTTAATATAAGCGCAGCAAAGAATGTAAAATCGTCAGGCAAACTGGTGATTTATCACTGTAACTCATTAAAATCAAATTAAATAACAATCCCCCCCAAAGTACATAATACAAGAAGTTAAATTTCTTCGTTATGGACAGTAGATAAAATATTTCTCTTACACAAAAATTGGGAATTGTATGCTGAGTATTCACAATTTTTTTATTGAGTAAAACTAATGGAAAATTATTGTTATCAGAGATCACATCATATCTGAGGAACCAGTATTTTTAAGCTTTTAAATTTCATCACTGTTGTGGTGATATGGATCCAAAGTTGTAACTCATGTCAATGGATGGAGATCCTTGATCTAATAATGAATTTTGCCCACAATTATATCTGCTTCAAGAAAATGTTAAGAGGATAGACAAAAATGGAGCACCATTCAATAAAGCAAATAATTTGAAAGCATAGGACAATGCTGAAAACAGGGAAGGTTTTTTTGAAAATTTGTTTTAGGCAACACTTTTGCATAAATATTTGCATGAATTACTTGGGTGTTTTAAAAAATGGCAGGATCAGGTTCTTATACTGAAATAATTTTGTACCCTAGATTTTGACCTCCTTTGGGATGCTAAAACAACTTTCACAACAGGACTCTTCTCCTGACTGTACTGTGTCATCCATAGCATGATGATGCTGGTGGTAGTGATAATGATGGAGTACACTTTTACCCGCTTACTAATGCTTTCTTTAAAACATTTTTCTGCTGAGAGGTGAGAGAATGGTAAAAACCCCTAGAAAGGTCGTTATAAAATATCATTGTTTTTTTACTGAATATTTAAAAGCTTTTAAAGCAAATGTATGTATATTTGCGTCTCTGCTCTCTCTACATATTACATGTGCTTTTTTGTTACAAATTCATCAAAATAAAGGACAATTCCAAATTTATGCTTCTTAACCACAAGAACAGCACCCAACCTTTACGAGAAATTCTGAGTTCTAATACAGTGAAAACCTTAATTAGTAGGACTAGTCATATCAATAAATCACTGTGGAATAATTTATGATTCTGTATTTTTTTTGGAGGGAGGTGGTAGTGAAATGCCCTCATATTTCCAGAAAAGTGGAAACACTAGCTCTGTTCTGACAAACACAATGGTATCTAGTTTTTTCCATAGTTCTGCTCCCAGTATTATTGATGCTTAACCCATGAATGCCCTTGAATATATATGCCAGATTACTCCTTCATGTTACCCTGCTGCTGACTGCAATAACATTGCAAAGGGGATACATTTTCTCCCATAACTTTTATTGAAATGACAAAGAGTGACCTTAGGATGTTTCTGTATGTCCTAGTGTTCTTTCTATAACATTTAAAATAATGGGGACACACTAAGTGGCATGGCCTCAGGCATGCTGAGGGGGCTCTAACTCTCTGGGGGTTAATGGATGACTGTTTTTAGTTGAGTAATCAAATATAATACTCTACTGCAGAACTCCTATAAAGACACATACATGCAGACTAATGGCTATTACTCTAATATGCTTTCAACCTTGAAGATGCTTTAAAGACATTGCTTGTCATTTCAACGTTATATTGTTGCAGTCTAAGAAATACATTTCACTTTTCTTTTACACGGTGTGGTGAAACAGAGAACAACTGTGACTTTTTTTCTGATTCAAGAAAAGAACTGCTCTAATCAAATCTTCAAATGCAAAGGTGCTGTCAAAAAAAGCAGAGCGTTAGTAACCAGCAGTAAAACCTCAAAGATCACACTGATACCAATATGAAAGCCAATACAAATTAAAACTTCTTTTAAAAAAAAACACATTATGTCATATTTACTGTGGAATAAACTAATCTGTATGTTTTCAGTTGGATCCTGTTGAAAAAGTTTAGCTAAGTTCCAGGTAGGAATTTCTTTGAGACGAAGCTGGGAGTAGGGAGGTGGAAGAAAAACATCAAAGTTTTTAGATTTATTTTGAAATCTCCAATTAAAGAAGACAACCAGATAAGGAAAGTAGATTCTGCATTTAGACTTCGTTTATCACAGGGCTGTTGGAACACAGGCCTTTTTAATTTAAATAATGTTATGGTTTTAATTTATTTTCCTCCCCTTTTCATAATTTATTTTTTTTTTTTTAAATCTTAACTGCTTCTTACTTTTTCAGTGCCTCCATAGTGAGTCACTGAAGTCCTTGAATCCAGCAAGTTATACTTGGCAAGATGTGAGTGGCCGTATTGTTCATTGTTCTTTTAACCATAAGTTATTAAAGTGCATCAATGCAGTGATAGCTAAGTATCTAAATGCATCAGCTCCTGTGAGAATGCATGGAGCACTGCTAGCACAGCTGGGACACACAGCACGGCACTGTGAGCTCCTATCTCATTCACAGGTAAATTGGGCACCTCTCACATATGACAGTATTATATGACATACAAATGCCTTATGTTTTACTTCTGGCAGTAGTCCTTTTGTGGTAATGTTGTGTTGTGCTGGATGAGCTGGATTACATCTCTACTTAAGCCATAGAGGCTGTCCTGATTTGGTATGCCTCTTTCTCCCTAGAAGATGGATGGGCAAACGGTTTGGATGTTGTTCCAGCGTGATGCCACACTGCAATGCACCAGATGAGCTATTGGAATGCAGAGGGAGTCAAGGAGAGGGCGAAAGCTAGGCAGCCCTTGTCCCAGTAGAAGTATGACAATGCGGCAGCCAATAGGACTCCTCTTGTGCTCAGCAATATATGTATATGCATATTTCATTTGCTAGATCAAGGCTGGAAATACTTTTCTGCAGCTATCATCAGTAATACATATATATGTGTATATATATATTTCCAGGACTGCTGTATTTCAACTTGTTGTAGGCAGCAGTTAATGAAATTAGAAAAGAATTATCTGGCTGTCAACAATTTAGTGCTAGAGATATTTTTTGGTTCTTATTGAAGAATGAAATGCAACACATGGACACAAAGAACTTACACACACACATCATACACACACACATACGTGTTGACTCTAGAAGGGAAAAATGAAAGATATGAGCAATGGAACAGATGGGCCAGTTTTAACAATATAGGTATTTTCAACAGAGCAGTCTGCCTCCTCACTTACACCACTGAAGCTTTATTCATGTTGTAGATTGTATCATTCAGATCATTAATTTCAAACTTTTGCTGCTTCTCTATGCAATCTATCACCAACAGAAGGGATGATTCAAAGCCCATTTTTGTTAAAGGGAACCAAAGAAGGGTTTCCAGTGGATTTGGAGCAAGAATTCAAAATGAATAGTGGTTTTGGTTGTGTTGTTTGCTGTATATGATTTATGATACTTCTCCTTAATGAACAGGACTTCTTTAGCTCAGAAACTTAAGATGTTCAAAGCTGAATAACTTTTTTTCAGAAATCATGCAAGATTTATTTGCTTCCAGGACAAAAAAAAAGAATTACAATTAAATTCCCATAATCATATTCCTGGAGGTCCATTATCTTGAGACCTTCTGGTGTCTTTCATTATCTTTCTGAACTGGTATGAAATACCTCTTTTAAATCTTCAGGTTTATTGGTGATGAAAAAAGCTTTTTGGTATAACAACCCAGTAAGATGCTCCATTAAACTCAATCACTAAACCTATTTCATTATATTTCCTATTCCTCTAAATAGAGAAATTCAATAATAATTGAGACTCAGAAACTCAGCATTCTTTGATGGATTAATGATTGATAATTTTTCATGTTAATATTGACAGTCTAAGACTACAGGAATACATTACTATTTTTCATTTTCACAATCTGTCATAATAAACCTGAGCAAACTTGCTTTCCTTTCTTCTGTTTAATAGGCTGTAAGGTATTGACCAGAACTTACAGCCTGCTCATTTCCATGACTGATGTATTTCTGCTAAATGGCATATATTTGTCCTGCAGTCAGTGTTGCAGTTTTGAAGGCTTTGGAAGGAAACTTGACATTTCATAAATCCATCATCTGAATTCCTGGATTGAATGAATGTGTTAGAAACCACAGGCATGATAAGGGGAAATAAAATGGGCTCAGAGAACACGATGTAGCTTGCTTTTCTTTTTTTTTTTAATGCCAGAAAGTGAAACTAAAGGTTTCTTTAAAAGTTTTTATTATAAGTAATGAAATATTACTGATGTGAAAAACTATTAAGCCAACTTGTTTAATGTAAGGGAATGCACAGAAAAGTATAGTAGATTTAAACAAGATTGTGGTCATATTTTCCTAGCTTTTTTTTTAATATCTGGCAAAATATTTAGTTACCACTGTAAAGAAGGACTTCTGTGACTTCAGGGGATAACATGTATTTCCATAAGTACTTAGTGAGATTTAAAATTTTTTACTATAAACAGAATAATTACAGTCTACTGTCTTCTTCTAAAGTATTTGAAATCACTGCTGAAGATAAAGATGTTTAATTGCACTTGGTTAGTGCCTTGGTAGTTCATATAGTTTGATTAGTTTGCTTTCCAAGTGAATTATAATTTAATTCAACCTCTTTTTCCTTGTGAAAATGGTTCTGAGTGTAAAATAAGTTTATTTAACCTCTTCACTAGAATAGGTAAATTTTTCAATGAATTCTTCTAGACCTGAAAAATTTAAAGATCTTCTCTCTATGTACATCTTTAGTATATAGAATAGTGCATAAAACTTGGCTTTCACCTTATGAAACAACAAGGCCAATTTCTCTTCAAATCCCTGAGGCATTATACATATGCGCGTGTATATGTATATGTGTATGTGTATGTGTAAGTGTATGTGTTAAGTGCTATTAGTTCCAAAATAATTTTAAAACTGTTTTGAGGGAGGGGGTTGTTCTTTCTTTAAATGTATATATCACTTGTTTAAAGGGGAAAATAACATATCTGGATGAGCAAAAATTTTAATCTCTATGCTAACTGATCTTTAACTTTGACTATTGACTCAAATTAATGAAAAAAGCTTAATATTGAAAAGTATCTTTGAAAAGAGAGTATATGTGGGGTTTTTTCTCCTCATTCTCCTATTTTTCACTAATTCCTTGTTCAATATTGAACAAGTAATTTTAACTTGTTGGAGTTTATTGATTTTAAATAAAGTAAGTAAAACAATACCGCGTATATTCTACAGCTTCAGAACTAATATTTGCATTGTATCTCTGGGTACTTTTATGTGTGATACTTCTTTACTCTCTTTTACTAGCCTACGATGACAGTAGTGATGATGCAGTGGTGTCCTGTTTATTTCAAAGATGTTTTGTGTTCCTTGAAATATTGTGTGTTATTACCATCCTACAATCTGTTTACAAGGTGTAGGAAAGATTTCACAGAAAGCATGCCCAAGCCTATTAACACTAATGAAGCTTCATATCGTCAAGATATGAGTATTACAAGAGCCACGGAATTAAAATTATTTTTCAGTATAGAGCAGATCAGTATGTGAGGATACCATTATATATACCAGAATAAAGTGTGTAATCATAGATCTATCGTGTGCCATCAGTATAGTACATAACACAGGTCTATAATTTTTTTCATAAGTCATCCAAGTTTTGTAAATTCTTAAACTAAAGATTTCTACTTAGAGATTAGANAGTGAAACTGTGCATTATTCATTAAAAAAGAAAATATAAGATATTTCTAAATATTTTTTAAATATGAAATGCAGTTCTGTGTGTTGGAAGAGTGAAGCTCAACAGTACCATATTAGTTAAGCACTGTAAAGAATTGCTTGCTATATTCCCATTTCTCATCATTTTTCACACAAAATTTCTCTTGGTAATACTGTGAAAAATGCATACACATTTCAGTCATATTTAATTAGTCATCCTGCAGTATTTGCAGGTAATTTAAATGCATGTTCTTCATCTCTGCCCATCTCAAAAGAAAGAAGAAATCCACATTTCTTTACGTTAGATGAACAAATACGTTAGAAGAGTTTAAGTTTCACTCCTTTAGCACGATAAAGATAAAACCAATATAATTTGGCACGTAATTAAGTACTTCACTAATTCACTGCCTCAACTGTGAAGAAAAAGGACCTTCAATGTGAACTTGAAAACTGCACATACCTCAGTTCCCTGTGCTTTGTTTTGCAGCACAAATCTAATTTAAACCCAATTTGTATCCAGATGTAATCAAACAGAAATCTAATTTCTCCCACCTCATTTCTATTGGAATCTTGCTCAATCCACTCTGTGGACTGAAAATTAAGATTTAGAGTTGTGTTTGTTTGTTTGCTTTTAAGTTTGCTTGTTTATTTATTTTTAAAAGATTTTCTTTATAAAGTGTAGTATGTCTACTTCAGATCTACCTACTTTGATCTGTCCTGTTCTGGATTTCAACCAGTAAATAAATATCAAACAAAAGGGTTTTTTTTTAAAAAAAAAGGTGTGTGTTTGTTGTTTTTTTTTTTTTTTTAAAAGGTGTGTTTTTTTTTTTTTTTTTTTTTTTTTCTATCGGATCTTCCCATCACCATTCTATCCTAGACATGGATTATCCTTACCCAAGACAATTTCTATCCTGTCAACAGAATAACCCATATGAGTACAGATCTGTCATAGAATCATCAACATGTGCCAACACTTTCCAATCTATTCTACCCAAGCCTTGAATCAATACTGTGATGTGGTTTTGGATCAAGGGTGGGAGACAAAAACCAAAGTAAAACGTGCTAGCAACAATTTGCCGCAATGTTGCTAATAATACTCAATCCAATATAATGCCATGTGCCTATGCATCCACTTTCCCAGCACTTAAACCAGAATGTCAGGCTGACCCTTGTAAATGAACACACAGCTTTGGTCTCCCACTCCCACTCTCAGTCTGCTTCCTGACTTAAGTCTCAGTTGTCCAGCTGCTATGATTAGAATATGCAGTGTCAATTTTATAAAGTTTGGTTTTAACTTTGGCCTAATCCCCTATCAAGAGAGTATTTTCTAATAGGAAAGAAAACCAGCCAACCAAAAAAAAAAAATTAGTTCCAAGATTTTACCTTTGTGTAGAAGCTGGATAAAGATGTTTGAGGCTGTAAAAAAAATCTTTGCATGAAGGAAGATGGAACAAACTGGAATTCTTCAGTCTGGGAAAGATGGAAGACAATACAATACAGACTCATAAAATGAGAAAATCTATTGAGGAAGTGAACAAGAACTAGGGTAATACTGACTGTAATTATACGTCAGGTAGCTGGTTCAAATACCCCCCCCAAAACATGAACACCTCTTAACACATTTAGTTAAACTGTGAAACTTTACTATGGAATTCACAGATTGCCTGTAGTAATAGTGAACCAAGTTTACCTACCTTCAGAAAGCAGTTGGCATAAAGGTATTATCTTTACATCACAAAGCCACTGAAGTGTAAATCACTGCATACTTCCTGGGACTTTTCATTAAGCATTTGCTACTGGTCATAGCTAAAGACTAGGCCATTGGGCCTTTGGTCAATTGTACAGTTGTCCTAACTTGGACAACTACTCTGGTACTCTTCTGATTTTGTTCTAAGGCTTTTCAATTGCAGGAGATTCAATTCCAAATATTATTCGGCAGGAAAAACTTCAATAATTTAATTATTCATCTGAAAATTTAATCTTTTGCTTCTAGGTCAGAAAATTTTAGGCTGAGTTTTGAATTTATAGAGGTCTAATTCTTCTAATGTAAATATATAAACTATTTAGACAAATGTAAAGAATGCTGAAGCAAGTACAAGGAAAAGAATGTTTTGGCAAATATGTTGACTATATCCCTCTTTTCATAAAACAATACATCATTTCGTCTCATTGTGGGTCTCATCTCTTCTGCTTCAGCTAGATTTCTCACATGCTTCTGGACCCAAGTTTTTCTGTTTAAGAATATTTGCAAATAATACTATCAGCGGATTTCAAGTAAAAGTTTGCTAATGACAGTACTTTGCACTATTGTGTAAGGCCTAACAGATTGCTGTGAAAGCATAAGATCGATACTTAGATCCATTTAAATGGACACCAAATGATGAAGATTTCTGAAGCAAAGGGAAAGGGAAAGTAGCAAACTAAAGATTAAGGCAATTCAGAAGGAAAACTTGCTCATATTATATTGCTGAGATTAATACAAACACTGGAAACACAGGTTGCTTAGTTTCTGGATAAATCACCTACAAAAAGACATGAAGGATTTAATTCCTTTGTCCTCTCCCACCCCCCAATGTTCTGTTAATTGTGTAAAGACATTTATTTTGTTATAAACTTCGTGCATTTCTCTATTCCCTATCAGCCAAGGTTCCCAAAAGATAGCCTGTCTTGAATTTTGTGGGGTTTTTTGATGTAGGAATGTCTCACCCCTATTGTTCCACTAGTGCATGTGTGTTTCTAAGGTAAGTAGTAGGAGTAACCGTTGCTACAAAAATGTTTCTAGATACGAATACCAGCCTCTCTTCCTTCTCTTCTTTTGTCTTTTCTTCACTTGGATCACAAAAAACCAACTTTATAGAAAATCTCATGTTGGACGTTGTTTATCCATCACTTCATGTCTATTTGGAATATATGTTACAATGCTGTTTTACAAAATGGGAAAACAAAACCAAAACATCAATAAAAACCTTACTAAGCGGACTTGCCAAAAGACTCAACCATCTACTTTTCTGAGTGGAACCAAGATAGATAACTTTCCCAGCAAAAGTCAGAAACTAGGTCAATGCTCTGTATTGACTGAAAAACCCATCTGATGTCTTAGACTAAAAGTGATTTTCTCAGATTTTCCCCACTTGACTACCAGAAATAATTATTTCTGGTGTCAGCCTTGTAATTTTAGTTGATTATTTGCTATATTCATTTGAAGATTTAATAATTTCACATATTGATTTATTGACTCACTCTTAATTATGACCTTGATTGGATCATTGTATCATTCCATCTTTAATTAGCTTTGTAAAGTTGTCACAAATTAGTTCAGTAAAATGCTTGCTTAAGTATGTAGTTGCTTACTCATCTTTTAAAAAATAAAATCCATAAAAAAAACACACATTGTATTAATTCAATGGTGTTACACCTTGTGTCATGAACTCAGGATAAAATTATCATTAATTAAGAAATTAGCAAAGCCATTTTCCTGTGTTTGCAAATTGGTACCTAAGAAACCCTTAGTTTTACTAGCTTTGTGGCTTCTTGTATCACAGATTGTGTTGCAAGTAGGCTAATAATTTCCAGAAAATCTTGGAAATTGCAATAATGACAGTATTCTTCTGACTGAAGTAATGTTAAACTGTTCTGGCGTGGAATGAGAGAAAGTGCTACTTCCCAAATAATGAAAAAAAAATCCAAGAAAGGTGTTATAATCCACTTCTCTTTCTATGCAGGTGGAGGTAACAAGATCACCAACCTATCTATTATTTATTACTCCTTTAAAATTATTGAGATACAGTATTTTTTTCCCGGTTCTTTTCAAAGCTACTGTGCAAATGCTGCTGCAGTACAACTGCTATTTCTTCTCCCACAGGTATCAGACGCAGATCTTTTATGTAGAACCATTCAGACATTTTGTGAAGAATCACTTGTAAAATGCTAATCAAACATGAAATGTTCACAGAATGTGGAAACAGTAATGACATTTAAAAATGAAAGATACATTTTTAAGAACACATTTGAATAAAGGAAAATGTTTCTTTTCAGTCTGTTTGGAGAAAATGCTCTTAGTTTGTGTAGCACACAATTTTTGAGTTAAAATATGAATTAGACAGATATAATTTGATTTTAGGACATACTAATCTCTGCTTTTATGCACAACTAACAAAGCACATAGGATATTTGATTAAAACTACACTGCAAATACAGAGTACTAATATCCCTTTCTTTCCAGTTATCCAGTCTGTATCTAATATTGAATGAATATAATTTCTTGTAAGCAAAAAGTGATCACCTTTTGGAAAGTGTAATCATGAGTGGGGAAACTTGTACTTCAGTACTCTTTAAATGAAGTGGAAAGATAAAATCCCAGTTTCTCCATATTTTTGATTCCTGTGACATGGTCTTCAGAATGATTTTATCTTCAGATCTGTACTATAAAAAATATGTTTTTCCTTAATGTTTTGGACCGATTGTTTCCCAGTAAAGCCAAATCTTACTAAAATTGATCCTAGATAAGTTCACAGCAATCAGTAAAAAAAAAAAAAAAAAAAAAANGTTTACACCCTGGCTTGACTAGAAAGTTGATTGGGAAAAAAGACATCACACATATCCAGTGCAGAAAAAGCCTACACGATGATTGCCGGTGGTAAAACGGAATGAAATTTCTACTCAGAATGAGTTTTACATTATATATGAGATGAATAAACAAAGATATACTTTGTTCAATTTCAGCTACTTTTTCTTTATTATAAGAAATGCCTTTGTCTGCATTTCTTAATCTGTAAATATTTTTTCCAGTGCGTTAGAAACGGCCAGACTATTCATTTTCACATTACTGTCATGAGATCCAAGAGCTCAGGTCTTCAATGGTTTAGCAGTGTTTTTTCCAGTTTCTTAATAGCTAGTGATTTCACAATGGACTTTTCTGTTCTTGACCAAGCTTCTCAGAAATTATTTTTGATGTGGATCACTTTGCAATACGAACAATAGTAGCCATTTGACCTTCACAGAATCAGCAGTGTTTAAGTATTTAATTAGCAGTTGTTGTCTGCAAGGAGTTATTCACACTAAAAGCCAAATTTCACTCTTCTCTTAAAAAAAGAGGATTATTTTCACAAATTGTAGGTTGACATATTCCAAAGTTTCAGAATATCTCTCTCAAGTTTCTTTGCCTGTTTCCTACTATGTGACTTCTGTCAGTGTAAGGGTAGCACATTTGATTTTAGTTCTCACTTTTTTTAATTCCTATTGCCTTTCCATGTCTTTCATTATTAGTATGGAAAATCTATTCAAATGTTCATGATCTATTGTATTTGAAACATTTCAGGGTAAAGCTAATATTTTCAATAGCTTTTGAAAGCATCCTTAATATTGTTTTCAGTGTTTTCATGTCGAGAACTTGGAGAAATGAAAGTCATATTACACTTGAGGGAATCACTAAAAATAGAAAATTTCAACCATGATGCAGATCTGCAAACTAAATATCTCTAGAAGGAATTCTAGAAGAAATAGTTTGATGAAAAAAAAAAAATTAAAATGGTAATTAAAAAAGAAGTGTGCTTCCTTTTGCAATACAAGCTTAGCTTTTGGTTGTGAAATGGTGTCAAGGATTTCGGGCTGCCTCTTGTTGTGCAACGGACTGCAATTTCCCAAAATTAAGACTTGAAAGTTATCACTCAAATCTCTTGTGCACTCAAAAATGTTTTATATTTCTAAAATTAAGAAGCTAATAACATTAACAATTGCATAGCATTTTATGAGCCCTACAGCCCTATTGTGCCAGCCACTACCCAAATACAAGCAGACAGCCCCCAACACTAGCAGCTTGCATTCTAAATAAACCATGAGGGCAAATATTTTTCTTTTCACTTATCCTTTACAAACAGTATTGACAATTTAGGGAATTAAGTAGACATTTATGGTATTTGAGAATATAATTGCACTAGTTAACATTCACCAGAAAGCAGCTGTCATTATTCCCGAGGGAGAGCCAATCATGGGTATGATTACAAAGAAGCTGTGAGAGCCAACTTAATTGAAAAAACAGGAGGATTTCTAGGTAAGAGCAGGGGAAAAAAGTGATAAATTAGTTTTCTTGAGACTTCACAAGGAATGAAACTGGGGGGTGAGTCAGTATACACTCTTAAGTTATGCATTTCCAGTATTAAATTTACAAGAGAAAACATTATCCCCTCGCACTTTCCAAAGAAATGTCAACAAAGGTTATTTAGACTTGGTAGCTTATCAAAATAAATTAAAAAAGGAAAAAATTCAACTACGTTCAAAACCACCCACGACATTGAACCAATAAATGCATCAGAATTTCCTCTTCCAAATACCCAGAAAAGTAAAGAATTCCCTGAACAAACTTACCAGGACTTTGAAGAACATTCCAAACTTCCTGACTTGGGGGGGGGGGGGGGGNAAATATTCTTTTAGTTCACTCTTTGTTTGATATAAAAATACTGAAATACTTTAACCTTTTGCTTTATTTGAATTTATAATTATTAATTATTTTTTTAAATGGGTATTTTATTCTTGCATCATTTTTCTTATGTATTTGACACATTAGTTAGAAGAAACATAATTTCAGACTTGCCAAATCAGAGTGTTTTTCTTCAAAAATATCATAAATTCAATCCTTATACCTTTGAAATCTGGCCAACATCCATTTATTGACTTTTCTACTCAAATTTTGGATCCAGCAAAATAGAAATCTGAATTTACTATTCAGCTGAATGTTGGATCTCATTTTCCATTGCCCTTTTGCAATGTTGTAATGTTTTCCCAATGTTTCAAATTGGCGTACTTCTGCATACTTCTTGATTATTTATTTTTTTTCAAATAAAAGCATGAAAACTGCCTCATAGCCTCCAGACTGCTACAGGATAGGCAGTGTGGGTGAAAAAAAGAACGCAGTAGTAGGGAAGTTTCAAAAAGAAGTTTTGTATTTATGATTTCCTTTACCATTTTATAGCACAGAGGTAAGTTTGATTAGCCTTTATGTTCTGTGAATAATATTGCAGTGGTCAGAAGATGGTGACTAAAGAGTATGCAGGAACCAGGGTAGGGAGTGCTCTTTGGTGACTCTGATTTGTCCAATCTCCATTGCAAATTCAAGGCTGAGAGATGATAAAAAGAAATTATACATTGTCTAAATACAGAGACCAGCCTTGAGAAACTGTCTTTAATTGGGGTCCTTACAAGCTCTCATGCAGATTGTGGACCCAAATGACTTCTTAGAAACCTAGAATCTAAAGCTCTTCAGAAAGCAGCAGTTTGCCTTTTTCATTTGTCCACTTGTAAACAACACTGCTTAATTATTATTCTAATGTGACTACTTTTCTATGACTCAAACATTATATTGCGTTTGGATATGGAATATAGGCACAAGAAGAGAGAAAAATAACCAGAGATACCCATCTTCACTGTACATTAATACTCATCTGTTCTCATTTCCTGGCTTGGGTAAGCAGGATAATGCACTCCTGAGGTCTCAGTGACAATATGGAGAAAAATAAAAGAAATCCAGGACCAGGGATTTATAGAACATTAGCTGCAAATAAGCTCTTTTTAATGATACTAGCTAGAGACTAGATATGTTCTGAACAATAGGTGATCTCTAGAACTCTTGCTGTTTGTCAAACATGTCTAATCTTCGCTTGAAATCCTGTGCTCAGTGACAAGAGAAGATAAAAAAAGAGCAGACCCCAATGCTGTTGGTTGAAAAGACCCAGATATTATTACGTTCATTTTTTATTCTAAAGAACGAATCAATCTGATGATGTAAAAACTTCAAAACAGTTATTCTTAAAAACTGAGGATGATTTTTATTTGTTATTGAAAAATTTGCCTGTTTAGGTTCCCCTATGTGTATTTTTTCAGAGCAGGTGGTAGATGGGAGGCGTACTGAAATCCTAGCTTAGCACTTAAAAATGTGTTGTTGTTTTTTCTATTAAGCAATAAGTAAACTTTAATCTAACTCTTGAACAGTACTTTGAAAACCAATAAAGGGGAGGGTGTGTGTGGGGGAGAAAGTATGTTCTTTTCTTCTAGCTAAATAAATCTTTCATTCTGTATTGCCAGAGATCATAATAAAGGGAGGAAGAGTTACTGCATCTTGTATAGTGCACTGAGAAGGGCTTTGGTGCTTTTTAAAGACTGAGCAACTTTGAATCCAGCTGAGAGCCCCTTTGCCTAATTCAGAATAAATGAATGCTCTAATGGTGTGATCTTATGTTCTTACTGCTTCAGACTTGCCTGTTATTATAGTAGTTAAAGTACTGTATTAATTTTACTTTTTGTTACTTTATTCTTTAAAGTAAACTTTACTAAAGTCGTGGGTTCGTGGGTGATTTAAAGTGAAGAACTTTGTTTATAAGAACATCAGGAATTAGCTAAAATATAACTGTGTTTCCATGACAAATTCCAATTTGCTGAATCCAATTTATTTTAATTATATGTCAGTCAGGTCTTCGAGAAGACCATCATTCTTCTTAGATTTCAAGACTGTTTGGAGATAATCAAAGAGTTGGAAGATGAAAATGCAAAACAATGTCAACATAAACTGCCAAATTCTCATAAATCTAGTGTGTATATCTCTTGCTCTTGAGCTAATAGAGAAAAAAATACACAACTTACAGTAGCTTCCAAAACATGGAATTACAGGTCATGTAACTAAATTTAGAGAAAATAATTAAACATTCTGTGTTGGTTTTTGGGTTTTTTTTTTGAATTTTAGAGTTATTTTCTTTCTTTTCTTCCCATAGTTATAGTTTCTGCTTTATCTCAAATTATGAAATTTTCTGTTAAAATTTTTCACGGTGGTGTGGTATTCAGGAAAAAAACCCCACACCCAAACAACCCAGAAAGTCACAAGATATTGAGGCAGATCCTCCTGTATTGAATGTACAAGTAATTTCAACTAGCTAGGGATGGATTGCTACACTTTTCTTCTACCATTCTGAATAAGCAGAAACAGAACAGGAATGTTTACATTCTTATCCTTCCTGAAATATAGGTAACAGCAGAAATATTTCTAGTGGAAAGGAGGAAATAAGGTTAACATCCCTGTTCTATGCCAGTAGAATTTAATTTTGGAGTTTTCTGGTTTTTTGCATGTCAGCCTTCAGACATACTCTAAGCAGCGTAGGCACTTACTAACCCCCTAGCACCTGAGCTGTTGTTCTGGAAGCCTCTTCTAGTCACACCTTCAGGCTTATTGTTCTGCCTGGGATTGCAACAATCTCTGTTCTAGAAAAGTGCTTCAGTGAAGCTTGTTGAAAATCATTGCTTTTATTTGTTGGAAATCATGACCCTGCCCACACTACTGACACTTTAATTTCAGCAACCCAAGGGCATTTACATCTGGGAGTCTGAATGTGAGTTGGACGTTATAGCCAAATGGAAGTCTAATTGAGGAAGTTCACTAAGTCTACATTCCTGCTCACTTCAGCCTGAAACAGAAGACAATCTCTGGTCAAACGAGTATCTCTGTAGATTCCATATACTATAACATGATTCTAGACAAATGCACACCTTAATTTAGACATCTTAATTCACTATTGAATCTCAGCTCTTATGTTCAATCCAGTTCTCCAAATGTAGACATCTAGTGCCATTTGAAATGACACATGATATTTGAGAGATGATATACGTGAGACTGACTGTCTTTAGAAGACTTGTGTCCTTCTCCTTCGGCATCTGAAGGGCAAGTGCTGTATACTGAAGAATCTCAGTGACTTTGGATGCCCAATTCTAAGCATATCTTTGCAGCAATTTATTGAAAACTTTTATTAGAGTGCCCCCCCCCCTTCTTTGTTGAAGAGAATTATAGGATAGAGTTTTCTGATGTGAAACTAACAAGTAAAACAACAAAGAAACTAGCTTTTACTGTAGCCCCAGTGAAATCTCTCTCATTACCCTGTGAGGTTATATGAATATTTGCATTCAGAAGAATTAAAATACTTAACAGAACTGTGACCTTCTCCTATGGGAAACACAGAATTAAATTCAGAAGTTATGCACAGAGTAAATTATATTTTCATCCTCACTAGACATAAAGTAAAATAAATTGAAGAATACTTATGCTGCTTCTAATTTTTTGTTCATATCCTAGAAGTGTTAATTTGAAGCATCAAGTCTTGCAGCAAGTGTACAGCTGATACTTCTGATGCCTAAGCCTACAGTTTAGTCAAATTCAAATCTTTCCTACATCCACTGATGTGCCATTTCATATATATGTTCAAGTGGAGATTCGTAGTCTATATATCTCATCTAAAGAACTTGATTCGTACAACGAAGTAATGAACTCTAGCTGAGAACCTTTACTTGGAAAGGTTAGAGCACTGGAGAATCGTGTCAAAGTTGACATTCAGTATTCAACTCCATCCTCTGAGAATACTTGCTTGGAAAATACTCTACAATAAATGTTAGCGTACTGTTAAATTATGAGGGTCTGGAGGAATGGGATCATTTCAACCTGACTTTTTAAAGTTTTTCTGTTTTGAGTAAATTACTCAGCTACTAACTGAGGAAGTGACTGGGATACAATCTCTCTAATTACTGTCCTGTACTTGGTTTCTAGACCAATGAACAAATAATGGTTACATGTTCATGAATAGCTTTCACAAAGCAGGCTAAGAGTGACTCAGAATAATTTATAGGGCATTTTCCTGAGAAGTGAGAAACTCAAAACTTCCAGCAGAAAGAGATTTTGAATCCTTGCTTCTCACATCCCATGCAAGTGCCGGATATATTGGCAAGACAAGTTTTGCAGGTAGATGCAATAAACACCAATTGTTAGAGAAGATATAAGAAGTAACCTGAGGTTTGGTGGTGAAGTCTGAGCAGCCAAGGTTAGAAAGATGACATCTCTGGGGGTGATGTTTCCCTTGCATAAGCGTAGGAAATCAGCATCAGTTTTAGCCTGGCCTCTTTCTTCTCCGTGCCATACACTCTTTATGTTAAAACACAGTATTTGGTATCTGTGATCTAATTTAATAAAAGCTATTAATTTTACTTGTACATTGTACACCTAACTTTTGCTGATAAATCAACACCGCTAGGTACCTCTCTGAAGTTCGTGTATCCTGATGCTCGCAGCATGGGGAACAAACAGGAGGAATTAGAGGTTTGCTTGCAGTTGCTGGGCTACAGTCTCATTGGAATGACACCATCGTTAGTAACATCCACATAGACAAACTGAATGAAGTACAGCCAATGTAAGTGGACAATAAGATGGATTGAAAACTGGCTGAACTGCCAAAATCAGAGGGTTGTGACCAGTGGCATGAAGTCCAGCCAGAGGCCAGTCATTAATGGTGTGCCCCAGGGTCCAATACTGGGGCCAGTACTGCTGAACGTCATCATCAGTGAGCTGGATGACAGAACAAAGCACAATCTCAGCAAGTTTGTGATGACAGAAAACTGGGAGGAGTGGCCGATACACCAGATGGTTGTGCAGCCAGAGGACAGGTTGGAGATAAGAGCAAGGAGTAATTTCACAAAGTTCAATGAAACAGAAATGTAAAGCCCTGCATCTGTGGAGGAATAACTCCATGGATCAGTAATATTTTGGGGATGACTGGCTGGAAAACAGCTTTGAGGAAAAGCCCCTGGGAGTCTTGGTCTTCATAAAGTTGAACAAAAGCCAGCAATGTACATTTGGAACCAGGAAGGCCAACACCATCTTGGGCTGCATTAGGAAGAACATTGTTAGCAGGTCAGGAGAGGTGATCCCCTCTATTCAGCACTGGTAAGACTCACCTGGACTGCTGTGCCTAGTCCTGGGCTTCCCAGTGCAAGAGAGTCATGGACATACTGTAGTGAGCCCAGCAAAGGGCCATGAAGGTGATTAAAGCATTGGACCACCTCTTGTATGAGGAGAGGCTGTGAGAACTGGGACTGTTGAGTCTGGAGAAGATGAAGCTTGGGAGACATCTGATTCATGTCTATAAATGGGAGGAAGTAAAAAAGATGGAGTCAGACTCTTCTTGGTGGTATCCAGTGAAAGGAAGAGAGGTAATGGGCACAGAAGCAAATACAAGAAAATCCCTTTAAACAAATGAAAAGACTTTCTTATTGTGAGGATGGTCAAACTCTGGAATAGGTCGCCCAGACAAATTACAGAGTTTCCACCCTTGGAGGTGTACAAAACCTCACTGGACAAGGCTCTGAGCAGCCTGCTGTAGCTGATCCTGCTTTGAACAGGGAGTTTGAGCAGGAAGCAGGTGATACCCAGAGGTCTTTCCAACCACCATCCTGCGATTCTGTGATTGTCTTACTTTTGTCCTTCCACCATTATAGCTAAAGAAAATACCACTGACTATTGTGACATACTGCAGATTAAAGATAAAAAGATGCTGAGCAATGTTTCTTCCCCTGGAAAGTGTGAAAGAAATGTCCTTTTAAAAGTATTTCATTCCAAGACATGGCTTTTAATTGAAAGCTGAGCTGAACCCCTTTCTTGTTAGGTACCTATCCATCTTTGAGGGACAGATGGGACCCAGACAGTTCTACCCAGTCTAAACTCTGTCTAGTTTATTTGGCTCTATGACCAGCATCTTGGCTTTTGTAAATCCTTTTCTTAGGACACTAATTAGGTTAGGTGAGAAACTGAGGGTCATGAATTTTGAATTATCAACAAAAATTTTGAGGTTTTGGTGAGATAGCACTAAGTGAATAATTGGTAAAGCTTACAAAGACAGAAAAAGTGATAATCTACTTTTAAGATGTGCTAATTAATGTATTTCACAGACAGAAGCATTTGTTAATTTAAAATGTTATTTGAGACACTGGAGGGTGCAATATATTTGCAAAAACAAGGTATTGCTTTCCAACTGTTTTGGTGCAGCTCTAGCTTGCTAGTTTAGCATATAGTAGAGATAGGAGATGATCTCAGCTCAAAGTTTAGATCTTGCAAAATGGAATAACATTCACTTTTCTTTCAGTATGAGCCTAAATATGACACTGAAGAATGTTTCTCATACAGACTGGATCTATGTTGTTCATGACACTGTGTGTACTTCCAAAGACTACAAGCACATACTGTCTTAACAAGTCAGAATAGAGTGGTAAGCTAAAGTCCTCCCAACTTTAAATTTATTCTTCACATGAAAGGACAAAAAAATCCAATATGGAAATATTCGTTGCTTTTCTGGTTGGGGTATAATTTTAAAAACAAGCTAAGCAAACCCACGTGACAACAAATGCAGGCAGGATAGGCATGTAATTCTGAACTTGAAATCTATATTCTGTACAGAAAGATAATATTTTAAACATGTTTTACTAGGGAGCAAATAATTGATTTATGATTTTGGCTAACTATGGGAAATAATATTAAATCACATTGTGTACTTCAGATCTGTCCAATCAGTCGCATGAACTAACAGAGGAGTTAAATGTATAATATACTGCTGTGCATATTATTCATTAATTCTGAGGCAATTTTTCATTCAGTGGAATTATCTATAATCATTTCTTTAGCTTTGAAGGAATCTAATGTTCTTTTGCTGCATATTGGAAAATGTCACTTTTTGTATCCGTATAGTTTTGTCAATTTGTAAATTTTCTTGTTCTAGCAGGTGCATGCCTACCATCTTTAAATAATTTCCGTTAATCTTCATGAAAAATATAGCTTCTTATTTCACTTTCAGTTTTTGAGATGTAGCTTTGTTAAGAGGACTAAGAGTGACTCTATGGTATAAATAATGAGTATAAACTAGTCTTCATGTGTTTTCTTTCATGTGAGTTCTTGCATGTTGAACTTGCGAGAAACATTTAGATGTGTTATTGCCTTGTATTAATGTCAGTCTTTCTTTTCATCATAAGCACAGAGAAATCCAATAAGAGATTCATCTTGGTAGGTGTCTTTTTTTATATTATTTACCTGTTATTTAATTAAGAACTCTTTTCACTAAATCAGTAAGCTTCTCAAAAATAACTAATAGCATGCAAGAGGTATATGTCATTTACTCGTTCCTGTAGTTAGTTCAGGGTCACAGGTGACATACCCGTTCCATGGAAATCTCATTTATATCTTTCTTCCTCTGGTGTGGGGGAGAAAACCCCAACCAACCAAACAGAAATACTCCTTATGATTCTTTCAGATGTTCCAGAACATATTTGGTTAAGAACAGCATTATTTCTGGGTTATGTAGATGCTGAAGACACACACCTTTAGTTACTCAAACATACATTATCACTGCGAGGTCTCTGGCACAGGATACTCTTCATATAGTTACATATGAATTACTCCACTTTTCACATCAGAATTCTTCATTTTTTCCAACCTACACGTCCAAATAAAATGCATTAGATTTAGCCAGACATCATGCTGATATCAACGGGTGTTTCATGTAGATAGCAATGCAGTCAGTAACTTTTAGAAAATAGGGCCTGTTTGTTGTATTTTTTTTTCTAACTGGGGAGGCTGTAAGTTTCAGAGTGGTATTTCAAAGTACAATGCCAGTTTTATTTGGTTTCTTAATAATTTTTCTTCCATCTATCTTTTTTTTGCTGTTAGTATTTTTGCATTGATATTGTTTATTGCTACTATTGCACTCCTTTATGCACAGATTTAGCTTGTTGTTGCAAAGAGTATTGCACTGAAAAGTGGATTTAATTATTGTTTAAATGTACTCTTCAGTTTCCCAGCTGTATTCAAGAATTCACAGTTCCTTGTGATAAACAGCCCTTATTATGTAGTTCCTCCATGCACAGAAGGGAGAGGTTATATCTATTCCAAGCTTGTAGTCTTCAGCAGCACTGATGCGACATCATCACAAACATTTTTCATTTCACTGTCTTTTGTTAGCCAGCACATACAACTTCCAGGCTGCTGTCTATCCAGCCATTACCTACCCAAGTAGCATTTCTGCCTTGTCTTATTAACATGGCTTTTGATTATGAGTTGAACTCCCCTTTTTTGATGAGTCATTTTATGGTCTTGCTGGTCCTTTCTGCTCCTCAAGTAGATTCTGTCATTCATAGATTCATAGAATGATGGAATTACAGAATGGTTTGGGTTGGAAGGGACCTTTAAAGATCATCTAGTTCCAACCCCCTTGCTGTGGGCAGGGACATCTTTCACTAGATCAGGTTGCTCAAAGCCCCATCCAACCTGATCTTGGGCATCCACAACTTGTCTGGGCAATCCGTTGCAGTGTCTCACCACCCTCATCATAAAAAATGTCTTTCTTGTCCAATCTAAATCTCCTCTCTTTCAGTTTAAAACCATTACCCATTGTCCTGTCACTACAAGCCTTAGTAAAATGTAAAAAGTCTTTCTCCATTTTTATTATAAGCCCCCTTTATATGCTGAAAGGCCACAATAATGTCTCCCCAGTGTCTCTTCCCCAGGCTGAACAACCCCAACTCAACCTTTCTTCGTAGGAGAGGTGTTCCAGCCCTCTGATAATTTTTGTGGCCATATATAATATATCATTCTATTTCTTATTATTTAGCTTAAAACAAATTTCTCCCTGTGTTTCACTACATCTTCTTTATGACCATTTTTCCTTCCAATCTCACCCATCTAATTTTAGTTTCAGTCCTGAAAGAAAACCAGAACATAATACCTATTCTTTAATTCTTTAAAGATAGAGCTTCAGCCTTCACTTCATCACAATCCTTTATGGCACTACACAAGCACACACTAAGCAGACGATTTTGCAAGACAAATCACTGAATACAAAAGGTCAGAGCGGGCTTTTAAGAGCTTTCAGTGCACATGTGAAGAGAATGATGACAATTACTTTTTTAAAAAATTTATCTACAGGCATTTCTATGGTGCTCAGCAGTATAGCACGCACTCCAAAAGCCCTGATTAATCTATTCTCATGGCAATCATACAAATGAACCAAATGTTAGACTCTCCATTCACACATGAGCATTTGAGTCCAAGATGAACCCACTGAAGTCAGGAGGCTGCTACCTTTGGTTGGTCAGCTTGAAATGTGTGTTGAATTTCAGAACAGCAGAATGTGCAGCATCCAACTGTAAGTCTTTGGCAGCTGTGAGTGGCCACAGCTGAGGATGCTGATAAACGCCAAAACAAGTACATTCAATGGATCGTCCACAGGTGGATGACACATCCAGAATGACCACTCAGTTTTTCATTTTGGCCAGTGTGATTTTGCCTCAGCTCCCACAGGAAGAGTTACAGGGAAACAGAAGTCAGCCAAGTGTCTTACCCCACAAATGCTACATTTGATTTTGTCATTTTAGCAGCTTAGGTTGTGTTTGCAACCTACAGAGAAAAAACACAAGAGATGAATCCTGGTTTTGGGCATGTCTTTTCTCATACATTATAGCAGACAGTCTTCTCTACCCCTTTTTGTCCCTTCAAATGAAGTCATAGATTTTATTATGGAAAAGCAATGGCCCTAGTTCAGCAAAGATTAGCGTTTGCCTACGTTTAAATTGAATGATCTAATTGAAATCAAGGGGAATATTCATTTGTTTTATGTGTTTAATCAGCTAGCTGAAGTGAAGCCTAAATTAATGAATGTGACCTGTGATTCACCAGGCATTTGGATGCTGAATATGTAATGCCAAGCACAGATTTGCAGGGCAGACCATGAGGGTTTTTGCTTTCATGCTAGTCCTGTCTCCCCTGCTGCGGTGCTGGCATCACTCAGTCCACTCAGCATATCCCCACAGTTTCTGGCTCCACAGAGAACCTCTGGTACTGTACTGGGAGTCGAAATGGAGCCAGCACTGTGGCAGAAGAGAGGGCCAAAACAGCCTCAAAGCCAGAAGGGCTGTGGATACGGCGTCTCTGCCAGCTGCAGGCTAATTCCCCATGGAGGAGGCAGCCTGTCGTGGCTGGGGCTATGGGGCACAGCCTTGGCTCTGGAGGAGGATGAGACAGCAGGGTACAGTACCTGCAGTGGGGCTCTAGTCACCATTTATATCATGGCTGCATCCATCCTTCATATTACAAAATTCACTACTACAGAATTGAATTTAATATCAGAGAACTAATTTTCACACTAGAATACAGAGTGATTAGTAGCTTGAGTAGTAGCATGTGTACTGTGTTTCCTGCAGTGCAGCACAAATCAACTGGACCCAGAATGCTCACAAGCATCAAATAACAGCCATAAAAAAATTAAAACACGCCAGTGCCATTCAGGACTTCTCATATTGAGTTATTTTGGATTTGACCTGCAGCTCTAGTATGTATTCAGCTTGTTTGTCACTCATCCAAAAAGTGCCTTAGAGCTCAGAGAAGGACTCAGATCCTTGGCATTAGCCAAACAATGAAAATAAAAATAAATAAATAAATAAATTCAGAGTTCTTATCTTATTTTTGGCACATTATGCAATGTGTCAAGAGGAAGAAAAACATTCTGTCAGGAAGTTACTAGGCACCAGATTTTCAAATTTAGTGATCTAAAAGGCACGTGGGCTTTTAGTGTAAGATAGACATGTACTGCTTCTGAAATCCCTTTCCTTACATACCTTGAAAAAATCTGTCTCTGTCCTTTGAAAAGTTCTGCCATGTTTCTTAATCCAATAACAGGAGGATATGAAAGTCAGGATGCTTAAGTTGTTTTTGCTGGAAGCAAAAGTCCAAGTTTAAGGCTTATGAAAATGATGCCCTTGCTGACAGGTTTTGACCACTTAATTGAGTATGAAAAGCAACATAGCATTTAAATTATTATCAGCAGAACTGGTAGGCTCTTTCTCTTGAAATCTACTTTTGTTATTGAACAGGAAAGGTTTTTGAAACATGTTTTAATACTCAGGTGCCACAGATACTTTAGAAAACAGATCAGTTTTTAGAGGATTTTATGAGAGATTGTTTTCAAACGTCTAGCTACTTTGTCATTACAATGATTTCTAGTGTTATATACTGTTATGTAATTTTTCCACAGCAAAATCTTATAGTTTGAAATCTGAATTTTTCCCTTTTTGGTGTTGGTTGTTTTTTTATCAGTGAAGAATTTGGAGAATAAATTCAAGTTCTCAGTGCAATCTTTGCTGAAACAATTCTACTATTACTTCCTCTCTATTTTCTCCTCACCTATGCTCCTGAGGTATAGACTATTTTAGTTCAGTTCTTGTTGACTTGTCACTATATTAACTGTATTGCTTCCTTTTTCAATCTCTGTCTGCCCATTATATAGAAAGAATATCAGCAACCTTTCCTAAAGGTACATATTTAATAAATAACCCATCCTTTCCTGGCTTATTGAAGCTGGTAATCTCTGTAAAACCATTTCTTTTGTTTCTTCAGACTCAATGAGCGCTAATAGCCCTCCTGGACTAGAACTGCTGGTCACATACAGAGGTCGACTAACTCCTGGGAGCTCTTTCCTACTGCAGAGCACGGGAAGGCTGAAGACAATATAAATAGTTGTGCTGTGCTCTCTAAGAGTTCACAATGGAATGTAATCAGTCTCTTTTTATGGCTATAATGCATCCTGCAGAAAATCTTTTATGAGCTACAGAAACTAATTACCATATCTCTGTTCTGTGAGAAATTGGGGGAGGGCGAACATTGAAAAAATTGGTTAAAGGGGTCTGCAAAAAAAGCATTTGTTGCAAAAAAACCCATGTTTACCAGATGTACATAAAGTGATTATGTTAAAAACAAATTACCATGTAACTTTTCCTTCTTTTTTCTTAACAGTTTCTTGGACGACAGTAGCTTTCAGTTGGCTGGGAAATCACATAGATTAGAAGTATTTGGAACTGGCTGGGATTTTTTAGATAAGGACTTTTAGTCTGGCAGCACACATCCTTCTCTTGATTCTTAAATATCTCTTAATACATTTCCAAAAAAATTATTTTTCTCAAGGTTAGATTGAGGTATAAGGAAAAAAGTTAAACAAGAAATGGCTTCCTGATGGGAAAACCAAACCAAAACAAATTGTGTCCATAAGAAAACCTTCTTAGTTGCTATTTATTCTTTACTTTGCTGTTCAACAAAAAAATATACTCAGCTGGAGATGATTTTACAGTCAAAAGACAAGTTTATCTCTTCAAAGTTTCAGCTGAGCTAAATTCTGAACTTATGAAATTGTTATACAGATTTTTCAAAGGGACAATAAAAATAATCTGTGTATGAGTTGGACTGCTCCAATAAGAAATACAGTTGAGTTGAAATATTGGACGTACTCTTAATCAGAAGCTCTTTTTATGTTTCCCCTCTAGGAGACTCTTGGGAATGGCACACAGTAAACCATGGGAGCTGGGTGACATTTGTGTACAAAGAAGCCAGATCCAGAAACCCAGAATCTTTGCTGCAAAGACACCCATAAGGTAACCAAAGATGTCAATAAGGCAATCAGATAGCGCTTATGTAGCGCTTAGTAGAGCCTAGAGGTGGGAAACGTGAGCCCCTTGTCATGGCGCCCAACACATTCTCTAAACTGCTAAACATGGGGGTAATACCTGTAAAAGGGCTGATTGCCACTGTCCCCGACTGGGGACCAGTGCAGCCACATTGGCAGAGTCACATCCCTGAAGCATAGGCAGAGTTACAGGTAGAAGAGCAGGGTGGGGTACAGCTACACAGATTTAAGGAATAGAGTTGGGGCATTGACCACGTCTCTTTGTTCAGCTTCCAACGGATGTTATTTAGCATGGCTATTCTGGGGCTTTTTGTTTCCTTTTCAGCTCTTCAAGTGACCTGTGGCTGCTCAAACCCAAGAGCAGGTATTGTGCCACAGCTTGTTCATGCACATTTGGCCAACTGGGTCAGAAGAGGCAGATGTGCTTCAACAAAATGTTTTAGAAAACACAGCAGATAAGCTAAGCAAAGAAGACAGTGGTGACAGAATTTGCCTTTCCTAACCAGGCTGAAGTCCAACTGTTGTTCCTGGCAGCAACAACCCAGACTCAATCAAACCCAGGTGCAGAATCAGCCAGCTTGGAGGAGAAGTGTGTTTACATCTGCCCTTTTCTGACTCTAGGGCTCTGCTCAGAGGGAGGAACATGCTGTTGGGAGATAAATTTCCCTCCTTCTAATTATAGGCTTTGCCATCTTCTGCCCACTTCAACTGTAAATCGCCTAATCATAAACAATTCCTCTTCAAAGCTCAACACAGATTGGATGTAATTCCCTGACAACACCAATCTGTTCACAGTATTGCATGCAAAGGCCAGAATAATGTTAAAGATCTTCCAGCCTGCTGAAGGAGAGAGGATTGAAAAAAGAAAATTAAAAATACAACAGTAAAACACAAAAGACGTTACTCTTGCCGCCACTTTTAGCAAGGAAGAGAGCCAATAACACTGGACTAGCAAATCTCAGCAATTGGACAAAGCAGAAGACAGAAATATCTTCCTTTTCTGTTGGTAAAAAACCCCAACCTTGTCACACACACTTTCCCTTCTAGTAATTAGTAAGGCAAGTAGAAGGCAGATGGAGACTGCTGATTATTATTTATTTACATCAGAAAGCTTCAATTATTCAGAATGACCAAGTAATTCTCACTCCTAAACTGTACAAGAAAATCACAATTACTGCCATGTTTGCCTGCTTTTTCCCTCCTCCCTCTTTATGTTCTCATGCGGTATCTGATTGTAAATTAGGTTCTTGATCTTGTTAGAGAGTTGTCTATGCAAGTAATGTACTGCCCAGGAACTGTCCCACAGAACTGGAACTGCAGACTGGCAAGACAGATAACCAAAGCATTGCTGACAGGAGACAGTACATTTTCCAAAACGTTAGGATAATGGTATGTTACCAGTACATGGTTTGTACAGTAGTATGTCAATCCTGTCATTATGATTGTGGGAAATATCAAAATACCAATATCAAGTGGAATAATAACAACAAAGCAGTACTATTGGTGGTGGCTTTGAAGTGACGGTTGATATTAGGACCAACATCTAATTTTACATTGATGTATCTCCACTGAATGGAATAGCATTCTTCCTGATTTATGCCAGTATAGAGGGAGAACAAAATTAGGCCTTAAATTTCATACCTGTCTTGAACTTCTGGCAAGACAACTAGAAATGATCATCATATTTTAGCACCGCCAAATTGCTAAGTCTAAAAGTAATAATACTCCAAAATGATCAAACTATATCTCATAACTCAGCTTTGCAAAATTTTCTGTTACTTGACAGTAAATGAGCATGAGGAGTTATTTATTTATATATTTAATGGACTGATCTATCAAGACAAATTTGGGAAAAATGTCTCTTCCATTGATTTTAGATTGCAGAGAATATACTAACTTTATATCTAATTATCACATAAAATGGGCTAAACATATTTGGTGCTAAATAATTACAGCTCTTCTATGTTTATGAGAAATTGACAGACAATGAAGGTAGGGAGAATAGTAAAATCAACCCACAGTTACTTTGCGCAGGTGGTTTTGTAGCTGCTATACACTTGGGAAAACTCATTGGCTTTGCTAATTTGTGCTGGGAGGTCAATTAAACCCTCTGTACAAAGAATCTGAAATATTTATATCTTGGAATATAAACACTGTAGCAGTTTGTATATACACAAAGTAAAAAAAAAATTCTTTGTTAATTATCATAATTGCAGATGTACATATGTGTACATGGAGTGTGCACTTCTACATGGGTGACTTTAAATTAAAAAAAAACTTTTCTAATATTGACACTATTATCTTATACTGAAAATATTATCTCATGAAAAAGTTATTTAACAAAGACAGTCTGAACAAACCATGTTTAATTTTTAAAAAAGGTAAAGTGACCCGTTCCTTCATCTGGCAGTGGGAGAGTTGCTGCATACAAAAGCTTTGTATGCAATTTTTTGTCGTCATTATAAGAGTAGCTATTCATAAACTGGTAGAGAAAAAGAAACTTGTTTACAGCACCATCTGGTTTGGGTCTGATTATTTAGCTGATTTGTTGAAGTGTTTTTTGAATGATCATTGGTTTAGCTTGCACTGTCAGATGTCATCCAAAGGTCCAGCATACGCAGATGGGGCTGTAATATAAAACAGAGCTGCTGAAATAAAACACATCTTCTCCCCCTGCCTCCAATCACCCTTCCCCCTTTACACTAGGTGATCCATTACGGATGTGCTGGATTTGATTTCATTGTTTACACACTGTACAAACATTACAAGGGAACCAGAAAAGACAATAATGACGTAAGCCACATTGGAGAGCCATGTGACATTCATTAATTAACACCATCTAAGGGAGACGGAAGAGAACCGTGATTTTTTTCTCCAGTGCTATACAGTTCAGAAGGAATGCATACATCACACAAGTTTTTCAGGAAGACATGCTTTCTGTCTAACGGAAAGGTGTGAAAAGATGTGAAAACATGTTCTCTTTGGAGGAGTGAGGATGAAGTGCAGCCGGCCGCTAGAATCTTTAGGTACAAAGAAAGGAGAGAGATCCCTGTGTAAAGTACTTTATAATTTATGTTCATAGCTAGAAATTAGACTGCTACCTAAATTATTGGAAGCACCTGCATTTTTGGAACTTTTAACATGAACACAGAATTTTGACATAGGAATCAAATAGGTGCTCGACAGGAATTAGAGGCAAGTAATTAAATAGATAAGCACCTGCAAATATGAGGCACGGATGGGGAAACACAGAAGCCTGGATTCATCTCACCTACATTTTGGACTTAGCTTAGCTGAAATGTCAAGGACAGGAGCTTAGGCTCATTTAAGGGATGAAGCAATTTCAGTGATCAAGACAGAAGGTGTTAGTGTTAGATATCTTTGACTTCTACAGCTCAGCCAGGTGCCCAGCATTTCCCTTAACAGTCAAGTGAGAAAAACTTTAAGACTCAGCTCATCTGTCCTTTTTGGAATCTACTTTGGGATGAATGGAAGTACTTATTTTTTACCATAGACTATGCAGACAATTTAGACAACAAGATCAGACGTGAATACGTGGTTCTATGATTCTATGTACAACATATATGCCAACTTCTGATCAAAGGAACTCCATCCTACGTCTCTGAATTGCAGTGGCATTCTGATTTTGGGAATGGGTTTAAATGTCCTTATAAAGTGGTTGTCTCCCTCCATTGACTACAAAGTGAATTTTGATACCTAAATTATATTACACTCTGATCTTAGCACATAGAAGTAACACAAGATGGGGACAGGGAGATTAATTGAGAACACAGTACATAGGAACATTTTTATTTGCAGACCATTGCAATACAGGTGTTTAAAGTAAAAAAATAAGTATCTCTGTGGCTTCAAGAGACAAGGCATCTGCTCCAAGCATAGCGATTTTGCAATAAGACTATATAGCAAATAGCACAAGAGCGCCTTCTTTCAGTCTCTCTACAAGTACTTTAAAATAGAAAACTTTCTCTTACATCAGAGCAGTGGTTTTAATTTTCTTCCATTTTTAGATGCATTTCATAGACTATATTTTCCCAAAACTTATGTTTGGATTTGGATCTTGTAGTAGAATTCACTCTTGGAACTGTGACAAGCCATTAAATGCAGTTAAGTAAAGGCGAAGTGGTACTTACTTACGTAAAAAAATACTGTTAGAAAAAGAGTATAAACAGAAGCCGTCTAAACATGCATTGGGAATGTCTATACTACAGTGGACTGCAGAGATGCCGGTGCTTGCACATGCCATAGTGACATGCAGAGAGTCCAGCTTGCCTCTGTATTTGAGACAACTGTATTTGGTGAGTTAATAAGCTGTTTATATCTCCACGGGACTTATCACTGCATGGTGATCCTTGGCCTGGTGTGCCTGTACTATACCAAGGCTCAATTGGCATTACCTCGGTGGTACCGGCATTTTGCAGGTGTACTAATTTCCTTACCGATTTTTATCGCTACATTAAATAGATATTGCCCTCCAACCATAGTGATTCCTCCATCTGGCACGCATCTCAAAGCTTACTGACTAGTTTTTATCCAATTTCAACATACATGTTCCCATTTGAGACCCTGAATATATTCCAAATGCACTCAGGCATTCCTCCAAATGATGACAGAGATAATCTTCATCTAGGAGAATGTGGGGTCCCAGGCAGATGAATTCTGTTCACAGCTTAGAGTTGCAAGTTGTGTACCTGCAGAACTTAACTTTTTAGTCACCTTTTGGGCAGAAATACTTACAAACACTTACAAATTAATGCAAGTGATTCCAGCAGTCTCACAAAAATTTATCAAAAGAGAAACAGCTCTAAGCTAAGAATAACAAAGAGTAAAAGAAACAGTGAAAGACTGACTCTGTAGCAGGCAAGGATAAAGACTAGAACAAATAAATAGTTGCTGTAAGGAAGGGGTAGTGAACAAAAACAGATATTGAACCTGATTTTTGGACTGCAAGCCGGGACTTCCTATTATTTTTAACAGTCACATCACACAAACCAATGAGAAGCTGAGAAAGAAGCTCATCCTTTAGAAAAAGCACGATGTTATACTAGATAGAGAGATAATGAGTTGCAACCACATCACTACCATACAGCTTGTCCAGCACACATTCTTTACCCAGATACACATCCCTGGAACTGGCCGTCAATGTCTTGATGCCTCAACGTTAAGGCATTGAGGAAAAGGACTTCTCCAAAGGTAGCTTTTGCCCTTCTCTGTGGGGGAATTCCTGTAGAATGATGCTAATATTTCTAAATCATGATAAATGATCAGTACTTTTGGTTATGTTGTACCCCACTTTCAATAAAGGATAGTGAGGTAGATAAGGGACAATAGGTCTTTGTAATCATCAACAGTTAAATGAAAGCAATTTCAAAGGTGTGTATTCCTGTACTGTGGCATTTATACAGGTTAAAAAATCTCTCTCATGTTAACTAAACTCAACCTCTAAAGAGAATCTGAAAGCATAAGTCATTTTAATTCAATTTCAAGTTTTACATCATAGCGTTATCCCAATAAAATGGATTTTTATATGTATATATAACCTCTGTCTTGAATTTGTTTTTAAGAGAGTGTTATGGCACCTTATATTTTATGTAGTTATGTAATATATTACAGCCTGTGAGAAGTGGTGAGCACACTTCAGCTGAAGGACATGTTGGTGATTTATGGAGCCGAAAGTCCATACACCCTAAATTAGGTTTTAGAACTGCAGTGTAATTTTTAACATGTAACAAGGAAATTCATTTACAAAGACTACCCCGCAGCTTTGAAAGTCACTGTAAAGATTAAGTTCTGTTTGACAGAAGGTGGGAGATTTAATTTTGAAATTTTTTTGGGGAAAAAATGAGATTATCAATCACCTCAAGGAATGCTAAACACGTTGTTGGAAATGCTGCTTTTGTTATTCATGGGTTTCACAAAGTATTTATCAGAAATGTATCTATGAGGATTTCTTACACCATTGCTACTATCCCAATGATAAAAACGCAGTAATCTTCTTCTAGATGGTCAGTTTTATATCAGTGAGAAAACGAGCAAGCAAGACCTGCTATAAGGAAGGGTGCTGGAGGGGCTGAGTTGCAGCAAAAGGGCCTCTGAGGGAAAGGGAGAACCTACCTCTCCCTGTTGCCTCAGGGCTTTGGCACTGAAGGGGTCAAAGGTATGGGAAGGAAGGTCTAAGGAGGGCAGGAGGGGGCAGTTGCAGACGTAGGAAGAGGGCAAAGAAAACCTTAGAGTTTTACTTTCACTAGGCCAAAATCGCTTCTCAGGCATTTCAAGACTAAGAAATCTACCTACTCTAGGTTTCTGCTTCTAAGTTCCACTTATAACCAGTAGAAAGCTCATCAGCACAGACAATGGAATCTAAACAGCAGTTCAGCTGAGTGGATAGGTGTCTGTCTTAGGGTGACTTTAATCAGTCTCTATCCTTCATTGTCTGTATTGATTAGGGACTTAGTTCAACTGGCCATATACTATTTGAGATACCCTGGGCTATCCAGCCCTCTGCATCTAACACCAGCCCTTAACGTACAGGTTCCTGTTTCCACATTTGATTTATCATGGGAAAAGCCCCAAAATAGCTTTGTCTCATGTCGAACTTGGATGCGAATATTAGTAGTAGGAAATCTAAACCTCTGTGTTAGTCTGGGCTACACTGGAGAAGATGACACAGAGAGAATATTTACTCTGAAACACCATAAAAGGCATAGATTATAGGGTATAGATGCTTTAGGGTTGCAGGAAGAAGGTGACAAAATATAAGGTGATCCAGAATCTACTATTCCTTACTTCACTTTTGGAGAAAAATAGTCTGCAGAGCCAGGAAATAACTATAAATTTGCAAGAGATTCACTCAGAGACGCACTGAAAGTACAGGTTCAAATGAAGGCCTGAAAGTGTAGTACAACAAATTTCTATGCAACACACACTTTTCAATAAATTTGCTTTGGCTGTACTTGCAACGCTTGTTTGTTTGCATCCAGCAGATATTTGGGGAATGGAATTTTACTAGCTTGGTGTTTGTAGAAAGCAAATTTAAAAGTTCCATTAGTATTCAGAAAAAACAAATGATACATTCAAACATGTAATTATAAAGTACTGGTCTTCTCTCTTAAAGCCCTTAATTATAAACCCATCCTATCTCCCATCTTTTATTTGCCACTGAATCAAGTTGAATGTGCCAGGAAACGCCAGCCCGCATCACCCATCAAGCCAACTTTCCTTCAAATATCTGTGTGCTTTCTTCCATGATACAACTGATATACTGGTGCAACTCCTTCAAAGGCTCTGCTGTGTCACTGTGTTAATCACCTTCAGATGTCAGGCTAAACATCTTCTCTCCTATAAGGTCTATAAACAGGGTAAGTAACTGGTACGTTGTGACTATACTTCTGTGAATCAAATAAATTTATAATTTTTACCTCACATTTCCTTTATTTCCTCAACTCTTGGGCTTATATTGCGAACTCTTGATGGCTGGGGACCTTTTGAATTAATTTCAGGATAGTGACTATTTGTAAAGAATAAGATATGTCACAGGATATCATCACTGTCCAACAACAAACTCTTAAATCAGTTCTGAGGTCTTGAATAGAGAAAGTTTCACTGGTAGCTCCACAGAAAACAAATGCTATTAAAATTTGTATTAAAGAAACAAATTCAGAGGAAGCAGTTAGAACATTATTAAAATTATTAAAAAACATTCTCATTCTGCCTTATTGTTTAGCTGTGGGATTTGCAAAGGAAAGTTCACCCCACTTTTATGACATGTTAAAATGATATTAGTTGTGTTTTTTAGGAAAAAAAAGAATGTTAGTTGTTGGGAAGAGATGTTGTCATTCAGTTTGCAGATTTTACTAAAGGTGAATCAAGACAAAATCCATACCAAAGTCTGGGAGATATACTGGATATACTACATCATAATGTGAATACACTTCAATAAAGAAATCTTTTTATCAATAAAAGATAGATATGCAAATAGAAATACAACCGGACCTTACAGTCAACAGCCAATACAGTCTGCACTGGAAAAGCTTCATCATTGTGGTCCAGTTTCGTTCACCAAATGGCGATAAATCTGAAAAATAACGTGGACAGTGTGGAACTGAAGGGGAACAAGAAGAAACACTGTCAAGTCTGAAAGTGTGTTAGTTAAACTAAAAGAAATGTCCTTCCTGTAAAGACGGACAACATAATCTGCATTTTCCTTTGTAGCACAGACTTAAAATGATGCAAGGAAGACTATAGCTAGCATATGGATTGCCTAGGCATTAGCGAGGTCCTCTGTTACTGGATGTCTTTTGTCTTGCAGGAAGGCAACTGAGGAATAAATGACTGTGGAGAAAAGAAGGCAAATGGATTTTCTGCTGTGATGCACACAATTAGACAGAGGGGTGTCTTTGATTTCAGCTACCTTTTTAAACCTCTCAAACTCCTATCAAGGCCTCTGGAAATTTAGAAGTGCAGTTAAATTTCTGTTTTTCTTTTTCTTGTTTTGCATAGCCGTCCTTGTACTTTATAAAGTTATTTACATATTCAGTGACATTTGGAAATATAGTTCAAATCACAGAAGTCCAGGTTGTTGATTTATGGAGCAGAAAGGACGTAAACTCCAAGTTAGAGTTCAAAGCACAGCAGAATTATTTTTTCTCTAATTTTAACAGCAGAAACAGAAATTTCAATTACTTTAGGACTATCCTGTGGCTTTGAAAGTCACTACAAAGATGAAGTCCTGTTCAACAGAAGGTAGGGAGGGAATTTAATTTGAATTTGGGAGAAAAATCAGATTACTAATCATCTTGAAAAAAAATATGAGAGAGTTGAACACATGGAGGCAAAACATACAAGAGTCTATAGTAAAGTTCTTTTTTTTCATCTATCTATTTACAGGACATTAAGATTTTCTCTGTATTCTTACCAGATTTTTTATTTTTTACTCTCAATTTCTTCTGTATTTGAGAAGTGCATGGCATCATTTTCAAAAGAAACTTAGCAAGTACCCACTAAAAGCTATTATAGCACCTTTTGGTACAATAATTTTGAATATTGACCACAGAACCATATGTAATTTTAATAGGAGAGAGTGGGAATCTCCTGGTCAAGAAAATAATATAACTCAGTTTTAGGACTGAGTTATTTGTTGAGAACCAGCTTTGCATAATAGTATGAGAAGCTCCCTGCATGCTACAAAGATAATTATAAAAGATAGTGTATTTGTTATTTCTATCTTCAATAGTAGGGTAGTACAAGAATACTGCTAAACATAAATTGAACAAACCTGTAATTTATTAATAAAGTCTAAGGACATACTACATCACTGATCCAAGTTAAAATCAATCCTTAACTACATCTACTTTTTCTGGGGGTTAACCCAGTTTGTTAAGACACCATGGTTGCTGTAATTAGTTTGTATATATGCTTATGAACATCTGTCCATCTTGTCTACCCCTACCCTGACTCCACAATGATTTTGAATCCATTAGCTAAGATCAAGCACATTTTAAACAAAGTAGATATTTCAAAGATAGTTTGGTCTTGTAACTAGCCAGCTGGGTACAGGAGAGAGAAACCAGTTGCACACCCACTGAGGGAAAGAGTATTGCATGATTTCCAGTTAGCAGATGCCACACAATCCATACCAGACCAACATATGATAAAAGGCCTAATTAAAGGACAAACATCAGTTGCAATTGCCTTTTATTACATACCAGAGAGTCCAAATTAAGGTATAACTTTGTAAGAGTCAAGCCTTCTCCGGTTCCACAATTTACAAATTTAATATATATTTGGTTTTGGAGGCTCTCCAAAAGGCTGCTCCTTCTTTTCATCTGATGGTTAATAACACCTTTTCCTTTCTTTTCTTCTTAACCCATCCACTTGTGATGTATTGGTGTGGTCCAAAAGCAACCTAGGACTTTTTCTAGTGAAGAGATCATAGTACTTATACTACAGATTGTCACACTGCCGCCGCCTTCTGCTCTCAACACTGTTCTTGTTGGCGGAAAGATCAGCAAATCCCCATGTAATTCATACTAAGCATCTGCAGTATGTCCAGTGCTAATGTATAAGGAGAATTCTTTGACCTTGGTTGAACTCAGACAGAGAATGAATAACATCTGGAATACAGGAAAAATCATAGCAGCAGTCATACATTTATTGTATGTCTTACCATAGGGATAGAGGGCTTTCATTATGAACCGGGGACACACTAGACAGGTACAGCTTCAGAAAATACAATCACTGGCTTAAAAAGGCTCTCGGTAATGCAATGGTAATCAAGTAGAGGTTAAACATTGGATGAGACAAAGTGTATCTCAATCCCTATCACAATTAGGATTAAAAATCCTTGAGACATCCAAAAACAATCAACAAGCATATGTGAGTTTAATAGTTCTTAAATATCCTTAATGCCATAATACTATACAAACTAAACTAACATATCAAAACTTAGACTAATTTATAACGTATAACATAGAATCCTAGAATTATGGAAACATACAATCATAAATAATTTGGGCTGGAAGGGATCTTTAAAGGTCATCTAGGCCAACTCCCCTGCAATGAGCAGGGACATCTTCAAGTAGATAGGTTGCTCAGAGCCCTGTCCAACCTGACCTTGAATATTTCCAGGGATGGGGCATCTACCACCTCTCTGGGCAACCTGTTCCAGTGCCTCACCACCTTCATTGTAAAGTTCTTCCTTACGTCTAGTCTAAATCTACCCTCTTTTAGTATAAACCCATTCCCCCTTGTCCTGTCGCAACAGGTGCTGCTAAAAAGTTTGTCCCCATCTTCCTTATACACCTTATAATTCTTCCTTATAACCTTACGTTTTGAAAGGCCACAATAAGGTCTCCCTGGATATATGCTGTATTTTTTCTCTCTGAAATATAAGTTTAGAATACACCTGTTTTGGTCGGCAAATGCTCACTTGCCATACTTACCACGACCCATAAAAAACCAGAAATGCAAAGTCAAGATTTTTCATGTTGATAATTAGGGTGCTTCACAAAAATGGTTTGTACTCAAAAACATTGTTAAACATGCTATTTTTTTACCTAAGTGATCAAGAAGAATGTGTGAGTTGAGAGTATGATCTTTGGCAAATCATTTAATACATTTAATAAGTGTATTCTTCATCACAGAAATACTACTTATTTGCTCAAATATCTTGACCAGTTTTCCTCCAAGCCCTTGGGAAAAAGGTTGGATTTGACACTGTACTGTTACAGTTCTTCCTGCAATGGAGATTTTGGATGAAGTTCATAGGAGCTGCTGCAATATTCATACTAACAACGATTATTACCAATCATGAATTGTCAGCACTGGTTAAAAGGATGGTAAAACATGTCAAGGCGTCACCTGAAATCTCTGGTTTGACTACTCACTTAGGGTATGAAATAGTCAGTTTAGTGATTGGGTTCAAATGGCAAAGATCACAATGTTAAGTAAAACTGGGAATCTGAATTGCATGTCATAATTCCAATTTAAAAATGAGAAGCTCTTAATTTTCTCTCATGTGTTTTTTTCTTTGAATAATTCTATTTTATAAAGATTGGTGTGTTTCTATTTCACGGCAAGTTAACCTTTCTTGTGTTTTCTCTGATTTTTATTCAACGTGCCATACCATGCTGCAGGGTGTCTGGCACTTCTTCCCATATGCACATATAAGCTGTAGGCAGCAGAACATCAACTTCAGGTAATTGAAATAAGAAAGTCTTATATCTTAATTTTTTTTTGGTTCAAATTAGTCAATGAAGGGTGCGATGTGAGGGATGTAAATAACGGCAGAATTAGAAGCCCTTAGTCTCTAATTACATTATGTGAAGTTGTATATGAATAAAACATTACAGAATGTTGACATAATTTGTTGTAGACATTAATTGCTCTCTCAACTGGATGTTCAATGCTGCAATTTTTGAGGGGTTAATTAATTAAAGCAAGCTAGATCATACTGCTCAGACGCTACTGAATTTAGATTACTCAATGTGCAATTTGATCTTATCCAGCAATGTTACTGCAAGTCCTCTGCTGGAACTGAGAAATAGTCTTCAGTCAAAATAATTAATTTCTCACAACTTGTAAAGCATAAACCATTTACAAATAGTCAAGGTTGAATACAAACTTTTGCCGGGGGCTCCAGGAAGAATGGCAGTCAGAACTGTAAGACTTCAAAGTGCTTGATGTTTTTTGGCATATATTCCCTTCCAAGATCTACCATCAACTTGAAATGCAGAAGTGTGCTGCAAAGGCTTGCAATGGTTCTATTTAATCTTATTGGAAGTTTTGTTGTGGGTATTTTTGTTTGTTTTGGTTTGGAATCTTCTGTTTGTTTATTTGTTTTTATTTTATGACAGTAAATTCCTAGTCCTGCTGTTGAATTTAACTTCAGTGTATTGCCTTTTTTTGCAGCCATGGGAATGTCCAATAAGGACACCTATTTCTATGTTGCAGTTTGCAGAGCATCCCTATACTTTCCCTTTGCTGTCCAATTTCTAATTCTCCACCACTGAGACTGTATCCCTGAACAACACACCTCAGCATGATTTGGGAATGTTTTGGTAGCACTTCACTGCTAAAAGCTAAGGAGCTGGAATTGCAGTCTGGAAAACTGAAATATGAATTAAAAATCACAGCTTTAGATTGAAAAATTTTAAATCTGACTTCGTAAAGTTCAATTCCTAAAGGTATATTTAGGCACATACACGGAAATGCCTTTTTTTTTTTTTTTTTCAGAAATGTAAGTAGCTATACATCCTTTCCACAGTTAAACTACAAAAATCTCTGAGGTTTTTTTTTTCCTTAAATTAGACTCCTCAATTCATATTTAGAGACCATATAGCCTTAACTGTAAAGGCAGTGCTTTCCTTTTGATTAGCATTTCTTTCTAACTGTGCTTTTTCATGTCATCAATCTCTACAATAACTGTCCTTCAAGTAGAGTTATTAGTTTGAGCTATAGAAAAATATTTAAAGAAATAAGTGTGACTTATTTTCATGCATTTGTTATGCTTCTGAATTCATAAATAAAGTTAATATTAATCTAAATCAAGACTTTCAAACAGTTGGTTAATTCAACCAAAACACATTCATAATTTAATAATTTTTCAGTAAAATCAATGCCGTTTGAAGATTTTGGAGACAAATTGACATAATGTACCCATAGTCAAAACTTCTGCAAACATTTTCAAGAATGGAGTAAAGTAGCAGGCTTAAGAACTAAAGTCTGAGGAAAACATAAATTTACATGAGTTTTCTAGAACTTTATGTTGTAGCCCTAAAACCACCACCTTTGACTTAAGATATATACTAATTGCAGTTAAGATGTCACACACTCTCTCGTTTTTTCTGCAAGTCTTCCAGGAATGTGTTCTAAGGTAAATTGTATTGAGTGAATACAGAGTGGTAGAAATGTGATATTTAGTCTGAAATATTACATATGGTTAAATAATACATCTGGTTATGATTTTACTTAATAAGGTGATATAAAAATTGCAGAAAAATTATCTGAAGAATTGGACATCGCTAAGGCGGTAGGCTTTATCTTTTAAGCAGAGGACCGGATTTTATCAGATCTCTGCATTGATAATTAGCCAGTGTTGGAAACCCTGTACAATTTCCATGATCACCCTAAATAGCTGTATACAGCCATCATAGGTGGATATTAAAGGTTTTGCTGCCCATTTCCAAATGTTAATCCAAATGGGAGAGACTCGTGGGAGAGAATATGCTATCTGTCTTCCAAAGACATGACCCTGTGTCACCAGTGAGAATGACTGAAATGTAGAATTCTGTGGACCTGATTTTAACTGAAGATACTTCAATAGTTAATTATTTCTGATTCTGGACAGCTGGGTCATCTTTCCAAAGAACTCTGTGGTGAACTAATAGAACTCTTGGTTCAAATTCATAAAAATCACATTTTTTTCAATAACTGTGTCTGTCTACAATACAAGATATTTTTTCCTCTTGAAATACAGTCCATTTAAGAAGTTTTAACATTTGAGAGGGCAGAAATGGTATGTTATATAGTTTTAAAAACTTGAAAAAATATTTTGAGGATTTTTTTATTTTTATTTTTCATACCCATCATCTGGACAGGTAAAAAGAAGAAGAGACATCTGCCTTTAGTAGCCAGCAAAGTGGCTGTAAATTCTCTAGTTCTATTTGGAAGTCTCAAAGTCAGACGCATATTCGGTCTCCTTGAAGTGACATTGATGAGCTTAGACTACTGAAGCCAAATAAAACCCTTTGGAGTTAAACTTTTCTGTAAAATGAGAAATACACTCTGCAGCACATATCCTTCACTTTACCTAGTTGAGCAGTACTGAATCAAAATTAATTGTCTTTGAAATGCATACGCTTTACATCTTGAAGGCTAATCATTATCACTAGAAGAAATGTCTGTTATATAATGAATAAATTCAAGATAGAATAAAAGAGCCTTTCTTTTTCATATTCTTTGATTGTAATTTGGTAGTGTAACATTAATCTATGAAGAGCCAGAATTCTTAGCCAAATAACGGAGAGTTAGCTTTGACTCAATTACTAACTTGCTATGTCACCTTGATAAAGTTGGAAAAACACATTATATCCCTACTCTATTGAAAAACCACAACATAGGAAAAGTTACTTGCAAACTCTGCATTTTCTTATGATCTTTCCTTCTAAAACAACAAAAGTGTCTTTATGATAAAAGACATCCTTAAGACAACTTTGAAATACTGTGGACAGCTGCACTCTAGTCTCACGAGCTAGTTTATGTCTGTGCTCTTCTGCAGTGGTGGAGGTGCATTTGCCTGACTTAGTTTTCCAACCACCCAGCTCCTACCCAAAAAGATAGGTGCCACCACCCACATGCAGCAATGTGAACTGGAACCCAAAACTGAGACAGACCCCTATTTTTGTCCCCGTGTTTTAGTGGAAGAGGTGATTGTCATGTAAATATAATAGACAGGCTCTCCCTTTGAACTTTCATTTCTTGTATGAGCAATGTGGAACTTACTATTAAATATCAACCTGCAGGTCTCATGAGGTTTGCTGGCAGTGCAGATTATTAATTTTCAACACTTGTTTAAACACACTGATTTTCACTATCGTCTATTTCCACGTTTTATCTGGATACCACGAGAGAGGCAGAAGCAGAGAACAGTTTGCAAAGTCATGATCCAAAACCTCCTGGCCCTGGTTGAAATCTGAACAGCAAGTCAAAAGATCTGTATCGGAGCAGAAACAATAACGGTGGAGCTCTGCTCCAGTGCATCCTGGGACTGCCAAGACCTTGCTCCAGGAAAAGCCCTGCAACTTGGTCAGCCAAAGGCGTACAACAACTGGCCCTTATGAATAGCAATGACAGCCTGCTGCCAACTTCAAGGATGATATAGCTGGCCTGGAAACAAGCTTCGGGTAATCCATCATGTGTTTGCAGCATGCCTGAAGTTTTGATGTTCTCTGGTTTATGTCATGTCACTCACAAACAGTAGGGCTGTCGACCATGGTGGGAATACTGCAGTTCTGTGCATATAATGGGAGGTTGCATGAACAGAACTTCATATTGATTGAAGTTGATGGAAAAAAAGAACTAGAAAATAGTACTAGTATTATTTTTGCCAATTATTGCTAATGGAGAGTTCCTTTAAGTAACCGGTGAAAGCAAGGCTACCAAATGAGCACAATAGGGAATGACTGCTGCTCTAGAGCTTGAGGGTTTGGGCTGGGGAATGCTGTGTGCTCACGCAGACGTGCACACTCACACACACAAGAACCCACCACCGAAGACCTTGCTGATAGCCTACATCAATAGAAGATCGTGGGTAAGGTTAGATCTAATCTCAGCACATTGCTGGCATGACAGCATATAGAAAAAAGCTCAAGCTGACATGCACTGAGGAGCCAGATACTGCCTTGTTATTCATCGCTGAAGTATGATAGTGTTCAGCAAAATAATAATATTATGTATCTTCAGCCTATGAAGTACTGCAGAAAAAGCCTATTGTGAGTGCAGCAGAGAAATAAAGCATAATGTATATGGTAACTCAGGCAGAGACAGATTACAGGAAGATAATACTACACAAGTAACTAATGGTTTTTCTATTATGATAATGCAGCAACTTCTGCAGAAGAATAATTAGAGATAGATAAGCACAAGGAAGCCTGTGCAGCAAATAAATTGATGTTTTAAACAAATATTTCACTATGTATGTCAGATTTTCATTCAGAAGCCCATAGACAAAGAAATAAGCAGTTTCTTGAACTGCAGTATTTTGGGGTTTAGTGAATATTCATACTGTATAACAAAACCTGTAAATAAAATCAGCTTTTTTAGAATAGGGGTTTTCCCCACTATATTCACTTAGTCAGTTATTTATTTTAAACTGATTCTTTTGTATTATCCTTTGAAAAGTCAATTAATGAATTACTAACTCTTAGTTTTCTGGCTTTTACTGAGTTTTGGTTAGTTTGTTTGTTTCAATATTGTACTTACTGGTTCACAAATTGGTTGTATGCTTATTTTATTGAAATGCTTTAGCTGCAGTCTTTGTCTAAGGTTCAGCCATTAAATAGAAAAAAAAAATAAATAAAATTATATTTCTTTTATATGGCCAGTGTAGGTGGATGGCAGGCCAGCATGAACTTGATGATATAAATCCCTAAGAAGATGCCCCTATGAGCTTTTTAAATAGAATACTTTTTTCCAAAAGGGTCAGATTCTGCTTTGTTACTTATATTGAATAGGACTTTAGTTAGTGAGTCATCCTAGTTAATCAATGGCATTATGCTCACAGAATAGTATTAATCAGCATGACTAACCGGATCACAACACGGCCTAGACTTGGCAGCATTTACAGCGAAACGCAAAGATAAATAAATGGTTATTCTTATAAATGCCAGATTGTGCTAACCAGTCTCATGTCATGACAGCTTCTAATCGTGTTACTCTGGGAATTTATTTTGATTAGCAGCTTAAAGCAGAAGCAATTATTATGTTTATTTGTGTGCTATGCTATCTGCTACTCAAGAAGATTTTGGAGTATCTTATGATGACTTAGACTTTGCAATTTCTATTTTCTGAAACAATTATTCAAACTAAAACTCAAGTAGTCGTGGTTTCGTTTTTCATTCCACAATGCTCCTTCGCTTTGGGGGAATGAGATTTCTAGAGACGTTAGAGATTCTAGTAGACCCTTCAGAATCCTTCCTTCCTTTCCAGACACGGCTTCAAATAAAGAAGAGATTGTCCATTTAGGTGTGTCAACTCTCTCACAAAATGTAAAAAGGCACTTGAAAGACATATTTATGAATATCAAATGAACAGCGCACCCAATTAATCTGTCAGTATACCTGAATCATGGCCTTGTGGATTATTGCTCTCAGGGAGCTGAAGCTGTGGTCAGACACACTGCTCCATTGCAACTCAGGCAGTTTATGAGGTTAACATTCCCTCTCCACCTACAAGGGTTTAACATTGACTCTCTGCCAAAGGTTACTTTCCCCTCAGCTGTTCTGGAATAACTGTCCATGTAATTATGCCATAAATCCAGTCCCATCAAAATAAGCAGGTTAAGAAGCCCTATCATTATAAGTGTGTAAGGTAGCTGTGACTACTCTGACAGAACTAGGTTAGGCACTACTCATGCAGTTTTGTTGGCAGATCTGGGGTCTGGGTAATCATGGGCAGGCAACAGGCAATCCTTTGCTCCACCTCAAATACAACCAGAACAGAATTTTTGATGATGGCGTTAATATTCCTTTTGTTTTCTCATTTTAAAACTGCAAGTACAGTACTTACTTCAGAAGGCTGTTGTTATGGCTTAACTAGAGTCAACAAAGTGATTTGAAAATTTCAAATGAAGTTATAAAAAGTTACAGGAAAAAACATTAATGTCAAATAGCTGTGGGCCAGACCAGGGAGAGCCTGCTCGTGCAGAAAAACGATAACCAGCCCTATGGCTTCAGGGGAAATATTGACATATGGTTTGAGAGAACAACATCAAAGTGTCAGGGCTTTGCAGGGCCCAGCTGGGACATGGCAAGTCAGAAATTGGACACTTTAGTCATCATAACTGTTATCAAATGCAATAATAATTCATAAGCTCAGAAACCTTGCCATTATATGGCTTTTAGCCTGGCTTCTCAGAAAATTCAGGTTTGCTCAATCACGCCTTTGATCAATATCTGTACTTATATAGATCTTTCTTTCCTCCCTTAACTTTGAGATATCTTCACCAATATCAGCTAGGAGTAGAGATCTCTGAGGACATTAAATGTTTCATAAATGGGCTAGCGAGGTAAAGGAAAGAAACCCTATGCATATTTGACTAAGAAGCTTCTCAGTTCACTAAACCTGAGAAATTATCACAGCCCTACCAAACTTAGAGAACTAATCAGAGAAGCAGCAGCTTGCTATTAATGCTCAAGAGATGAACGCAAGACTCGGAAAGAGCCAGAAGTACACATATTATGTGGCATCAGGTATTTCACACTGCAGCAATGAGTTACAAATGTTCCAGCTGCAGGACAAGATTGAGTTGGGTATGCACAGAAGCATATCCCACTTCATTGTTTCTCATTTTCATTTTGATACCAGAAAAAATAACCATGTTGAACGTGAGATCTGAAAGTAGCTTCCATAGTGACACCTACAGATTAAAACTCTTTCTTCCTAAACCACATTTTTGGTGTTCTGTCCAGCCACGTAGTACTTCACTCTTCTGCTCTGCTCTATAGATATGTGTTATGTCACTTTTCTGCTCTGCTTTATAAACTCACAGAAGTGTTTGCTGAAGAAGAGCCACTGGGAACTGTACCTTCTCTCCACCTCTGAGGACAGTGGCTGATGTAGACATACTAATATGTCTGTAGCAGTCTTCTCATGCTGGCCACTGCATTTCACTAGGCTTGAGTGACTTCTGCAGATTAAAAGAGTAGCAGATGAATCAGAGGAGCAGCAACCTGCAATTTATCTGCAAGTGTTGAAGCAGCCAGTGGCATTGCTGGAAGTCAAGCCAAGGCACGGGGACAGCCAGCTGGAGAGCTAGAGTTATTCCTCCAGAAAATTGTCCAACGATTCTTTTCTTTTCTGGGTTGTTTTTCCTTTTGTTTTGTTTTGTTTTATTTTGTTTTTCTTTTTGGAAGGGTGTTTGTGTGTGTCTTATTTTTATGTAATTTTTGTGACATTCTGCTGTATCAATGAAACACAGAAAGATACAAGCAATAGCACGGCTATCTTTAGGTGAGATTGTATTTCTAAGCATGAATTCAGGAGACTGGGGAGAGGGAAATTAATATTCTTTCTTTAAATCTTTTGTCTAATTTCACTACTTTGCAGAATTTATTCATGAAAGAATAATAGCATGTATTTGCTTTCTGAGCAAACAATTTCCTTCTCTCTTTCATTAAACCATGATTTTTGTTTCAGGAGACAATTGTATCAGCTTTCCAAACAAATGAGACATATGCTGTTAGGTAGATGTCTAAAAAAGAAATTCAACTGTAAATCTGCTTACCTCTCTTTTCCTTTCAAACACAGTGCTGAATCATGTTTGTACACCTTGATAGCACAAAGTATTAACAGAGGTTATTTTTATTAAGAAGTTGTGAAAAACTGTGTGGGATTTCTTTGGCAACATCGCTTAGTCCAAATGTGGATACCCTGATGGAAAGAGTGGTAACTCTGTGGAAAATTGCAGGAACACTGACAAATGAAACTTGTCACAATGCCCAAGAATTAGCACTTGTTAACAGTGAAAGAACATGATGTCTATCACTGCGTTCAACAACAAGGCTTACAAATGAATAGATTAATCATTGCTCATTTTAAAGGATTATTAAGGGTTTAATGAAATCGTCGGAACAGTGGGATACCCAGACTAGCAGAGCCAATGATATTTCACACCCTGGAATGAAGGAACTATTATAAATGCTATTTAAAAGAAGATTTTGGCTATAGACAATTATTGGCACAGTTGTTTTGGCTTTTCTAATTGAAGATCATATCACACAGCTTCTTGCTTTGGATGACTTTGTCTCAGGGCTATAGCTAGGAAGCGGGATGCCTCATGCTTCGGCATGCTGACTTCTGGACATTAAATACATTAAATCCTTCTCAGTCAGTAACAAATGCTAAAAACACTGGCTCCGTGATCTGGAGTCAAATAAATACTTGCACTTTTTTCAACAGGATGCTGCAGCTGCCTGTGTTGCATCTGATGGGGATCTAGACCCCCCTGCTCAGGACCTCACCTCACCCTGGGCCCAAGGGAGAGCCCCGCACCACCATTTTCTTCCCCAACAGCTGTTTACCTTGTGTTGACTGTAGTTTAACAATAGACTAAGTTTGCAGCTTTAGAGAGGGATCCAACAGGGAAGACAGGAGTGTTGGAAATCCTGTACCCCTCTAGGATTTTGGAGCTCTAAACAGAGCTATGAAAAGACACCTTATCCCTTGGGTTTTGGAGTTCAAAAGCCACACCGAAAGAGAGATACAGCTTCTTTACTAAAACAGAGCAGAGCTGAATCTTGGTTTAAAATGTCAGTGTAGGAGCAGTGATGTCCCCTTTTATATAGCAGACATGTAGGAGATGAAAGTGCCCGAAGAGATTTAGTTCACATCTCCCACCCATTAGAAGGCAATCTTGGTGCTAAGCTTCATTGGGCGAGGTGTCTCCTTTCCTGTTGAATCTGGCGATAAAACCTTACGAGCAACAGACACAGAAAGAGAGAGAGTGAGCATCCCTCTCACATATTAGCATGTTCAGTAACATGTCTGGGAGTGGTGGAGGAAGGAAAGGGAATGGTTCTGCTGCCACCTCCTCCAGCGTTTTAAACAGAGGCTATCTAATATAAAGATAAGGCAGTGGCCTGTTGGTCTGAGAATTATCAAAAGACAGTCTGGGAGTAAGCCCTTTTTTCAATAATATTTCAGTTTTCTGAATATGGATGAATATTGGATGGATATATGGAAGAATATCTTTTCCTTTCCAACTGTCATCTTTTTTTCCCTGAAGGGCATTTTTTTGGCAGCTTCCGGAGGAGTTTCTAGACTGTTCTCTGATATCTTCATCGTGACACAAACTAATGTGTGTTCTTCTCTCACTGCAGTGGACGGGTTTACTCATCTGGAAAGCATCCGTCTCTTTCTGTAAAGTAACTCCTTTATCTGTTACACTGTATATCTTCCTCTGTACATCTGGTGGAGGAGCTTGAAAGGATCACTGTGGGAAGGGCAATTAATTTTAAAACTGCAAAACTACCTAAATTCAAGTCAGCTGTATGCCTGACATTGTCTTGAAGGTAAATTTTCTTTTTTTCCTTTAAAGTTATTGTTTTTTCTGTATACAAACTGGCATATGTAAATAGTAACATGCTAAAATGCTTAGTAAAATCCCAGTTTTGTTACATATAGAGCAGAAAGAGACAAAGAATAATTCAGGTAAGATAAAACATGTTTAGGACAGCAGCTGACTATTTGTAATGATCTTGTATAAAATGACCAGTCCTAACAGCAGTTCTTGCAAAAGACATATAAATATATTTAATGGTCTTTATTATAAAGTGCCATTTTTCCATGAACTTCCGTCTATTTCAAAATTACTCAGAAGCAGGGGCATGTGGAGATATTTCTCTTCATACACACACTTCCACACTCCCGCACTAGACTAATAAGGTTTTAGAGCACCTTAACAAAATGTTTCTTTAACACTGAAGTAAAAGGAAAGGAAAAGAAAATAACATGAATATGTCAGTACCTAAACAAGGACAATGCGACTTGTCAGGTTAAGTTTGAGGAAGATGGCTCTTCAATAACCAGTGTAAAAAGCATTTAGGAACTAATTGTGGAAGAGTTCTGTGTTGAATTGCATTTAGCAACTTACTTGACACAGTCTTTTATTCCTTATAAGAATTATTCCCTATAAAGGGATGCTTATATCACATGTGCTGTGTGAAATTTGTATTTAAATATGAATGTATGCAGCTGTATGCTTGTTTGTGAGCGCACACAAAGCTCTATAAAGAAAACTAAAAGCAAATAAATTCATGCAGGATTCAAGATCGAAAAAAGTGGAGAATCTATATAAAAGGAGCATGAAAAATGGCATTAACACTAAAAATATTGTAACAAACCTTACTTAGAGTTTTTATCCCCATCTTTACTCAGAATTCATAATGAGTACTGAAAGCCAGAGGAATGGCTTTATGTATGGACTACATAAAATTACACAGCAAAAAAAGGAATTGGACAGATTTTCTTGTTCAATAGATACCTTTTGTGGATAGAATATTTGCATTTTATACACCTACATGGTGTTTGGTCATGTGTATACACTTCACTGCAAAAGACAAGTATTGTAGCAGTTCATGTTTATCAATATACAACTTTATACAAAGTTGTACAAAATGTGCTACTTAGCATTCATATACAAATTGCATTAACACTTTTCCACATGGCTCATTATTATTTAGAACATGTTGCAGTCAGACATAACAACTGTAGGGAGGAGACAGAGTCACTGACAGGTACATGAAGAAAAATATTTTTGGCAGACTTCATCAAGTCTGTGTTACAGCTTCACAGCAGCGGATGAGATCACAATGTGCTAATGTCTGTACAAACCGATGATTTCCCATCTCACTTCCCTCCTCCCAGCACCTGACCTACTTTACATCACTTTACCCTGACGGGCTGCATAAAGCACCTGAAATCTTTCAAACCGTGGAGATCTCGTAATGCTCCAGATACAAATCCTCAGTTATTACTGTCCATCACTTATATGCTAGAAATATCCCAGTGGCCATTCACAGGCATAAATTACCATTCTGTCTCAGGCAACAGTTTTAGTCCCAGAAGCACTGTACTGTTAAGGGAGTTCCTACTGTCCTGTACTATTAGTTGCAGATGAGAGTTTGAGCAAAGACTTTAAGAAACTCTCTCCTCCTCTCTGGTTAGTATTCTCTGGGCTACTACTGCCCTCTAATAGAACATAAGAGATATTATTATTGTACAAAGGAGAGCTATAGAGATCCTGACATAAAACTATCTGTATAAAAGACTTTTAAAAAGAAACGTAGAAAAAAACCTCATTGTTCTTAAACACCTGGTCTAGCGGGAGGTGTCCCTGTCTATGGCAGGGGGGCTGGAACTAGATGATCTTCAAGGTTCCTTCCAACCTAAACCGTTCTATGATTCTATGGGTTCATTTTAAAATGTCAAAGAGTTAGTCTAGCTAAAGGAATACATACATAATCTTTGCCTCTTATTAGTACAGAATACTTACCTCAAAATAGAAAATTTAAATTGACAGAAAAGAAATTAAAATGAGAAAAATTTTGGAAAATTATTTCTGTCTTTTAGGAAGCTGAATGCAGCAGATGATACACATGTGTAATTATAAGAAAATCTCTTCACAAAAATGTTGTGAAATGATTAAAATATTACACACAGTATACATTCAGAAAAAAGAAAAAAAAAAACCAAACAAATTAAAAAGCAATCAAATGAATAGTTATTAGCTGCATTATGTTCCCTCCACTCCTTTACCCACAGGCATTGTACCATTATTGCAGTTATTGTATATCACAAATTACAGACCCACTCCAATATTTGCCACCATAGAATTACAGCCTAGGGGAGTGCCAAGTTTTCTGCCATCAGCATTCAGGACGCGACCTTTGCGAGGATAACAAGAGAAACCAAAGCAGGCAATCAACAACGTGGAAAAAACTGCAGAGAATTATAGCATAAAAATATGCCACTTCCAAGCTATTATAAAACCCAGGCCTGTACTTATACATTATGTAGTTTCAGGTTCCCAAGTGTGCAGAGCCCGCAGCACTGAGGGGCACACCCAAGGGTACGTTTTTAGGTGCCCATGGCAGTCATGCTTGAGCTCACTTTACACTCCAAAGTTGCATGACCAAGGAAGCGAACCATCAAGCCAGAGCTGATACACCCTGCTGGAAATCTTCACTTCAGAGCCCTACCAATGCAGTCACATTCCTTTTTTCTTTGTTGGCATGTGTGTGTGGGGGGGAAATCATGAAGTGCTACTCTGAAGTGAGACAGAGACTTAGTCTTTTCACTAAGGGGACTGGAAAACCCAGGACAGCAGTTGGCCCCAGGTAAGACTGGCTTTCAGTGCTGTTCTTAGGACAAATGCTTCCCACATTTCTTCGTGTGTACTAAATCCTGTGGAAGAGAGGTAAGACTTCCTAAAAATGTGCAGCTTCAGGCCAACAGCTGTGTAGAAGATAAAGTCCACAGTCCTATGAATCTCTGAACATGTAAATGGGTCCCAGTAGAAGGGGAGGAAAGGGAAGGGAAGGGAAGGGAAGGGAAGGGAAGGGAAGGGAAGGGTTGATTATTAAACATAAAACTTTTTTGGCTTACCAGTAAAATCCTGGGGAAGTTTGGAGAAAAAGGACTGTTTTCCTCAAAGCCTTTATGTATCAAAATTTATGATTTCATCCAGCAGAGGTCATTTGAGAGTGTATCTACAGAGTGATGCAGAGTACTACAGTGATGCAGAGTGTGTTTTCCTATGAAGCAGCAGTCCAGGACTTCTCGCACAAGCCACATTCATCTTGAGCACAGAGGGGGAGAGGGTGAGGAGCAAGGCACTACACTGAGATGGGTAGGTGGTACTAGAAACCTGTTCCAGAGCTAGGATTAGCCTGTGTTTTTGCCCTTTCCTACTTCATATGTGGCAGATTTCATAAGAAATTTATATAGTACATTTCTATACTTCTAATCAATAAACAACTCTATTTTTGTGGTGTGTTCAGTCTAAAAATTGTTGAAAGAGAGAGTGGGTTTTGACCTTCCCCAGAAATGATGAGAACAATTTCCTTCTAATTTTTGCTGCCACTCTCACAAGCTACATAGTTAAGAAAAAGCTATTCTGGATAGTGGAATGAAAACAAGAAATATTCCCTCTCTGAAGGTAATGATTGTTATTAAACATAAAACCCCAGAGCAATGTGAAGGTCTAGGATGATCATGTAATATGATCACTATATCTCTCCTAATGTCTAAGGAGTGATTTTCACGTGTTCAAACTAGCCCTGATTTTTTTTTTTAATATCTGCCATATTACTATATTTTGGACAACTGCATACCTTAATGACCAAGCCTCTGACTTGTAATTTATGCCTCCTCACTACCCATGAGTGGGATTCAACTGCCTCCAGTTAAGTACAGATGTCTATTTATAAGTGACTAAGTATTACAGAGATTTATCTTGCCAGTCCACTCCTCCCCCATTCCCAAAGCTCACTTAATGTTTAAATCCATCTGTAGAATTGAGACATAAAGTTTTATGTCTTGCTTATGGTGAGGGCTTGGTTTCTAAGTGCAGCATGTTGGATATACAGGTCACTTAGCTATCTATGAAAACTCTTCAAAAGGAATATGGTAATTTGAATTTCTGCCACTAAGTTTCACACTCGGCAAAGGTGGTTTTAACATTCACAGACAACTGCATCTTTGTGGCATTTTGGCTGTCCAGCAGTGGTTTGATTTTCTCAGGCTCCATAAGGGGTGATTCTTTTGCTGGAGCTCGGCCTCCGTTTCCTAAAATTTCACAAAACAAGAAAGACCAACTGACATCTGATTACGGTATAAACGCAAATGAAAAACTAAAATAGCCATTTCATTCCCTACGTGTCCACTTAATTGGAATCAGTAGGCTCAGATCCTTCTTTCACGTGACACACAGTTAACATTCTTTAACAAAACATTAGAAATGCAGGACACAGGAGTTTGGCTTCTGAACCCAATGACAGTTTTGCCATTAATTCCTAAGAGGAATACTTTTTATTGCGACTGCAGTGAATATTGAGTGCCAACCTAAACACAGTGGCACAATTCCATACCACACTACAGTGTGCAGTATTGGGCAGAAGCCCACCTGTAAGACCCATCATTATACTGTAGTCCTGGCCTGGGAGTCTCAAGGGAGCCTTTAACACTGCATTTTCAGTGTTTGAGTAGGAATGCTTCCAACTTTTGTTCCTCAACGCTAGCAGTTAGGGCAGCAAGATACCCTACTTGATCAGTGCAGCCATGCAACAGGCAGCCATGATGCCTTTCCATTCTGGAATCAGTAACAAGAGGAAGAATCAAGGAAGCAGGTCTTCCACCTCTGGTGTCCATGCACTGAGTAATAATGATTGTAATCCAAAATTAACTCCTCGTTTTATGCTACTTTAGCAGTTTAATGTTGAAAAACATATTGGTTCAAGACAGTTTCTTCTCTTTTTACTTAAAAGAAAACAAAAACCTCCTTGGTCCCTACTTTTTTTTAAAAAAGTCTTTCTATTTGGCTTTTGTCCCAATCTTTTACCATTTGAAACTTGGCAGGTAGCAAAATAGGGCTACTCTAAATGCCAAATGAATTTCTTATGCCCAAAAGATTTTCTTAGGACTGAAAATCATGTCATGTCTGAAATGGGCTGCTGTGCAAATAGAGACTATTTTTGACATTCTGTTAGTCCTGGGTAACAGTTTCCTAATAAACAAACATAGTAGCCAAATTTACTTAAGTCAGCTGTTTTATTGACCATTTTTTAGAGGGGAAAAAAAAGCAAACCAAAACTGTTAAATAAGAACAATAGTCTATTACAGCCAGAAAACATTTATTGTTACAAATAGGGTATCTAAAAGAAAATTAGGTACTGCCTTCTACAGCAACGCAACACTCAGGTGTAATAAAATTGATGAGCCCATATAATAAAATTTATGGAACTACAGTGAATTCAATTTATTTGAATATGCTCAGTTATGTTTTTGTTTATTCCCATAGCAGATGTTTAATTTACAAACTAGGCAATTACTACAGCTCTTCCAAACAAATAAGAACAGATTAGTCAAACGTTCACATCAGTTTTTATGTTTATCATTAGTTTTATGATGCATCATGAATATTCAATGTTAGGAAAAAACTATCATTATGATACCTGGAAAACCTTAAAATGATGTTTTGTATCTCCAAATGGTGTTTCACCCTGTTTGAAAAAGCTGCTAATGTGTGTTACTACGAGCTGAGCTTATACATTAATAGGGATTGCTTAAATATCTTCCCGATGTTTCACAGAGATTAGCTTTGTGTTTACAATACTTTAGCATGGATGTGTCTAACTTTGTTATGTCTTCCTTAAATAAATAAAGGAATTTTGGTTTCCCTTTCAGAAAGCATTCTTGAGACTGAAGTGGTTTCTTTATGAGACAAAGCAAACATACCAAAATAATACCTCTTCTTCTCCCAAAACAAATAGCTACCTAGATATTTGTCTTGAAGTTTCGGGTAAAATCAGTGTCATCCAGTTGGTCTTTGGCTTGCTTCAAGTTTCCTGGAATATATCCCACGGTAGAAGGAAATCATTCTGTCAGAGGAGATGCCATGTTGCATGCTGCATACTCGTTAGAAATGCATACTGGCTGATGGTCAGGAGGCTATTACTCAGCAGTTTGGTGTTTCTTTTTTTTTTTTTTTTTCCTCTCATTGTTAAACTGTCAGGAATTTCCTAATAAAAAAACATAGTATCTGTCTATCAGGGGGGAGAGGCCAGGGAGGAGCAGCGCATATGTACACATGTGTGCATAAGCACAGACGTGCCCTGGAAAGAAAAGGTATCCCATGACTCTCTTTCTCTAAATGAATTACAGTCTGCTGAGTTTTATATTAGAAGAACAGAAAATAAGCCTCAGTTTCTTCTCCAGATTCCTATGATACATCATTCACTTCAACCATTTTTGACAATGTGTCATTTTCATTAATTGCCAAGCCAAGGGAAGTTTTTAGGGTTAGATCAATTTACTAAGATGAATTCTTGTAGGAATATTCTCAGTAGGAATATGCTTTGCAGCACAAGGTGTATGAAATGGTATAAAAGATTTCAGTGGAAAAGAAGCATCTACTGTTAAAGATGATTGCTATTGTAAAAAATTAGTTTTTACCCACTTTGCCGACAACAACATTCTTTGTTGACAACAACACTCTCTTGACAACAACAAAATAACATCTGTTTCCTCTTCATTAGTTACAGTACAAATTTGATTACAAACTTTATCTTTAACCATAGTTTCAGAATAAACTTGTGTAGTGTTGTTATATAGCCTTTGAATCTATAACGTTACAGGACTCTTTGGATGTGAAAATTATAATTTTTGGTCTTTTCTTACCTCCTAGGTTCTAAGTAGAATTTCTAAGACCTTTGCCAGTACAAAAATACAAATAAAAGAGTGCTTTCTGCATCAGAAACATTGGAACAGGCTGCCCAGGGAGGTGCTGGAGTTATCATCCCTGGAGGTATTTAAAAGATGTGTAGTTGTGTTGCTTAGGGACATGGTTTGGTGGTGGACTTGGCAGTGTTATATTTACGATTGGATCAATGATCTGAAAGGTCTTTTCCAACCTAAATGATTCTATGATTCTCTTCTATGATTTACCCAATACATCTCGAGCCTAGCTGCACCACATAGCATTTGTATATTCTTCCTGGGGCAAACATAGTTGGTGAAAGTGATTTTCTTGCTTAAACTGAAACCTGAGGATTTCCAGGACAACAAACTCCTGCCAATTCATACTGAAACCCTCCTTCTTCCTCCTTTGAAAGTTCCAACAAACATCGTTTTTCAATTTCACAGAGAATTTCACAGGGAGGACAGTATCTTATTAATAATATATCATGATGTTGAGCTGCAGATCTGGAACATTAAGACCACATTATGCAAATAGCCATAACATCAAAAAGGAGGAACTGTGCTGATAAACAAGTACACATAACTATTGGATTTCCTCCAGAACAAAGCAAACCACTCTAATGAGAAACAGTTCGTTGGCAATTTAATTTTCAGTAAGTAGTAGTGTGTGAGTACATTTATACCACAAAGCGTGCTCTCTGAGAGTAAGTACATATTATACTACATGGAAAAAATATACGTGTACATACTGGCAGATGGGAACATGTACAGGTTTACATAAGAACACAGACAAAAATCACACCGCAAATAATGTCAAGTCACAGTGTGAGACTGAACTGGGAGGGATAAGCATTGACCAGCAACTTGGTTCCACAGTTCACCACTAATTATTGTAATATTACAACCACTCCCATAGTTTCAGTCTGTTTCCATGGTGTCTGAGCCTCTGAACACTATAAAAATGATCAATTTGAATGTCTTAATGAAGAAAATGCAAAGGTTGTGAAGCTAAGCACTCCAGTCAAGAAATTAACAGCCAAGGTTGCTTGCACAATCTTAACTCTTGCCCTTTATGAATATATATTATAGTCTTTACCTGCAGATTGCTTCTTAATGTATTTCACACTTTTCTCCAGGTTGTATATTTTAGTCTTCTGCAGTGATAATGTGCTAGCCATTGAACATGCTATTTTTGTTTTGTTATTTATGAAACCTAACTCTGACAGGAATGCATTATTTTAGCATTTCAACAGTTGTTTCTGGAACAAATACCATTAGCAACATAATTGTTAGCACTTTTCTTTCAATATAGCTAGTTGGTTTTTTTTCCCTGTGATTTACTCTCAGTTTTCCTCCTCTTAAGACTTGATATATTTCCATGAAGCACTGGGCTGGGTTATATTCACAAATGGGGTGGTTTTTAATTATTTATTCAAAAAATCTTTCTTTAAAATGCAAACAACGGACTTAGCTGTGGAATTCCATCAACGTAATTGTCAGAGATAGTGTCACTTCTTTTTTCCTACATAATGTCCATCTGCTTATACACCCGAGGAACGTGCTAGTCCCTGCAGCATGTCATTGCCTGGGAGTAAAGAGGTTACTCTCCTGCAACAAATACACTCTATAGAGGGTGACGGAACAGCAATGAAAATAGGGAGAAAGAATAAAATCACAAAACCCCATTCTGATCAGTATAGAGGTTTTGTCTGTTCTCACCAAAGAAAGAACTCTGATTTAATTTCATGTATATCGAGCTTTATCCCAGATGACTCAAACTGGTGAAAGATTTTTTAATTGAATGGGTCAGCTGTATGGTTAACTCTTTGGGGAAAGACTGCAGTCTGTAAAATGCGTAGGAAAAAATATAACTTTCATTAAAAGAGCTTAATGAGCTGTGCAACCTCAAACCTTAAAATCCCTTTGATTTGTATGCTGGTTCCAGATAGTCCCCTTCCCAACAGGGGGTTTGATGCTGCAGCAATAGTACTTGTTTTTTCTCTGGCTGCCGCGCTCTGCGGGGCTCATCAAGGGCAGGATGGACATGCAAAGCCAGTTTCTAGACAGTGCCAGTCAGTGTAGTGCCTTAAAGTATGTGGAGCTATAATGAATGCCATCAGCTGTTACATAATCTCTATTTTTTTCCTCTGGAGATTAGTAAAATGATCTCACTGCTGTAGTGCTCACTGGAGGATGTTTGCAATGTTATTACTGCTGTGGCTAGTTTTACACTGGGTAATGTGTTAGATTTCCTTGCCCGGAGCTCTAAATAGAGACCATGGTACTTAAAAGCAGAATCATTTAAGGACTGACCAAAGTGAGTAAGGAAATGTCCTTCCAGCATTGCTCAAGAGATGCTGAAACTGAGACAGCTCTTTAGCACTGATGACCATCATGTACGCTTTCCTCTAACGATCTTGTTGAAAATGGCTGTAGGAAAATTTGCTAGACTGTGACACAGGGTTCACCTTCCCCACCAAAGGTACTTTGAAGAAGCTGTGTTACATCTTTTCTATTAAACCATGTGAACAACCCTAAGGCAGCAGAGAAAAAAGCCCTTTTCATGGCTCTGTGCAGCCAGCTCTCTCGACAAGCTGACCCCAGAGCCGCTGCCAGGTATCCAGCCTGGCTGCCGCCCCGTCCACCTGCTCTCTGCTCTGTACCAGGCTCCCGCTGACTGGTTCACAAAGAGATGGCCAGGTGTTTGCTGCCTGCTGGCCTGGCCACATGTTGGCTGCCAGTTACCAGCCTCCCGCTGCCCTGTTCACCTGCTGGCACCGCGCTGCTTTCCTGATGTCCCCCAATCCCCTGCTGGGTGGCAGGTGGTATCCTCTCACCCTCTTCACCTTTCTCTACATTTCTTTTCTAAATGCATGACTCTGCTCCTTTTTTTTTTTTTTCCCCCTTTTGCTTTTCTGAATGCAAAATATGTATACACGTGCACACACACGCATACAGTCACATCTTCCCTGCCCCTCTGCCTGCTTTTTTTTCCTGCCCATGAATCTGCTCGGATAAGCTGGTGTGGAGCAGCAGGTTCCATTTAAGATCCCAGCTGCACACTGACATTATCACTGGTGTCAGTTTGTAAGCGCGTCTACAGTAATTGTTGCTGAGACAGCAGGTTTTGCTGTGAGATTCACCGAGCCCCGTGATTCTTTCCACACGAGAGCTTCAGAAGCAATGCTTTGAGTAATTGCAATTTTTTGATTCCCTATAGAACCCAAAAAGTACCTCTGGGATTTTTCCACTCTGTCTTCCTCAGGGTGGAGATTTCTTCTATGAACACAGCTATTCAGAAAGGAAATTAAAGCAAACCAGAACAGATCTCACTGAACAAACAGTCATTGCTTTTTTTTTTTTTATTGCTGACAAAATGGAAAAACAAAACGCACACCCACCCAACCCACTGTGTTTCATACACCAATACAGTTTATTGAGTTGAATGGCCTTTATCCAGAGAAGCTAAATCCTACTGTGAAAATAGGAGTAGATTTAAGCTTCTCTGGCTGTGGACACAGTTGCATGTGAAGCAATACAGTGAAAAAGAGCAAGATAGTGTTAATGTAAGATATGCAGCTTGAAGATAATCAAGTATTAACATTAGATTGACTGTCCTTCCGTTGCATGAAATCTAAGTTAAAGTCATCTTTGCTGGAGCAATAACATGTTGCATAGTCCTTCGTGGATGCAATGAACAGTCCATATGATTAACACTAAAAATACTGTACTGCTTGTGTTATGAGATATACTATAGAGCCCAAAGACAGACTTGCTTCAAGCGATACATGCATAACTACACAATATATTCTGTGGAAATCTATGGGGCTCTTTGCAAACTGGAATGCTACTGAACATGACAAAGTCAGTCCTGGCAACTAAATGCAAAAGCTGGATAGGGGAGAGTATTTAATACTAGGCTGCAGTACATATAATATTTCAGGCTGCTTGCAAATATGATTGATTTCAGATACAAAGCTTAAGCTGCACATTGGGAGATTAGTATTTTGGCTAGCTGGCCATTACTGTAATTTCTGATAAGAACCAACTTAATTAACCTATGAGATTTCTCATGTATCTAGAGCCACAGGAATTGTTAGAAAAGCTTTAAAGGGCACAGAAAATATATAGGTATTAGACCACATTTAAAGTATGAATTCTTTTTGAACCTATTTGTTGGAGGGTTTTTTTGTTTATTTATTTATTTTAATTAGTTGTTTGGGATTTTTTTTCCTATGATCAGTCAAGTGAAGAATTTTCATAGGTGTTAAATTTATTGGTCATCAAACAGAGTTGTTCACATACTGCAAGTTCCTGCCACGCCTGGGGAAAAATGCATCCATCCAGTTTTGTGGAATTTTGTAGTACGGACACAGATAATTATCACAGCTTTTATTTGGTGGTTAGGCTGTAAGGGTCAAATTTCTAATTATTTCAGAGCCAATATCAAGTAGGTTTGTGCAAAGAGATATTGCTTTGTGCAAATAGTCCTTGGAAGACGGCCTTGGAAGATGGATCAGAAAAAGGAAGAGCAAAGTGCAAGGTTGCAAGGAACGCCACGGCCATGTGCTGCGTCACGCAAAGCTTGTCTACATCTGGGCTGCTCTCCACCTCTGCGAGGGCAATGACTTTGTGGCTGTGGCCTTAAGATGTGCTGTTGTGGATGCAGACGGGACCATTTAAGCCCCTGTTAGTTTAAAAATGGGAAGCTCTCTAACCTCTATGAATTGGTGTCTGTGTCTGACAGATTTGTTTACAGGTGTTTTACAAGCCAAAAGTCACCTAGAGTGCCGAAGCAGCTGCTTTAATCAGGTAGAGACAGATGATTGCTTTAATGAGTAGGGTAATAGAAACTGTGAGAGGCTTGTAGAAGCTTTCCTTTCATTATTCATTGTTTTATTCCACATCCAGAGAAGTTTTTTAAATGTATCAGTATGAGAATGAAGCTACTTTATACTGGGTGTTGTGGTGGGAATTAATGTTTTCCTAAACACGGTATCCAAAAACTACTTTCTACAAGACATCCCTGACTAGGCATTTTTTGACAGTTCATTTAACCATTACAAATAAATATTAAATGGAATTTTGGCAAACTGTAACATCACCTCTAACTAAAACTGATATTTGTCTCACTTAAAACACAGGAGATAAGAATCTTGCCTGAATAATTCATAAATCTTTAAAGAGCTATTATCATGTAAAATGCAAACAGTGCTGCTGTCTGTGAGGAAACCCTAAATCCTCACAAAACTATGTGTTTTTTCCAAAGTAATGAATCTTAAGAATTTATAATTTTCCGTTACAGCAAATTTGTTTTTGTTTTTTTTGTTTTTTTTCCTGAATTACATTGCTTCTTTTACAAAGTTGTGCTGGGAGACTGCCACCTGTTCTTTCAGCCGCTTGAGGAAAAAATAAAACTAGAACAAGGAAGTGACTATACACCTATATCCTGCTGCCTGTACCAAGTGTGTAGGGTTTATTAAGTGTTAGGGATAAATTAAACTTCCAAGCAGTATTTTGAAAAGAAAACATAACCCCCAAACCTCTATTACTAGTATTATACGTAAAAAAGACCTCTTTTCAGAGTTTTTGGGTTCAGAATTCAGCCTTCTGTCACTTGAATCTCAAATTTGCACTGGCAATAGCTACTTCTATATACTGGCAACCTCTCACTCATATTGACTGGTAATGAGGAAAGATTACTGGCTGTTTGGAATGGATGTAATTAATGACTGCATCCGAATTTATGACTGCAAAATTGGAGGGAAAAAAACATGAAAAAAACCCTAAGGAAATGGCCTTTATATGTGCATATGGCATGCACATATATGCCTATAGTAAAGACTATGTAGCCTGATCTCACGTCTGTTAAAGCCCCATATTGCACATATGTTGGTGATTCTGTACACAACAGAAATGATGCAGTGGATCCTTAAATATTAATGAAAACTAGCTGTTATGGTATCTTGCTGCAGTACCTCCCACTTGCTCCACAGATAGAGAGAGGTATTAGATTTGAAAACAAACATGAGCTGATGAAAACCAAAACAATATCTTCAAGCTTTCCCCACCTCTAACTACCAAAATATCTACTTGAAATGCGTCATTCTATATTTTTAATTCCCCCTAAGCTAAGCATGCAATTTTAGTAATTGATTGCCAATATAATTTGAGGTTTTTCTTTTTAACTGTGAAATAATAAAAAATATTTTAAAAAACAAATAGAGTTTCATAGTGGTTCAGAATTCACATCTCTGTTCTTGCTCATATTCCATCTCTGTGAACCTTACAATAGTCATAACCACCTTACTCATACCTCCACTAGTCTTCCCTCTGTAAAAGTTTTAAATGTTGACTGATGCTCTGTAACTCCCAATCCTCTAGATTACCTGTATACCATGACTCTCTCAGTGGATTTTTCTTTCTAATATATTGCAGTAAGTTATTTCAGCAGAGTTTCTTATGATAGGTTTAGGTTTTTTACATGAAAAAGAACATATTTTTTAGCATAGGATACCTGAGAGACAGAAGTGTCTTCAGGAAAAGAGAAAAAGGGAAAAATCAGCATTCAATATCTTAGCAGCAGCACCACAGGAGGAAACTTATGCTTCTAAGTTTATACTTAACTCTCAGTGGATCTTAATCAAATGTTGTAGATACATTGTGCTTGGCTTCTGGGCTTGTAATGAAAAGAGATTTGTGCTGGCAGAATTTAGATTGAAATCACATTCTTTTCTTTCCTGATAATATTCAGAGTTGTCATTTAAGCAGAAAGTGAACCTAAACCCAAGTTTGTAGTAGAAACACAAAAATATTGTATTCGATAACAAAGACTGCAGTGCTATTAAAACACAACTTCTGCCAAAGGGAGCGTTTTCTTTCTCTCCTTACACAAAATGAAAGATGTGCTTTCCCTTGAATGCCCCCTGTTCTCTCACCCTCCTAGCCCTGGAGTATCTGTCTGCTACCTGGAAATCTGAAATGATGAACAGAAGGTCAAAACTTGCATCATCGGGAGTACAAAAAGAATCTTTTATCTGTGGGGTAACATTCAAATTGTCTGCATTGTTTTTTGGCATTTTGAAATGGGAACCTCATTGGGCTTTTCTTTAATGATTTTTCCTGGTGCTGAGATCCTTCTATGCTTGCAAGCTTTTTCTTTTCTTGACTCCCAGGGTGTAAAGACACTCCCAAGGTTACAACAGGCTGTAATGACGTGGTGTGACCAGCTCTTACTAAAGGACAAGTACTGTGCTGGCTGAGGAACAGGGCAGGGCAATTCCTGACGGAAGAAGTGTTGGCTCTTCCCTGACTTCCCTCTCCATAGCAGCTCCGTCGCATGTCCTAGGCTCTACCGTTCCACTCCACACATGTCTCTGTGAAGTGCCAGCCCTCGGGACTTTACAAACAGACCTTGGCTGGTCACGCACCACTCAGCCTCCATCCAGAAAGTGAATGGTTATGGACTGGTGCTGCAAGGGTGGAAAAACACCCCTTTACTCTGTGAGCAACCCAAACTAGCACTTTGCTTCCCTGCAGGGCTCTGGGCGCTGCCTTGTGATGACCTTCGGGGAGCAAAAATACCAAACCCTAGAAAAAAAAAGGGAAGATGCTGCTGCCTGGAAGTTGTTTCATAAACTAACAACTAGATGCAGGAGGCAAAGGAAATTTTATGTTGAAATTTTGAGGGTTTGATTGTCTTATTTACTTGCATAGTTATGAGGATCAAGTTATAACACCTGTATTTACTTGACATCTAACAATAGATATTCTCACTATACCCTTACCTGTTCCTTTATTGTTGTCACTGCTCACCTGTAAATATACCTACTCTTCTCGTTGCCACTGGAACATGAAGAACATTATTCTTTCTATGGCTAAAATCCCTCTTGAAGCTTTTAGCTTAAATGTATCCACTATAGTCTATGATTGTTTGCTGTTGCACTACAACTATCTGTTTGTTTAACAAACACTCCTCAAGTATTTACCCTCTGTTTTGTTTAAAAACTGCAGTTATATCTCATTTAAGCCCCTTTCTATGCTGGAGAAACCAATATATTTTAAACGCCTCACAAGACAGGCTCTCCTTCTCTCCAGGACTTTGCTAGTGTTTCCCTACTAGTTTTCCCATGAAAGTTCATTTTTCTTGATTCTAAATGCTTTCTGATCATGTCAGTTCACAGAATCATAGAACCATAGAACAGCCCAGCTTGGAAGCGACCTCGAAAGATCATCTGGTCCAGTCTTTTGTGGGAAAGGGAGCCCAGGTGAGGTTATCTAGCACCTTGTCCAGTTGTGTCTTGAAAACCTCTAGTGACGGGGACACTACCGCACCCCTGTGCAGGTTGTTCCAGTGATCGATTGTTCTTACTGTAAAAAAATTCTTTCTTATATTGAGATGAAACCTCTCCTGGTGCAACTTGTACTATTACTCCTTGTTTTCTCCATGTGGCTCCTTGTGAAGAGAGAGGCTCCGACATTTAAGTACTGGAAAACTGTGATGAGATTCCCTGCCCTTCTCTTCTTCAGGCAGAAAAGACCTAACTCCTTCAGTTGATAGATTTAATTTACGAAAGTATGATTAGAATGTGTTCAACTACACATATTTCTTCCTTCATGGCTAGTAAAATCCATCCATTGCTTTATTATTTCTTTTCTTTCTTCAGAGAAGGTTTTGTATCACNCCATTGTATCACAATGCCCGACTGCTAAGAGAGACTATAACAAATGCAAAAAGAAAAAAGTTTAAAGAAAATCTATATTTCTTATTCTCAACACTGAAAAGTGCTGAAAGAGTCCTAAAATAGACCTTGAACCTAGACTATAAAGGCTTACAGATATTCAAAGAATGTTCTAAGTTTTCCTCAAGAGGTTACATGAAATCAGTTTGTGAATCCAAGAAACTTAAGTCTCCCATGCATACAGGGAGAAACGAGAAATGTTCAGATTGAGTTATTTCTTAGTGCTAATTTTCCTTGATCGTATTTATTACCTCTTTTTTCCATCTAAGCTTTCTACATGAAATATTTAATCCAAAGACATTATTTGAGCATGCAGAGATGTACCTCCTGCTCCTGAAACAGCCGTGGTTACTTTCAACATATGGAATTTAACAAGTACATATTTCCAATGAATATATTTATATTTGCATTAATATACTGAAAAATATTTGCCAGTTTTACTTTAGCTATAAAGACACCATTACAGGATTTGGAGGACATACTCTTTAATATTAAATGGAAATAAAGAAACATTAGTGTAACATTTAGTCTGAGTAATCAAGCATACACAAGTCAGGAGATTCAAAATATGAAGGTATGCAGTGCTAACTCAATTTAAGTTGCTCATCCTGTAATTTTATGTCATGCATTATTCAGATTCATACTTAATGGTGAAAACAACAGTGTAAAACACAGTTGTTCAAATAGGCCATGTAGACAGAGTAATGTCGCTTCACAATCTAGATGAGAACTTAAAAGGCAGTGCTCAAATCCACAAGGTTAAATTCAGACGGGGGAATGTAGTTTAGAATCACTGTAGGAATTAGTGTTTATGACACTGAGACAGCTGGATCATTCCTAGGAGATTTCTGCCCAAGCTGTCAGATATCTTATATTTATAAAACTATACAAAAATTGAAAACAAAGAAAGTGTGCTTTTTTAGATACTCTGAACTTTCTCAAATGTCTTTGAATCTAATATGCAAAGTGAAATGTAGCCTTTAACTACTTAGAAAACATTGTAATGTCACCTTCTTTTATGCCTTAGAAGTAATTACCCAAGAATATTATCTTGTCACAGGAATAAGTTGGTTTCAGTAAAGCCAAACCTTCTTTGAACATTATCATGTCAAAAATCAAATCAAAATTACCTCTGCTTAAAAATATCAAATATCTAAAACTCACTTAACACAGGTAGGGTTTCATTTGCCCATATATAGGCAATTAATAGCAGTGTAGATGCCCTGGGATATTTTCCTTCCTTCTCAGCTGATTCTTGACAGCAGCACGAGTCTTTCATAGCTCCCAGGTCATATCTGTCAGCCCCCGGCTTCTCTCTAATACCCTGTAGCATCTGAAGAGATTTCTTCACACTAGCACAGGATGAATCCTTCTCTGGATGTTAAACTTAGGACAAATTCTTGCAATCATCCTTTGTTTTTTCAGACATTCATATTTTAACTTAAGTCTTACGCTGAGATTCATATCACCTATTTTAGAAGTTCTGTGATACGTATCTTACCAATTTCTCAGCCTTAAAAGAAGACAAGATGATTGAAAGAGGTTTGAACATTTCCATACCGCATTCTTTCTCACACAGCAGCATGCATAAAAAAGCATTGATAGTTTCCTTGTGTACTTGATAAAGCCAATGCAACCTTATCCTCTTTTCAGGCTTATTTAAGGCTTAATACTATGTTCGTATTTTATTTTTACGTCCTCTTTCCCTCTACATAATCATTAACAGAACTCTGGAACTGAAAGGACACTGAAAAGGGCCATTGTAGACCTGAATTCTCTGCCCTCACAAATGGATTCAACCTTATTAATTCCAGGGAAATTCTTTCACTGATTTGTACTGTTATTCTGGAATGATACCTGTGTGTATCACACCAACATGTAATCCAGTATTTATTGTTTGTGCATACACTGCAGCAAATAGCATGGTGATGTTACTGCTCTGTATTGAGGTACCATAGAACATTGAGTCCCCTAATAGTCCTGTAGCTTCATGATCTGCAGGATATTTAGATAACGGCAATTTTTTATTTTTTTTTTAAATCAAAGTGCTACTGCCTGCTTTTATGGTTGTCATCTACCCTTCTCATTCAAGGAAACATAATTTTCTCCTGTAAGGCAGCAGACTTTCTGCCTCAGGCTGAGCGTGAATCAACAACAAATGTTATACCACATGCTATAATTTTATAAACTATCATGTTGTGGAAAATTGAGTTTAAGCTATAATCTGTGATGAAGTTACTATTCCTCTAAGGAAAGACTCAGTAATGGCCAGCTTCAGGAACCTTTGGGTGATTTCAGTATTCCTGGGCATCTGAGGTAATAGAAGTGTCCAAGAAACTTCTGCTGGAGAAATGAACTAAACAAATATAATTTCCTCCCACAAAAACAGTTTAGTTAGATGGGCTTAGAAAAGTCTGAATGATACTTGTCATTCTAACTCATAAGAGTCAGGTTTAAATCTATCTCTAAAATAATTTAATAAACTATATTGCTCAGCTATGCTAGAAATATATTAATGTACTTTACAGAGCTGAGTTTGTCACTTATAATAATATTTTATCACAGGGGGAAACTTTAGAAAAATCTGTGTCATTAGCAATTTGGTAAGAGAAAAATAAAAGTTATTTCAAAATAATCCCTTTAACCTAAAGAGTGGAATATCATAACTTCATTAAGAAAATAAGATTTATATATATTTATCAAAGACTGCACCTGTATTATAAGGATCTCCTGATCACCCTTTTCTCACTGTCAGACTTGGTATACCCTGGCATTACAATCTGCTATTATATATTCTCTTTCATGAAAATCAAATGCAAACATTACATAGTAAGTATATCTGTCTGTAACACTTTAGCAATATTTCAATTTTGATTGAAATAAGTCAGTGTTACAACACTTCGCAGCAGAAAAACAATTTCACTTGAAGACTATTAATAGTGCTGAAACACTTCACAGGCTCTTCAAGTTTTATTAAAACCTTCCTGAGAAGGATTTGATCCTGGACTCTTTTTTTTTTCACATGTTCCATACCTGATGATATGAGTACTGACCTGAGGTACATCCATGTTTAAAGCTCTTAAGTGTTGAATTATGGGAATCTAACCCCCAAATGCCCTGAAGCATTTTAACAACTTAATCAGAGATAGGCCAAGGCCCAAACTGGTCCCTCCGCTGATAAAGAAATATACTCCTGCAATTAGAGAGGCTGTGATCTAAAAGCTTTCTCTTATGTAGAGATGTAAATTTGTTTCTGACGTTACCCATTTAAGCATGATTCCTTTTTTGAAAAGAGGAAGAAAGGAAAGGCTCAAAACAAGGGCCCAGCAAGAGCAAAAAATATTTTTCATTTTCATTCCAATGCAAAATCACATTCCGGTACCTTGATGGCTGTCATGGAATGCAGTACTTGTCCTCTGGCCGTCTGTAATAGCAATCACACTAAATTTATAAAATAAATTAAGAACATAAAAATTGCTTCGGCTGCAAGTCATTGTAGTAGTTGGCCTTAGCTCTCAAAGACAAGAAGTTATGGTCAGTGGAATTTACAGAACTATGTGATTTTTAGATGAATGGACATTTCTTGCTCTCTGAAGCAGCTCCGGAGGATCTTTCTTGAACTCTGTGGTGGATCTGCGACTTGAAGCTCGTGGCGGACATTGCGTCTATCTTTCACTGTATTTTGGTGATTTGTATTACCTGAATTCTGTGGAGTAGCAATGTCAGAAGCATGCTAAGCATTCTCAGAGAGATGCTCGGCTTCACAGATCTTTACAGATTACTTCTGCCCCTCTGATATGTGGCCCCACACCCCAAGATATGTGTATTACCCTAGTTTGAAAGTTTTAGGTTTTGGAGGTAAAGCGATACATCCTGCAGTTGTTGCCATAGTAAGTTAGTCTTTCTATCTGCTCCAAGATCTCAGAACAAGCCAAGTAGTATCAATAAGAAGGCTGGATCATCAGTGAATTGTCTTTGGCTATTAAGTGTTAATTTTGAGGAGTGCATGATTTCCAGTTTTGAAAAGTATCAATTACCATTTTTACTGTGTTTTGCCAGCTCTAACAGTGGCTAATAATGTGTAACTTCTGATTCTTGCTGACAACCACGTAACGTGTTCCCCGTCATCAGAGTACACTGCAGTTCAAGTTCCTCTTCGAGGCGTGCAGTTGCACGGAAACAAATGGATCTTCTGAATCCAAGAAAAGGAGTAATTAATACCCAAATAGGATTAAAAAGCTGCATAAAGGAAGGAACATTTTATTTTAAGTGACTCGTTTAATGAATTTGCCTAGTTTTCATGACAAGAGCATTGATCATAAAGGATTAATTTGATATTAATGCAGATGTCATATGTACTTCTGTTGGAACTCCTCTGTAATTCAGTACTAGCTAACTGTATCATTAAAGGAAAGTGTTATTCATAAAAAAAGGTTAGGTTAGTGAATTTGAGTTTATAGTCTTCTTTTGCCATTATAGAATATTTATAGCTGAAAAGAAAATGAAAGGTTTAAAGCTGTTAAGGAGGCATAAAATGTATCCATTTGCAAATTTAACATTCCTTAAATTGGTCAAATTTTGCCCTTTCATAGTCTAACTCTTGGAGATTTAGCTAAAATAGGTTGTATTTAGAACGATCAAAGCAGTAAAAGTTCGTTAAGTTGCTGCAATATGTGATCAGTGCTGAACTTTGTACCACAACTGTGCTGTCTAGCCAGCTTCTTTCCTGCTATAATAGTCACATACCTTTGTCTCCTTTCTCTAAAAACGTTAAGAAAAATTATACATTTGCTAAGAAGAGATGCGTGAAATTGTCAATATGATACTTCACAGTTGAGTCAAATTACCATTATATAAGGATTACAATAACAATAATCTTTTCAAGTAATCAAGGCCAAAACCTGGAGTGATGTAATTCAGCATCTTTCCAGTGCATTCAGTGGAACTGAACTAAGTTATAAATCACTTCTCTAGTGCTTTTAGTGTTTGAAGTTTTAAAACTCATGTTAGTTGAACATTAATTATACCTGCATAAGCTCTACCTCGTACTCTGTTAGCATATATAAAGGGGATATATTCAGTGCTACAAGATTTTGGGAAAGATCTGCTAAAGACAATAGTTGGAATAATTCTTAAAAATCTGTTTTCTTTTTCATTGCAAGAAGGATGACCTTGTATGAAGTAAGACTGGTTATTAGGATGTTTGAGACAGACTAAGGTTTGGTTTCTTTTTGTTGCTCGAAGGTTTTATCACACACTTTCCATTTAAGAGTCAGTGGAAGTAAAAGGCCTTGGATACTGAGCCCAGAAATGAGGGCTGTGTGATCTCAGGGGAACTCAGTGGGCTCAATACCCTCAATCCCAAACGGACCACTATCCTGTAGCCAGGCACAAATCTATTCAGGAATACTCTTACACCCACTATTTTCTGACAGCTAGTTTTAGTTCGCTGTCCACCAGTTAGAGCACTGATTTAAGTGGTTGACTATGCAGGTAATAGAAAGAGGTATTTGAATAATATAATACACAGTATACTGTATTATATCCACCTGAATCATCCTTCAGGCACATCTCTCTGCTGAGTGTGCAAGTCTGATTCAACAAGTCCTTGCATAAGGGAAGGATTTTTGTATCAGTCCTGTAGTGTTCTGTGTAGGCCAAAAAGCAAGAAGGAATCAGGCTAAAGAAAGAAATTTTGGATTTGTTTATAATTACATTTAATGCATTACCCTTTGCTAATTCATGTGGTCATCTTTTGCGGAAGGAGTGTTTTACCACATGCTTTCCACATTTGCAAACAAATGACTCCGGCAATAACGTGTAAACATGTATGTCAGTCACTATATGTATATTTAGGTGGTACTTAACTACAGTGATTTCACTCAACTGTTTTCCTATGGGTTTCGAAAGATTCAGACATGTTATCATCTAATAAAAATCTGCGTGAATAATGGCACCCTGCAAAACAGCTACCCAAAAGAGCAGTTCCTAGAAAAAGAAGCTGCCATGTAAGTGTCACAGTACCAAACACAGGCAACTGCCCCTGCAGGAAGATGGGTGACTGCATGGGAATACTCATGTAGTTCTTTGCTTCTCCAAAAGTCTCCACTCTGGGTTTCACTTTTGATAAATAGATCACAAAAGTGTAAATTCCATATGACATCTAAGTGTTTAGTTTAAAATAATTATTTGAAGCACCCTCTTTATCCTAGGTTCATTTTATAATCTGTAATTAAGAGAGAGAGGTTAGTTGAGTTGATTCACCATGACAGAGGGTGGGGCTCAGAACACCCAGTTTCAAATCATTCAAACATTAGGTCTAAGATAAACCTTCCATTTGGTTTGCATTGAGACGAACTACCTCTGTGAGGTGCCTTTCTCTTCCCTTTGGCAACAGATGGAGCCTAAGCCTCTCAGTGAAATGTTGATCTCAGGTCTGGTGAATTGACTTCATATGTAAATACTTTATACATAAACTGAAACTTTCTGACAACAATAACAACTTTTCTTTTTTTTTTTAAATATTAAAGTGAATAATTCTGAGCTAAAAAAGAGTACTTTCTATGTAATAAATGCATGTTATTGAAAGAAAAAGCATTCTCCAGACAGTCAATGACAGAGAAAATAAAAAATATTCTGAACACTTATTTAAAATTTAAAACTATTTTGCTTAAATTTGACATTTCACATTAACATGCTGAAAGTTAGCTGTCTGGTCCACGCTGTCACCTCTCCTCCAGCCCTTGTCTAATGAGGAGAGGCAAGCATCTCCAGGGGGTGATTCATCCCACCTATCCAGGTTCCTGTACTAGTGAGGATGATTCATTACTACAGTTCCTTCAGCTTGCAGCCTCATTATGGCAAAAACACTACAGAAACACATTACAAAGACAGACAGTATCCCAAAGAACTTGCCCTGTCTACACATTCTCTAGACTATTCTGCATCCAAAACCTAGAGAACTTCCGATACTTATAACTGTTTATATACTGAAAATTAAAAACTCCTTAGAATAGGGTATAACAGTGAGTAGGGAATCTATCCGAGGAAAACTGAAATACATTTCCAGAAAGCAAATAACCAGAAAAGGAGGAGCAATTATAGAAGATATTAATTTCCAAGTACTTTCCACAGCATTCTTTGGGGGCTTCTGAGTATCTCTGCTAATTTCTCCCAAAGGAAGAACTTTTACCAGTGTTCAAGTCCTAACAGATGGAGGAAAAAGTTTAAACATATATTCATATGAAAAAATTAGTAGTACAGTTCGACATATTTGTGCAGGAAAGACACAAACATATCAAATGATTTACAAAAGCAATTTCATCTTTTCTATATAGGGTTTTGCAAGACTATAATGAAATTTGAGTGTATTAAACATTCTTTTTTCAAAACAGACTTTGATCACAAAAAGTACAGCTACTGAACTTTTAGAAATACTCGTAGGTGTTTGCATCCATGAGCTGAAATTTCTCAAGAAAAGATCATCATAAAACATTTTGGATAAATCCTAACTGAGTAGTTGGTTCCTTAAATTCCATAGCCTACCCTAAAATCTGCATCATGAACTGAATACATGGACTGGATTTCAAGGTGATTGAATGGGAGACCTATGGTTTGTCTTTATTTTAACTAAAACACACAAATTCTTATTGTATTTCTTGTTGGGTGAACAGCTGTTCAATACTATCTAGGTTATGAAATTGTAAATATCATTTAGTATGCCCATTTAAAATACTATTGTAAATTATATCCCGTGCAATATCATGGTAAGTCTCTTTCAATGAGGAGAACTATGAAATCTATTTAGAAATTGCAAGCAAAATATGATGAAATTAAAATATCCCTTTTGGTTACAACAGCTGCACATCACACGCAGTTGAACGCTTGCTGCAAAACTACCTTAAAAGAGCCTGATATAATCACATTTAGTATGAAAGAGCTCAGAGCTCCATTGGTCAAAAGCCCTCCAGGGAAGAAAACATTTCCCTATATTTGATTTCACTTTTTTTCATCTGCCTTAACCATTTTCTTTAGATCTTAAATATTAATCAGGTGATACAGTATTCAAAAGCCTGCATGCATATCTTGGGGCATCTCTATCATGTAAGTAGAGGAACTCTGAATACATATTCTAGGATATATTGAAGGATCCTTAAAAATGAGGTGAGCCTCATTTTCTGGCAATGTACCTATAAGTGTGATTAATATTAATACATTTTAAGAATGCATATAGAATATGCTATCTGTTCCCTGAAGCAAGACTATGCATTCAGTGTTGTTGGAATAGCCATGTATCTCCCAAACAAGCGTTCTAGCTATGGTAAGAGAGGCCATCTGTATGCCTTTGTAATCAGTGCTGAGCAACTAATTCAGTGAGCAAATAATACACTCAGATCATTTAGGTTCTTTTCCAAAATCACAGGCTTTCCACGATTAACGTGAATAGCGAATAATGGCGAATCCACCACCTCCGTGGAATGGGCTGCCCAGGGAGGTGGTGGATTCGCCATCCCTGGAGGTGTTTAAAAAAAGGGTAGATGTGGTACTTAGGGACACGGTTTAGAAGTGGTTTTGTCAGGGTAGGTTAATGGTTGGACTTGATGATCTTAAATGTCCCTTCCAACCTCAACATTTCTATGATTCTATGATTCTATGAATATTTATTCAGGTTTATTATTTAGCAAATTTTGTATTCAGACTTCATTCCTTGTCTGATATTTGAATCATATTCATTGTTTGTCTTCAGGGGACTGACAATTGCAGGGTCCTGTTTCAGCATCCTACTTGGTTCATCAAAACAAAAAATAATGTAAGAGGAAACTTGAGAAGGTAGTTGAATCTTTAAGTACTTTGGAGAGGGATGGTGAAAGTAAGTAAATAGACTGGAGGAAATGAAATAGTAAGAGAGAGGAACTGAAAGGGCAATAAATGATTTCTTTCTCTTGTACAGAGCACTTACACAAATACCTTTCTTGAAAAAAAAAACCCCTAAAACTTAATTCACTTTATATACAATTTAATTTTTTTTTCTCAAAGTCACAGAAAGAAATATCATATGTTTACCAATTTCCACAATGCTTGAAAACAGAGATTTCAATCAGATTTCTGCCTGGTTTAATAGCTTTTTTGTTAGGATGGAAACACAAGGAGGGGAGAAATCTATTGCTTGGATCTTTCAGGCAGTGATCTATCTTATAATAAATAAATATTAAAAAAAAAGTCCATTATTAAAATTGTTACAAGAAAATATAAGCAGCACACAATAAAGGAAAAAAGGGGCTTGTTGAATACTTGCAAGACGTTTGAATATTGTCTTTCAGCTCAGGAAATCAAGTAGTGAATGGCAATCATGTGCAAATAGAAAACTGTACAGCATACTTGTATACCGGCACAAAGCCTCAGTTTGTATAAACTTAGCAAAACTCCATCGATGTCAATGCAGTTTATTCAGTCTATACCAGATGGCAATCTTCACTGAAATACTTTATAAATAAATTTCATTAGCAAAATCAGAAACAAAGAGAGTCAGAACATTTTCTTACAGAGGCTTTTGTAGAGGATTGCAGCGTGAGTGGAGAATGGTCAACCCAGACAGGACAAACAAGTACTTGTAGGCTGCACTTAGTAGCTCACCAGTGGTTTAATTCCTGCTGCATTTCAGTGTCTCTACATGTACTAGAAAGAGATTGTGTTTTCTAAACTCTTTGCCTTGAAGTCATTTCACGTCAAAGCTGTGAAAACTTACTGGTTAACAAATGCATTAAAGGCAGTTTGGGGAGATATAGGTATTTTCATTATTTCATTATACACTCAACTACTGGTCCATGAATACAAGTTTATGTGTAATGGTCTGTATTGTGTAACATCAGCTTGAACAGAAACATTAAATATGTAGTCACCCTTAAGCTTATGGAACTGTCTCCTTAAGACCCATATGAAATGCAACAGTAGAATTTGATTTTGTCACAGAAGATGTTTCTCAGGAAGAATCTGCTTACTAAAATCACCTAAAAAAATTAAGTTTGCCATTTTCTTGTGCAATTACTGAGTGATATTATTTTGGGAAAAGATATCACTATTTCACATTTTGCTTATTGTATAACTACAGGAAGAATGACTTTAATATAATGTAGTAGCCGTCAAACAAATGGCCTGCTATTTCATTTTCAAATAGTATTGCTCCTTCCAAAAAGGGAGGAATCAAATTTCATTTCAAATTACATTACCAACTTTATTAGGGCAGAGATGATTACTCACCTGTGCAAAGCTGCAGGTTTACAACAGATGAAACAGCCCTAGATACAGGATTTTGAAGATTTATAGATGTAGTCCTGTGGCCTGAGAGCTGTTTTCCTTTGAGATTGTGAAGAGTTTTAAGGGATGAGAAAATCAGATCAGAGGATTTGAACAATGAAACCCAAAATGAGAAATGTTTCAAATTAAATCTGAAAGCCTTCTGTTGATTTCTTTGACTTGTGTGAAGTCAAGAGAGGACAGCTTTACAAGGAAAGGGGGGGGGGGAAAGATCAAAAAAAGGCCAGACACAGAGCAACAACAAAGCTGAAAATAATACTGCATTTTCAAAGGGGTAAAGTAGTTCTGTGTGTAGATGAGTTCAGTGGGAATTTCAACTTCATTTATTTGCAGAAAAGACACAGAGTTTTGCCTAATTTTACAGGCACTAACCCAGAAGTAGTTGTCAGCTTCCGTTTCCTGCATCCCAAATTCACACTTTTGTTGCAGACAGCTTCCTCATTGGGCAAAGACAGCAACATCCTTTCCCTACCCGTTCCTTTCCTATCACTGCCTTTTCCTTCCTCTAGCAAAAAAAAAAAGTAGAGCATGGAGAGCAAAGTGGAGTAACACTACTTCCCAGGAACTCTCTAGGAAGCCTAGAAGGTTTGAGAGGAACCGGGTGTTGGCAAAACACTGGTGAGGGCAGGAGATGTCTCCTGGAACCTCTAGTTTGTGCCACCCACATACCTAAGAACTTCCCTCCACAGAGGTAGCATTTTTGCTTCCAAACCACTCTGCCTGGCCCACTCCTTCCTTTGTAACACCGGAGGCAGCAATGTTAGCTCCTTTGCATATGCAGGAGGTGCTTTTCTGGCAGTTTGTTTCTACCAGTCTTCACCAGTGTGCAAAGGATTTGTTAAAATGCAAGAGTTGCATCAGATGGGAGAGTACATTCCCAGGTTCTTGAGTACCAGACATCACACTGACTCCCATTTATCTGTTTTACCCACATGAAACACAAACTCCCTTGTCAACAGAAATGTAACTGTATGAAATGAGAAATTGCCATTTTGTGAATAATTATTCCTGTCATCTTCCTACCCTTTCTTGCAAACTTTTATGTTTAATACTAGTTATTCTTTATAAAGCATAAGTCATTTCAGTTATATTGCAATCAAGTATTTGCAGTTCTTATCAGATGGAGGAATACTGCAATAGGCAACAGACTGGATAAACTGTGATTTATGATACCCACTATCTAAATAAATAAAAAATCAAAATAGAGGGTTATGTTGTAGTGCCTGAATTGAAACCAGAATCAAGAGTAATTACATACATCTCAGTGAATGCAAGTTACAGCTATCAAAGAACAGCAGCATATATAGCTAAATAGTTCACAAAATCTTCCAAAAAAACTCAGTTTCATTCCATACCTTGTTTTGTTTACACTCTCTGAACAGTTAGATGACCAATTTCTCTCTTAAACATTGCATAATATGTATTATTTATACAAATCCCTGCCCATATGCATAACACATATCAACAATCATACCTCAGTCCTAATTAATTTTTTCACCTTTTGAAAGATTCAGGTATACAGTCAAGGAAGAGAAATACACTGTCATGGGGGACAATTCACAAATAAGAAATACTTGGGAAAAGTCTCAAAATTTTTCATGTTGAAGTAAGGAATGTACCTTTAAAATAGTAAATTCGGAATCAGCACACATTTAGAAGGTGGGTTATGTATGAATATGAAAAAAAAAGGTGGCAGTTTACACTGGATTTCGATCACTGAATTATTTCTACTAGATTCATTTAACAATACTACTAATTCCTTAAGGAATGGGTTTAAAATAATATGATACATTATAGAATATTTGTCTTTAAATCAAGAACTGTAAGTCTTTACATGAGCTGTTCACCAAAGATTTTGAGAGACAGAAGCAAAATTCGTAGCAAGGACTATGATTTTGCAACAGAAATTTACACCGAAGGAAAAAAAAAATCTGTAGATAAAATTAATGTGGAATAATAATATATTAGTGAGAGCAAACCAACAGACATGCACAAACTCAATCAAAGCCATGTTGCTTAGAAAGTTGACTTAATTCTCTCCTGTTTGTAATAAATAATATAGAAATGAACAGCAGCTGAATTACTGTGCATCTCTATGTCTGCATTATGTATATTATCTAATTTATCTGTTATTTTTGTGCGTAGGGTTGGGAGAACGATCTATAGCAAACAACTTGTTCACTGGCTTTAATTCTTTTCACTATTAATGATTTGTCGGTAAGTTGATCAAGAATTTGCACATAGTTCAAAATCATCCAAAAATACTGGATGCAAATGTTTCTCGGGCTGGAAGTGCTTGAGAATTTTTATTTTCTTTTATACGCATGTATTCTTTCAATGCATAAGTCTTACAGAGTATACTTACATTCCTGGATAAAATTCTATGAAAAATGCCCAACAAGAAAAAGGGAAAGGAGGGCAAAAAGGGTCATGGAGAAGTGTAGAAAAAAAGTGAGAAACAAGATAATGATTTTTACCTGACACCAAATTTTAACCCCTTTTTGGATAATTGCCATTTTTAAAGCATTCTCCAAAATCATGAAAGGAAAATTGTTAGGAACTTTGCAAGTTCCCTTTGGAAGTCTGGCTTTTATTTTTCAACAAGTTCTAATGTAAATGCTACATGCATTTATGTTTCTTAGGGATTCACTTGGCTTATGATGCACAAATACAGGAACCCACATTCATTCCTTCCCCCATGTAACATATCGTTGACTACAGAGCTGCTGACATGGCTGCAGCCCATGGCAAAATAGATTAAAATGTTTTGCTTGCCAGGATTTTATGGCTAGAACAGTCAAGAGAGGGTTTTGGATTAATGGCTATCAGTCTTGAAACCTTCATTCACTCTCACTTCCAGATCGCTATGCACTCTCCTGAGAGCTGAGAATTCCATTTTGTACAATACATTCAATACTTGGATTACATCAAATTCTATTAATGTTTCTTGTCAGATCTAACCAGTGCAACTGAATGGTTCCTTCTGAGTTTTCTGCAAGTAGAATTTGACAGAGGGAAGACTGCTTGTGACTGAATCTAGTTAAGAAAATTTCAGTTGTTATAATGTAGAAAGAAAATGGAAAAAAATATGTGGCGATGATATGAGTCATTCATCAGCACTCTTATTTAGTGGCATCCGTAGGACAGAACAATGTTTGGTTCATATTTTTACATGTCAGTAGGAAAAAAGGAATGACTCTGTGAGAAGAAAGATCACAAAACTGTAATTGAGAGATTATCTAGAAATTACTTTAACAGACTCATAAATTTGCTCTTTTGGTAAAGGTTTCATATGAAATTCATGTTTGGGTAAAAGGACTTGCATTTGATTGATGTTTTCGAAAAATTGCATACACGCATGCACAAAACACACACCTGTGTGATTAAGTCATACAAACCTATTCACTTGGGAGCCTTTAATTCAAGTACTTGATATGAAACCCTTTAATAGGTCGAGAATTTTATAGGCTGTGCTACTTAGTCCTCTATTAGTAACAGATACATAAGTGGTGAGCATGGATAAAAATTAAAACTGTTAGCAATCCTGAAAACTAATACTCAAATCATAACATATGCACCAGATGGACTGCATAGCTGGACGCCTGACACAGAGCCACGTACTGATCCAAGATATGGGTAGGTCTATGCCATATTCTCCAAGTAGATGCAGGTGAGCTTTACTTGAGCTGAGAATTTGCCATGTGTGGACAAATTACAACTGGAATCTGTGTGACTGCAGTAAGCCAACAGCTGTGTCTGAGACTTGTTGAAAGCCAGGTTAGTCACCCTTGAACTTCTAAGGGTGCTTTAATACACACTGTGTTCCTGTTTGAAAGCCTCTAGCTCACTGAGAAATGAAGGTCTTTATAGACTTAGAACTAGACAAAATTCAAGTCCCAGACAACAGCAATTAATTGCCTTGGGTTTATAAAGAATCTGTCAGTCCTACATTATATAGTTAATGTAAATGAAAGTATTTACATCAGCTTTAGTTTTGCAATTGAGCAAACTAAAAGAAAAAAAAATCATGAAGGATTATTAAATACTTCAATATATTACTTTTAACCAAAATCCCTACTTCATGAATCCTTAAAGAGTATATTGAAGCAGGACCAAAAATATGCCTTGTTCTTAAGCTCTTTCCTTTGTCCCTATCTGTTACTGTCCATTTATGAAGATGAAAATGTGGGCTGGACAAATCTCCCATCCGAATCAGCGAAGTCATTATTGTTTTCTTTGGGCTGTAAAGCAGTACAATGTCCATCACTTCAGCAGTACTTATCTCTTCTGATATCAGAGGAGGAACTTTGTTCAGTTGCTTTGGTAGTACAAATTTGGTTTTGGCACAGTTACATAGAAAGAAGTATTCTCCATGTAAAACTAAAATACCAATGAAATCAAATGCGAATTGGAATGCCATTTGACAAAGGAAGACCAAATGTCAGATACAGAGGACAGAACAAAGCACAAGAATTTCCTGTGGAAAACACACATAAAAATCTTTCACAAAAGCATCCAATAGGAAACAAAAATATCAGTAGCAACCCGACTAACTCTTGGCAAGTCTTTCCCATCATCAATAAATGCAGTGAGCAACAGTGACTGTAGCCATAATCCGGCACAATTCACTATTTGACTCCTTCCTTGTTTAACTCAACAGTGTACTATCCTTACTATTGGCTGCTTTTTCCATCTCTTACTTACCCAGCTTTAAACTATGCCAGCATTTACCTTCCACCCCAGGACTATAAAGTTTTCTTCACAGTCTCCTGTGAGGCCTTGTCAAAGCAGTTCAAGTAAATTAAATACTTATTGGAAATGCACAATTTAAAGAGCACTTAACTATAGCTGCCATATTTTTCATCTGATACTCAAAAACTCTCTAAAAATGCTTTAAGCAAGTTGTTCTGCTTCTTTGCAAATTATGCATATTTGGCATTAAAAGAAGAGGGATTACTTCATTTGTCCTGAGGCTCTGGAAAATGATATACAGCATCATCCTAAACTACGTCTTGTTAATTTTCTCTTCCATGCATGATTTCTTCAGGTCTTTGGGAATTTTCTTTTTCTTTTTCTGTTGGCTGCTTGATAGGAATCACATTTCTTCATGTAGTCATCTGCCTGCCTACAGTTAGTGTCCTCTCCTCCTAAAGCTGTTCCCTTCATTGTGACTTTGCCTTGTCTCTGAAAGCCAGCTACAGACGTGTCCAAACACAACAGTATAATTCTGAAGAAGCAGTGACTCTAGGCAACATTAAATCAGCACACCAAGAGATTTTGGTTTGGTTTTTCACACTTACTACAGTCTGTCATATTGTATTCAGTGGAATCTATTTTTATGGGTTTTTTCCCCCACTCAGAGTGCCACGACAGATAATAGATCAATATAAATATACATTGAATCTGGCATGGTAAATGTCTGAAAGTCTATGTTGTACACATCAAGTCATTTTCATGAGAAGATTTTGACATATTTTTATTCTGTAGTATGAGGTTAATCACAAGATATGTTGATTGATGCCTTATGGCAACAAATCTCCTCTAGGAAGCTTTTCAGAGTATAATGTGGAGTTTCAGAGATGCATGAAATAGTAGGATAATGAGGCAGAAGGAGCTAATTTTTAGCTGGAATTGCCTCCAGCTAAGCATGCATTCTTTATACGTATAAGCTTAAAAAAAGTAATTTAAAAAAAAAAAAAGACAGAGAAAAATATAATGTTACAGTATCATGAAAATATCAATGCATTCAAAAAACCCATTATTGTTCCAGTGTCTTGTCCACAGGCAATATAACAAGAAGAAAGAATCCAAGGAAATCGAATAGGCTGAACCTGCTCCCTGGACCACAGTCCCAAGAAACACAGACTATATAATCACACAAAGCAACATTATTTTCTGACATTCTCCCAGAAATCGAACAATACCCTTTTTGGTTTTTTCTTTCCACTCTCCTGCATGTAGGGATGCTTATTAAGGCCTTCTTTTCTGAATCTGATGCTGAGTTACTCTGTGTGATATTCCCCAGCAGACTCAGGCAGTCTCTGAAATGTATACATTCTCTTCATAACTGTGAAGAGCAGCTTCCTATCCATAGCCTTTGTTAATAAAAGTACTTGATAACATTATAGTTTATAGTTTAAACTATAGCATTGTAGTTTTCCTAAGATTCATTTATAAACACATATAAATGACCCGATGTGTTCTTTCTCATAGCCTTGAATAACTACAGCACAGACAGGCAAAGAAAAGCCAGATGAAGAGTGCTAATTTTAGCTATTGACATGCACTAATTTTAAAACATAAACCAGGAGTGAAAATGAGGGGTGGAAAATAAATCAGGTCAGTAGTGCAAAAAATTAATTGCGGCTAAAAGAAAACTGAGGCTTATGAATGCAAAGTCTTAGACGAGCTACCTTCATTGCCATGAAGGGGAAAAATGTTGAATTTTAGCACTGAAAAAATGGCATACTTACCATTTCCCCTCCTGGTAGCTTTTCTATCTATTGATTAGTGTTAACTGCTGGAAATATCGTTCTAGCCTGTTTTTGCTTTACTATTCTGTACTTGGTTCTACATACAGGATTACGCTGATTTAGAAACAGATATCATACAATGCATGCAAAGCTTTCTAAATATAACTGTCATGTGCTCTTTGGAGTATACAGATTTTTAAATTTCTTAAAACATTGAATTTCATACCTAAGGGAAGTTCAAATGTTTCCTTGTGTTCCCTGTCTAAAAATGATTTTATATATAACCTTAAACTGGAGCAGCCTGTATATAATTTGTGTTTTATCAATTTGCAGACATATCAAACAGTGATTTTGCGTGCTGTACTTCAAAAGTTGTTCTTTTACTATTTCTTGATTTTAGACTCTGTGGAATTCCTCCTTGTCACGATCAGATTTCTGTCATGTACCGTTAAACTATGCCAGGGCAAATATACAACAAATTATGTATTATACCTTTTTAGGCTTCTTTCTAAGAATGAAACCATAGTGATTCTTGTCCCTGATGGGCACCTTTACTGGATGACTGCCAGCACAGTCCTGGTTTCCTTTATTTACTCTTTCTGTGGCCTATTAGTCTGCATTCCTTTGGTACAATGAAACAACTTTAAGATGAAGGACAGAGAGTGACCCATTTCAACCTTCATCCTGCTCCTTTGTGTAGTTTCCTCCAGCTTTGCTTTTAAAGGAAACTATTGACTGTTAGGAAACACAGAATCACAGACTCAGAGAGGAGTTGAGGTGGGAAGGCCCTTCTGGGGATCATCTAGTCTGCTCAAGCAGGGTCAGTTACAGCAGGTTGCTCAGGGACTTGTCCAGCAAGGTTTTGAATATCTCCAAAAGATAAAGACTCCACAGTTGCTTTGGGCAGCCTGTTCCCAGGGAAGGATTACCCTCCTCGACTTGTGTAAGAGTCGATCAGAAGACCGGTATTGTCTCAACATTGTCATCAGTGACTAGACCCCAAAACCTGGACTAATGTCTTGACGTGAATTTGCAGTGGCTCGCTGAGCTGGTTGTTATCAGACATGGAAACCTTGGAGAAGGGACTGAGGTACAAACAGTGTTGTTACCCGGTACAAATTTATTTTACTGAAGCAGCAAAGCGAAGAAAACCGTATAACTGCTGTAGAGGAAGATGGATTGCACTTGCTGTGCCAGCACCGATGAAGACATCTTGAGCCTCAGTCGAACGTTCCTCATTATAATGTCATTATAATATAAAAACACACCTCCTGGTAAGAAGTTACCTGCCTCCAAAGCTGACCACGCCTCAGACAATCCCCTCTGGGCATGCGTGGAAGCCTTACTCCAGACAGGTGGAGATTGGCACGTTTCCATGGGACAGAGGTGGAGTGGAGGTGGGTCCAAGGAGGTAGCAAGGTGTGCTACCTAGCATAAAAAATGGTTCCTTAGTAACTGAATTTTGAAGATCTTCCCCACCGAGAGACCACAATGGTCGAAGAAGAAGCAGCGGAATGCCTTCTGGATTTGGGACTATAGGGACGCCTGTGGACCCATGGTGGTAGCTATTATCCTCTTTCCCCCCCTTTTTACCTCATCTTTCCTATTAGTCTTCCTTTCTATCACATGCCGCTTTACAGGCAGAACCAATAAAGTAATTCTGTGTTGAAAGCATAACTCCCTGGGCTTGATGCTGTTTCTTTTTGCATTTCTGGATCACAGCTGAAACAAACCATCACGCGTCCAAGGAGTGGACCGTGGCAACTTGCAATCAATGTTCCTCCTTAGTGCATCCCAGAAGACTGTTGGCTTTCTTTCCCAGATGGGCTGGGTTATCTTCAACTTGGCGTACACCATGATCCCCAGAGCCTTTTCTGCAAAGCTGCTTTCCAGACATCCTGCCTCTAGCCCACACAGATGTGTGGTGTTATTCCTTCCTAGGTGCAGAACCTTGCACTTCCCCTTGTTGAACTTCATGAGGTTCCTGTCTCATTTCTCCAACCTGTTGAGGTCCCTGTGAATAGCAACACAAGAGAAGTTGTGGATGCCCTATCCCTGGAGGTGTTCAAGGCCACACTGGATGGGGCTTTGAGCAACCTGGTCTAGTGGGAGGTGTCCCTGGCCATAGCAGTGGGGTTGGAACTAGGTGATATTTAAGATCCCTTCCAACCCAAAGCGTTCTATGTTTCTATGATTCTATGATGGGAAGTATTAGGTTTGTGTGGTACCACACCATGTGTACTGACCATATCCAATTGTGTAGAGACTGCTGTTCCCTACTGCTTGGTGAGCACCTCAGTTTAAACAAAATCTAATTTCTTGGAACACAAAGAAACAGAAATTCATGATGTTTTTAGGCTTCTAACTTTAGTGTTTAAACATTTTTAGACACATAGCTGAAATGGCAGAATTTTAAAGCAAACAGTTATGGACAGCAAATTTGTGGGGAATGTCATAATTTGACTTTCAGACTTACACAAAAAAATAGTAAACTGAGTCAAGGGACATTAACTTTTATCTTTATTAGATGAAAAACTGTTACTGTACAACCTATATACATATACCCTCAATCACACACGGCTGTACTCTGCATAGCTGTCTAACTACATAAAATTTTCACTTTTGATTCCTACACAATTTTTCTTCTTTACTCACATACACCAGAAGGACATTTAAGTCCACAATTTTTAGTCACAGAAGTTCTTCACTAGATTTAGCTTACAGTTACTTGAAAGCATTTATTAGGGTTTTGTATGCTTTTGTTAGTCATGTTATTTTCTATGTTCTATTTTCCTTCTTCTTCCTGCAAAAAAAAAGTAATGACTTGGGGAAAGTATCAAAAATCTTTTCTGTTCTTGGTTCACATTTCTGTTAACTATAATAATAAGTTTATCCAAGACACCAAAACCTTTTAATTCTCTTGTATGTTGTTGGGTTTTTTCTAAATGGAATTAAGCAGCTGAGACTACATCCTCCTACAGCTTTTGAACAGATCAAGCCTGTGATCAGAAAACTGTCGCTTGTAAGTTACAGAAGTGTTTAGTGTGCAGTCAGCTACTTTCATTGTAACAAAATATTGTAATCAGTAAATCAGTACAATGAAGGACTTTTTAATAACTTTTTTTTTTGCATGCATTCAAATTGTTTGAGCCAATTAATCTTCAACACTGTTTGTGTCCTCATGCCAAATATTTGCCTTACTTTCTCAAGCTGTTCCCATCCCTATTGTCAACAAACCAAAAATACATATTTCAGCTGTAAGGAGAAAAAAATTATCTTCTAAAGAACTTTGAACTCAAATTTCCCAATAAGTATTTGGCTTTAGAGTTCAGATACTTAGAATGGAATCTCAAATGCACATATATCTAAGCATATTTCTTCCATTCTTTAATGTAAATATTATATTTGAATATTTTCTTACAACATTTTTAAAAAATTTCACCAGTAATCACTGAAATGCTCTTTTTCTGAAATAAAAAAATAAAAAGAATTACCTTAGAAGCTAGAGTGGCTCTCAAATGAAGTATAAAATCTTTATATTACCATCATCACAAGGATTTATGAAAAGAAAGATGAGCTGGACAATGCATGTTTAGGTATACTTGCAAAGAAACTCCAGAGCAAACAGTTTTAACAACATTGTTTGTCCAAATCTAATACTTTCAAAACAAAAATGGTGGTCTTATAATAAAATCTTATCAAGGAGATAATATCTGGAAGAGTCTTAACAACTAATTTAGGATCGGTGAAGGTCACCTACAGGATTATAGAGATTACTGAGAGTTTTACAGAGAAAACAGTATTTTTCTTATAGGTTGAAAGTAAAAATATTGGTTATTTTAATCAGGCATTTTGTGAAGGAAGATGGATTCATTCAAGAGTCCCAAAGATGATTTTTTACCGTTTCAGCTTTTTTCAAGTTAAGGCTCTGAGAACAATTTTTCTTGTCATATTAGAGTGATTTGGCTCCTTGTCTTAGTTTGAGGTCCAGGAAGAATAAAGGTACATAAAAAAATTAAAAAACACAATAAAGGCTATCTGTTGTTTTCTAAACACCAGAGGAATCGCATCCAGTGAAGGGTCAGATTGTTTCCCCTTTCCAAAAAAAATCACTGTTTATATTTATACACTTGTAGGGTGTAAAAAGGCTAGGTCACAGGTCCCCTGCAAACACATTTACTGTTAAAACAGGTTTCCATATTTCTTTCCAAATGGGTCAGTGTTTCCGCTTACTAAGCATTTTATAACCAAATGCACCCTCCTTAAAAAAAAGGTAAATGCATTCGTAGTTGTTTCAGACCCAGTTGCAACTCTTCCACAGATTGTTGCAAGCGATCATGCAGATAACAGGACTAATTATTTAACAAACTGTTTATAATTGAATGAATCCCCTTTAAAATAAGTGCAGCAATTGTTGATACAACTATGTTTTGCTGTAAATTCACCATGTATTATTTTAAAGGTATTTACGAGATGCTCTGTACGGTCTCTGGTATGTTTTATATTAATTCTGCAACTCCCTGGCAAGCGGCTTTTTAGAAAGAGAAGTGGCTAGGGCCTGAAAAAGAGTGAAGCGTGGATGAGTCAGCCCAAAGCACTAATACTGATGGGCAATCAGACATTTCTGTGGAAGAGATAAGGGGTTAACCAAAGAGGTCCTGTTCCCTTTGTTTTGGAATACCTGCTTCTGAGGGAGTGAGACTATATACACCGTAGAGCAAGACCTCCTGCAAGAAAGTAATCTGGAATCGAATCTTCCCATCCTGACCTGGCGCTTGCCTCCTCTCTGCTACCTCCAACACCGGAGTACTAGGCCAGAAAGAGGCACTATTTATCCATGTTGCATCTTGATTTGAAGGCTGTTCTTCTCTCCTTTCCCACAAAGACACTTCAAAGAGACCTGACCTATCCAGGGACACTGAATAGTACATGCAGCAAAGCCTTTTATGAGGCTCATTGACATGCTGTTCTAACACTGCTGTTTCTGAAAAACAGAGTGTTGGAAAATCAACTAAATAGGAAAAGCCTTGCAAAACAGCTGTGGTTTGAAGTACTTCACCTTTGTCCAGTTTGACCTCCACTCCCTTCAGGGTGCTTTACCCCAGACAAGGGTACAAACTGAAACTTGTGGCATTAGCATGAAATTTTTCCTTCTCCAATTCGGTGGGACAATCAATGGCAACTGAGAGGTTGGTTCTGATGACTGGATGCACAGTGTGTATTAGAAAAAATGAAGAGAATTCTTTCTCTCCCTCTGACTGACTGACCTGAATACAAAGAAACAGTTTAGAGAGAAGTATAGAATCAAATGAATGAAAAAATTAGTGGAAGAATGAAATTACTTGGTCATTCTTAAAATTGTAATCATTCCATAATGAACAGGCATGCAAAGGTACCCTTATGCTTCAATATTTTCCTGTATTTTTTTTTCTTTTAAGACAGTACATGCACTTGATATTAACTGTTTATACAAAATGTAAAATAATTCAGATTAAAGTCAGTGTGGGTAAAACGAATGATATTGTCAGAAGGCACAGTCTTTCTTCACTATAAGGAGCGATATTCACTACTAAATAGAAAGGATCTAGGGCTGTGAATTGTTAATATTTTATGTATGAATTGAAGAGTCACATCTCCTTCCCTGTCAGGCTACTTACACATTCTATACATTTCTATCTTGAAAAACTATTTTTTATTTGTCAGGTAGTTTACGGTATCTTGTGCCTGTCTCATTTGGGTCATAGGGCAGAAACTGTCCTCACTGCGTCCTCCATCCTCAGGCACGTTATCAAAACTCAAGAAAAGTTGGACATCAGTTCTTATGCTCAGTCGATCCTTAAACATTCTTTGTCCATTTGACATGAATTCTAAAGCAAATGTTTAAATCCTATGTAGACAACAAGTCTTCTGAGCTTAAGTTAACTGTTCCACTTGATAAAACAAGGTATTATTACTTTACTATTGAACATAGGCACCATCATTTTCCACGTAATGTAAGAGAAGTCTGTTATCCCTTAGGGAGTACACAGCAGCTTTGCCTACTTTTTCCATGATATATTAGCTTTCTAAAGATCTTTCTTTGACACATATTAAGTAACCATTTACAAGACTGAAACAATAGGCTATTCCGAGCAGCAGAAGAAAAGGAAAAGTGAAATGATAGAAGAAAATGTAGGGAAAACAATTAGCTTTTTTACTGTTGGGATTTGGGGAAAATATCACATGTACAAAAAAATTAATGAATATGGACTTAAATGATTAGAAATCATAGAAAAGTCAAGGGTAAATTTTATGTTCTCTTCTCAATGAGATATTGCAGTGTATTGGAGGGAGGAGAGAAGGGAGCTGTAAAGAGAGGATAATGAGCTTATTCTGAATGCTTTTCTTCCTCTTGCAGTTCTCTTCATTTCTCATGAGACAGAGTAATCAGTGAGTTAAAAAATTAAAATGATGGCTCATACATCTGTTTGCCATTTCCACTCTTCTCTGACCTTAAAACCATCCATTCTGCTCCTTGAGAATTGCAATATTTATTGGTAAGAATGATTTTTTTTTTCTCTTTTTTGAATGAATTTCATCTTATGCTTTGGATCTGCTGAGCATTTGTAAAGCACTGGTCTCACCCCCGAAAATAATAAATTGTAGAGACAAACATTAGTAAACATCGATTTGTGATTTAAAGAGTCATACAGGTATTTATGTGCTGAAATATCAAGATTTGTACACACAGGTAGGAACTTTGTTTCCAAAGTGGTCTTATGGGAAACCATGGGAGAAACGATAAAGCTGCAAAATAAATTAAATACTTAAGGCCCATCATCAGGTAAGACTTAGGCACTTGGCATTTATCTCCTGTGGATTTCTTTATAAAACTCATGCTAATTATCTAGGATATTTTTGAAAATGACACTTGGCCTTGAAGCCACTTTCAATTCCATTTAAATGTTTTTGAAAATTTTAGCTTGCATCTCAAGCCTCATGCCCTCATGATCACCTCAGATCATTACAATCTAGGTTAATGGGCTAGCTTTTCCTATCATTTTTTCTTACATAAACCCATGGATGTGATCGGAAAGAAAGTTTTCTTTATCGGTATGATACAGTGAAAATGTAAAATAACAAGTGCTAACTAGCTTTATGTGTTTCTTTCATGTGTTGCCAACACTAAAATCATTGCCATAATTCCAAATGAGATAAATCTGCTGAAACCTGCATAAACGTTTGTCTTCGTTGCCTTAGTGTCTGATCCACAAAGGCACTGTAATTACTGTCAGATATCTGCTATTTTGGTTTTAAACCTGAACATTAAATTTCTATAACTCCTAATGTGTAAGTGTGTTAAAAAAGAAAGAAAGAAGAGGAAAGGCACTTTTTTTTTTTTAACTTATTTGGTATATTACATGCTTTTTTATGGCACCTCATTTCATCTGGTCCTTCTCTACAGTTATTAGATTTCCCCTTAAGTTCCTTCCTTCCTGTACAGACTTGTAGATGCGATATCAACATAACATTAGTGGGGTCAAGTGTTATTGTAATTACTGGTACTTGCACTTCACATAAAGGTCCCTCCATCCAGAGTGAAAGATTGAGTCAATCCTTCACCAATGCAGTGACTTGGATAAACTCAGAAAACCTTATGTTGCCTAAAGTCCATATTTACCTCATATATGAACTTATAGTTTGAGGTTGTTGTTTGGAAGTCATTGCTACCACTAAATATTCAAGTTTGGTAATAGTATACTATACTAAGAGATTAAATTTCCTCCCTGAGAAACAGCATTTGTGCTCCTCTGGGTCACAGCCAGGGACAAGTAATTTTTTCATAAGCTCATCCCACCTAGTTTACACTATGGACTTATATCTTTTGTTACTTTTCCCCCCAGGCTTCCCACTTTATCTAAGTTGATCAGCAATGTTATTTTTTGGCCCATGCAGAAATAACAGGTTTTTTTTGTTGTTGTTTATCAAATGTCCAGTTTGGGACAGCTAATTCTAACTAAAGTTATTAATTTTTCTTTAATTAGAGTTAGCAAGCAGCTCATTAAGCATACAAAGTTTTTTCCTCCCCACAGCAGACAGTGGCCTCTAGGTATTGCTGCTGTAAGTGTTACAGACCTCATTTATCAGTGTGCTCATCCCTTGGAAAATGATGTCCTCTGTTGATACGTGGAAACTGAGGATGATTTCCAGTGCAGGTTAGCTTGTCTGCCAGAGCCGGTCTAGGTAGAAGTTTCACTGTATGAAGGACAGCAGCCGTCACGCCCTGGACCTTTATTAATAACATATCACAGCCCAACCCATCTCACGTGCTGTAAAACATCCTGCATGAGGTAACTGGATGTACTGCACTACAGCATGAGACTACACAGTCAGGTACGGTCCATCTTTGTCTAGCAGATTGCACCTGAGGTCAATAAAGTGTAACCAAACCAGTTTACATTGTGGATCTTAAATGAACTTACCATAGTTCCTGGAGGCTGTCATGGCCTGTGTGATATGAGGAAGCTGTATCAGCTCAGGATGGACTGCACAGATTTCAGCCTTCACAAGATGAGGAAAAGTATTTGTCCACCTTCTCATCTGCGAGGTAAAGACTGGTCAGCCTGAAAAGGTAAACCCATTCCTTCCCTGTAGAGCAAATCCTTCTGGAGCAGCACTGAGGACAACAGAAATCATGGAAAGAAAGCAATGCAGAGTGTTAGTATTTGACAAAAAGTGAAGACTATCTAGGATTTCAAAAAATAATACATTAATCAAAAAGAGGAAAGTGTCAACTAACTGCTAAGGAAAAACATTATCTGCTTTAGCAGAAAATACAATTAATAAGAGCAACAAGGGTTTACAGTATAAACAAGCTATTACGTAGCTGATAAAAAAACCCTATTGCGTATAATGACTAATTTGCCAGCTGTGGTTTTTATATATTCTTTACAGGAAAAAAGAATATGCATTCTTTTGCCATCTAGCCTTAGTAAAATTTCTGGAGTGTAATTTAAATAGAGTTTGATAAATATAGTATTGTTTCACAAGTATTAAGTGATCTTTCTTTGTGTGTGCGATCACAAAACACATAAAAAACTTGCAGACACTGTGGACATTGTATCTGAATAAATTTGTTCCAGAGGCAAATGGAGCTTATAACATAGGGAGAAAAGGAGCATTAGCTTCCTATTGTAAACTCCATTATTTTTTCTGATGTAATATAGTGTAGTTATTAGAAACTCAGTGTTAGGAAATATTGTCTCCATCGAAGTAGCATTTAATCTCTATTACCTGGAGGTTAAAAGTCAAAGAACAATCATCCATGTCAGTGATTCCTGCAGCAGATTGTTACTGAACCATGTAAGGTCGTTTAGTGGGGAGAATTAGCTCCCAGCAGCTTCGCATGTCAGAGACATTATAGTACTATTCTGCCCCAGCTCTTCTCCCTGGAAAATGATGGCTATTCTATGGGCTTTCTCAGGAAAGGTGTCCTGGAGAAAGAAAAAGAAGGTTTACCTTTGACAGACATTTCTGCAAAGGGCAACAATGAAAAGAAAGTATTTGCCGACTTTACCAAAACAGCTGTAGATGGAAGGCATGCAAGCAGTCAATTGCCCTCAGCATATAAAGTACATTGGTAAGATATATCCTGTGTTTTTGTAGTTAACACATCTTTTAAATCATTGCCAGTTTATGCATAAAGAAGGAAACCTTTCTCAGGTGACCATCTGAGAGACCAGGGAAGCTTGGGAAAGCCTCAGAAACAGGCTGTTGACCAAAGACAGATTGGAAACTTCTGCCTTAGTTTAATTGGAAACTTGTCAATAGTGGTGTAGGCACATGGAAATCAGTTTCCCTCTGGAAATTCTGTAATCCGTCAAGGCAGTGAGGGTTCTGGTTGTGTTGTTCAGAACAGGTCAGCAGAAAAAAGTCAGGATGAAAAAGAACAAGATGTCCAAGCCCATGGAATTGCTGTGGCCATGACATGGAAAGATGGGCTGAAGGCCTGTAGGGAAACTGGCTGGAAGAAGCCAGAAGGGCCAAAGAGTATCATGTTTGGCAGGACTGTGAGGAAAGTGGGAAAAACCCGGTGTGCGTACAAAACTTTTTACTGTGGTCCTTACTCTAACTCTCACAAAAGACAGCAGAACGGGTGTCATTAATTAGCTTGCATCTCTTCTTCTACAAAATCACACCTATATCAATGCAAAAGAAATAACATGAGAACATTTTTTTTCTCCTGCAGTTTTGTTTTTGATGTGAGGCTGATTTCATTTACTTATTTATTGTAATGCTTTACAAAGGAAATGTCACTTTCACCTCTCCACCCCCAGTGGGCAATGAGTGTTAATTCCAGCTGCTTGCCTTTTTTTGGAAAATAGTATTGAAGAAATCAAAGTGGGATTTTAAAATCATTAAGGTACTTGGTTTGCTTTTTGTGTTTCCCAGGTCCATTTCCATAGAAACAGAAACTGAAGCAGTAGAAGAGAGCTTACACTCTCACTTTTTTGTTTTGGTTGCTTACTTGGAGCTGGGAACATAAAGGATAGTTTGGCCAACAAAGGCACAGGACAGGGAAGCAGTGGAACTATTTGCTGGAAGTGCCAAATTCTTCGGTTTTTTAATCTGCATATAATTCTGGTGCAGAGCAAAGGGTGAAAAGATGTTATTAGATGCACAGGTAGAAGAGATTTAATAAAAACATTTGAAGTGTAATATTTATCTTCAATGAAGGAAATATGTCTTATATCATAACTCTCCTTATCATTTAAAATAGATAAATGTTCTGCTTTAAAATAGCACAATTTTTTTTACACAATGCAATCAGAAGTTTCATTATCCTTACATATACCCAAAAAACATTAATATATGTATTTAAAAAAATACTAGAAAGGGCAAATTTAGAATTAGCTTTATCATTATTAATAGACACTTGTTCTTCGGGGGACTGCAGTCAGCCTTCCTTACTATGTGCAATTCTTCAAGCTATCCAAAAGCTTACTTGTTCAAAATAGACAAGTAATTATTTGTAAGACAAAATAACTGTGTTCATTTGTCACCTTTCTTCACCATCATCATAGCAACAATAAGGGTAGGCAGACAATTTTTATCCAAACTAGTATCACCTCCCAGAAATTTTTCAAGTGCAAGTACACGTCAAAATTACTTAATCCAGTGTTATGGAAGACTCAAATTTTAAAGGTTAGAGAAGAACACAAGATCATTGAGCTTGCTTTAAGTTCTAACTCTGAATTTCAATCAGATATGTTTACATTGAAAAGAATTTACTGAGTCCAAAACACAACTTTCAGAAAGCTTGTGTTGAAAGTCTCTAAAATATTTTTAAACTCAGAAGACTTCTGTTTGAATAGCCACCTTGCTTAAATAGTTAATTACCTTGGTAGTTAGAAAGCTGTGCTGGGTAGAAGTTTCAAGCCCAAACAGATTCAAAATTCTAGGCTGTACTATTACAAATCAGACTTTGAAATAGACCTGAAAAGTTCTTTTGTGCTTTACATTATTTTGCTTTATATCCATGTTTCTTCACTTTTCAGATAACTTTCAGTGATTTACATGAGGTGCAGCCTCATGTGGCATTACCAGATTGTCAACTCTTATATCATGGTATGTACTGCCATTTAACCCCTAATCATGACATGTACTGTGTAGCAAAACAATACACAATGTGTTATGTCATGTGACATTGCATCCTGCACTTAAGCACTACAAACAGAGGAAATGCAGAAAGTGATGGCATGAAAAAGAGGGGCCAGACATTAAAAGATAGATAAAGATGAAGATGAAGATTACATTTTTTAAAAATTTCTCCATATCCTTTATTATTCTGATTCTCTGGGAACTGAGAAGTGTCTGGAGCCAGATCACAATGTTGGAGGTGTTTATTATACATACGAGTTGTACAATATATTCATTCCATCAAGACTTCATCTTTCAGTGAACCACTGTTTCACAGGGAGATTCATAACCTTAATCATTATTTAATCTGTCTCTTAAACTTGTGGATTATTTTATCCATATATTTACTCACAGTTTTTAGAGAAGATATGTTTGGACTGGGTTGGACTTTTTCCCCCACTCTCTTTTTTAATTTTTTTTTTAAAGCCAACATCTAACAAATAGAGAAAATAGAAAGCAAGATGCCTGATGTGGTCTTCGTTAAAAAGAAATGGATGATCTTCAATATACTAGACAGTTCTTGAAGGTGCAGCTAGTACAAAGCGTTCTTGTTATCAGAGGATCAGAGTAGCTTTCCAACACTGATCATTACATCATCTCAGAGATGTACTTGTGTGCCAAACAGTACAAGACATCACTTGCATTTTGTCTTGGCTTCCCCCCTCTCTCCCCTACTTGTCAAAATACTTTTATTTCAAACAATCTTTCTCAGTTACTTTCTGAAGAAGGTGTGGAAATGTCTCATTTGCCTCCATCCCTTTCCTGATAAACATTTTCTCTCCTCTTCCCCCCACCCTTCTACCTGGCACCTCCAGTTGTAATTCAAGAAGCCGGGTAAAACAGGTCTAACCTCAATTTCCTGTGTTGAATGTGCAGCTGCTTGATTGATGGCCGTATGAATTATTAATAAAAAGACCTCATGTGAATATTCATGAAAGTGTCTCTTTATTAATTCATAATGCAGCTGCTGCAAAGGCAGAGAGTGGAGGGCTCAGTCTCCTCCCACGTAAAGACATAAGCAATGTCTCTTCCTCAGCTTCTCTCCGACTCCTGCCCCTTTACCAGCTCGCCTTCAGTAATGTGAGAACACCAACAATTTCCATTTCTGTTTTGGTTTGTTCTGATGCCTTGTACGCCAGTCTTGTGCCAGCCCACAACAAGAGGAACCAAGAGGGTTGGCATCAAATTCCCCAGTAATGTTTCTTATGAAAAATAAACCTTAATGGGAGTAATGAGAGTTTACAGCTCATTTCAATTATTTTCAGTTGTTCTCAGGTGCCGCAACACATGCTTCATTTAATTCTACAATGAATACTGCATGTAACGTGGTGCTGCTTCTCACTGGAGATGTAGAAATATCCCAGAGGAAATGATGAAAAATAATAAAGTAGTTAGTTACCTGTGCAGCTATATTTTCGATGAATAAGAAACAGAAAACACTAGAGAATTGAAGTAAACAACATGTTCTTCATGAGACAATTTTCTATGAAAAGTAAAAAAGTGTAAAAGCTCTGTGAACTTCTTGAGCATTGCCGGGATAAACAAACACACAGAGTCCGATTCTATGTGAGTAGTTCAATTTTTCTCTTCAAAATGGTTCTGGATATTTTGTGGTATGATCTGGCCTTCAGTAGAGTTTGCCTTGATATAACTTGCAATTGGAATGATTGAAAAAATAGCAGAAAAAGCTTTGCATTGGATAACTCCAAGTCGCTAAATTTGGCATTCTAAATCAGGGGAGGTGATATAGAAGTAGTTTACAATTAATTGAAAAAGAAAAGAAAGTTCATCAAATGTTCGTGTGGGTCCTGTCATCATGTAAGGAGGAAACCCCTGACCACAGTGGTTCTCAGATAAAGCACTCAGACTGGCAGTGGCTGTGTTTCACAGCTGAAAGCAGAGTGTAACTGAATAAGCAGAAGGAGTTTGCGTGGGAGGGTGGGGAGAAAGGAAGGTATAAAATCCCAGCGAAGCCACACTTGGGAATCACTTCTCCGAGGGACAAAGGGAATAAAACATGAATGCCTGAACCCTTGTGGGCCCAGAACCTGTTAACATTTTGCACATTTAGTTTTAAACACACAGAAATAGTTCCATTGCAGTCTAGTTTAGATTCTGATTCAAAGATTTTAAAGTCAGAAGAGACTATTAGATCATCTCTTCTGATCTTCTGTGTAACACAGATCATAAAATACCACTCAGAGAGTGTTGTACCGAGCAAAATAACCAGTGTGGAGACAGTGAAACTCCTATGACTTACGACAAGTTTTATCTTCAATGTTTAATCTTAAAAGAAAGGTGATTTGGTTTTAGATAAAAAGAAAACCTTACCTCATTTTCTGTATCGTTATTCCTGCTGGCTCTAGCAAAGGTTAAGGAACACGATCATTTGAAGGAATGCAATTCAGTGGAGGGCTCTGTGTCGAATTATCTAGTGGAGCTTCTGTTTGCTGGTGCTAACACACCTATTAACGTGTGGTAGTATGTTAAATAAACAACATTCAAGATAGAGCCTGAAGCAGTAAGAGAGTCCTGACCAAATATTTAAGTGGAACTAAGAGCTGTCACAGATGCTTCAGCACTGAATGTGTCTGTCAGTCCCAGCTTCTCATCCAGGCATCTTAGCACTGGGGTGTTTATGCTTGCTTGTTTGACCTCAAATTTTATTATAATCTACATACTTCTTTGCAAGTTTGTATGCAAGTTTTATCCACCTCAGGGCCTATCATCAAGATAGGCAGCAGCATAATCATATGACTGCACCACAGCAGGTTCAGCGTTGGTACGCTTGTTTAAACCATAGAGAGCTGTGTCCTCATAGAAAGCTTGTTTCTTACTCAGGCCCAGCAGAACTCTGCTAAAGCTCAGAACTAGCGGTGTGATTTATTTTCTCATCTCTCCTCATGGGGCATGCAAACATTTCTTCAGATTTGGAAGGAACTGTTCCGAATGGGAAAACTCTGCAGACTCAAAGTGAATGTGCATATCTCTTTTTATCACCTGCATCTGCTTATGACAGAGGAAGAGAAATATAGGTCAGTGGCAATTCATTCCATGAAATAAAGGAGGGAGGATTCAGCTGCATGGTGGAAATGAGAAAACAGATCTGAATTTTAATCTGGGTTGCGGGTGACTACCCTTGCTTTTCCCAGAAGTAGCCCTGTAAGTGAACGCTTTTGATAAAATTTCCGTCTTCACAACACACTTACCAAAAGCTTTCATGCAGTGCTGTTGTTACCTGATAGCCTCCGGGATGTTAACAGCAGCTAACAGAGTTAGGTGTCCTGCTGTCTTATAGAAAAGGTAAAACTCCTTTTGGAGAAACATAATGGGGTTTTTTTGTAGATTAAGGACTCTAGCTAGGTCACATATCAGGGAGAGTCTGATCCATGTTTTCACATGTTGAGATAACATCTTTTAAATATAATGATGGATCTGAATACATTAGAGAATGCCAGATCTGAATACATTAGAGTAGCAGTGGTGTGCACATGGGATTCTTAAACACTGTGGGACTACATACTGGGTAAAACTGCATTTTCTTTTCATGTAATTACTAATAGGAAATTAAGTTACTTATAGGCTAATAAACTCATACAAAATAAGGACCAATTCAGTTCTTCATTGAAATCTGACTGGAATCCAAATTTATACCTTTGGAACGCCCAAAAGTGGTCAGAGGTGTACATTTCCTGTTTATAGATCCTTTTCAGGCATGGAAGTGTCAACTTACCACAGAAAACTGTCTAGAAGAACTGAATCTGCCTATGTATTTTGTGGATAGAAGAGCCTCAGGCTGGCAGGACAGACCTAGGCACACAGGCAAACACTGAATTCTGCCTCTCAAGGTGCTGAAGGTCACCTTCATTTTTATCTGCCTCATCGCCTAAACATTTAGGAAAGGTTAACTCTTTTTTTGTTGTTTACAATGGTATTTCATTGTGTGATACTTGATTTTGCTCAGATATAAACTCTAATTTTATTCTCAGGAAAAAAATAAGTATTGGTTTATGTCACTCACTTATTCTGTTTCCAGTATTTTTGTTACGCATTTGTAATGCATTTAATGCCATCCAGCTCCCAATGGCAAGACTGCGATACTTGTCTTCTAGACAGTTTCAGACCAGTGGTTCTGCAGAAAACATCTTGAGTAGATGTATCTGTGTTTTCCTCTCTTTATTTTCTTTGTTCCTGAAAATAATGACTAACATGTATGTGTTCATCATACATGTTTTTCAATTATTTAGGGGGTAAAGAAGGTGAACTTGCCATATTCAGTTTGATGACGACTAAATAATTTATCCTAAATAAAGGTAATAGAATGAAAACATTATACTAATGAGAGACATTGAGGGACAGAAATGACATGTTTCAAATTTCTACAGAATACCAGAACTGTTATTGTCATTCAGACATTGCTAGACAGTTTAAGAAATATATTCTTTTGGATGTACCTTCACACATCGTGAGTGATTTCAGTCAAGTCAACAGAATCCTGAATTGTAATGCTGTAAACAAGAAGAAAATTTGCTTGAGAAATTTATAATTTTAGGAATCCATTCCCTGTCATAAAGTGAAGTAAATTGTAGCTGAGGTATTACTCATAGTAAGAATTTCAGAAAGAAAAATAAAGGTTTCAACATAATACTTCACATTTTTTCCTTTTCATTGTTTAACAATTAGTGGGTGTGAGGGATAACTACTTTTTCAGTTTTGAAATTAACATTCTTATTTCGTATTAAGCAAAAAACCCAGGAATAATAAGGTTATAATTATCTTTCATAATTTAAATAATAAATATTCCTAATAGAAACAAGTGGGTAGGTTTTTTTTTGTAAATATAGCCATAATGATGCATGAGTGATACTTATGGATAATTGTGAGTGAGTTCAATTCTAAGTGAGTGAGAGTAAGAAAAATGGCATTTACAGAATTCCTTGGGGGAGCATTAGTAAAAGAATTGTATCTTAAAAAAAAAAAAAATCTAGCTAGTGTTCAGCTTGGTTTGAAGGTTATTTTGCTATCCCACAAAAGCTATAGCATTTTCTTTGGTTTTACCTTATTTATACTCCATAGTTTTGGGATACTGCGGACAGTTGATATTTCAGTGTGACAGAGCAGAAAGTATTCATGTGGTTATAAAATAAACAAGCTCAAAGTTTGCTAATTTGACTTCTTTTCTGCCTGCCATAATTATTTCTGTGGCCTTTAAGAAGAGACGACACCGTCAGTGTAAAGAAAGTGCTCCTGAACCAGTGGATCCACTGCAAAAATAGAGGGCTGACAGGAGAGACTTAAAGCCCCATGTTCTGTAACTAGTATTTTTTGTGGATGGGGCAGGAACGCATAGTGAATGGATGTGGGAATGGCAAAGAGGAACCACACACAAAGGACTGTAAGAGTTCCCGTCTGAAAACTCAAGCTTCCCATTATTAATAAGCACCATATATATATTAACTAAGTCAAAACTAAATGTTAAGAACCAGTGTCAACTTAAAGCATAATCCTTAGAAAACATGACAGGCTTAATGCTTCCAAAAACGTGGATGACTAGGGAATAGTTAAAGTAGACAGGCAGTCTTTCTGCAACACTTATTGCATTTCCACTCACCCACCCTCTGTGCCATCATCTACCTCACCTGTTCTAAGCCTTCTCCTGCTCCGGCACAGCAGCTGGTGGATGCTATTGCCCTCTCCTGGCTGGAGACTGTGCAGTGCAGCTGTGCAATAACTGCATGCTCCCAGCAGGGAAAGGAAATTCGACCAGGAAGATTCTCCATCCAGGGGGAATGAGTGTCTTCTGGGGTTGAACTCTGGGGCTGCAAGAAGCTTCAGCGTGGTGCAAAACATCAGCTAAAAGCTGAACAAGTACTGATTCAGAGAGAAAACTAATAAAATTAAATACTACTGAGAGGTTAAAAATCTCATTTTTCTAAAGAAGAAAAGATCACACAAATGCATTTAAAGAAGTGCATCTTGGTCCTCCTGGCGCTGGGTGAATCCACATGGGAGATAGTTTTGGCCAGATGCAGTTCATCTGCGCAGCCATCCTCCTTTAGTCACCTCCACTTAAAGCAGACCGAGACACAGCTGACAGTGGAATTGCACGAGCAGCAAGTCCAAGTTTGTGCTTCACTCTGCTTCCTGCGGTGGGCCCCTCCTGATCTCTCTGCTGTGACAGCAGCTTTAAGGGTTTAACAACACAGTGCCTTTTGATCTCATTTCGGCAGCTGTGATTAAATAGACACACATCACTTGCTGTGCCACTATGTGAGCAACCCATGGTTCACCTTCACTGAATTAGTACCCGCTGAGCACTGCAAATATTTGAAATGTCAATCCATTTGATAATGTCAAAGAGGGCTGCAAATACCACAGAATGGCACCAAGGAAACATTCAACACACGCAGTGGCATATATAATATCTCTTTTCTTCAGGACAAAAATCATAGTTAAATAGAAACAGGAAACCATCATAAGAAGACATTAAGGTCAACAGACCTAATAACCTGAAGTGGGACGCGCTCCTGCAATTTATCACCTTAAAATTTTAAGCAAACCCATCCCCTTTCAAAGAACTTAATTCTTCCACATTCACCCATTCTAGCAAATTATTTTCTATCAGTAAAAATTGGGTTGTTCACAACATAAGGATTCCTGTGTTTTACATGCAGGTTCTGTAGCTTCAAATCAGGGTGGAAAGTAGAGCCTTGTTGTGAAATCTTTATTATATTTTCCCACTCAAGAATCCTAAAGCAGAGGGAAATACTTTATCTGAATAGATACAATAATGAAGCCATATTTTCATTCACAGAAGCCTGGATCAGCAAAGAAGCAGGTGAAAGCAGAGGAGATTAAGCTGACTTAAGGTTGCACTTTGCCCTGTAGAAATATTTGCCTTTACAAAAGACAGCAGGAAATAAGACGTTAAACTTGTTGCTGGGGGTTGAATGAGAAAGTTACCAACCTAAAGCTTGTGCAACAAAGAACTGACATCTGGCAATTGCACAGAGGAGGGAACAGTCTTCCAATGAGTTACAGCTCTTTATTTTGACTTGTTTGGGTTTGGGTTTTTTTTGTGTGTGTGTGTGCGTGTGTTAGACTTTCTTTGCTAAGCTGCAAATTTTTAAACATTTCCCCAAATTGTACCAGTTAGTATATAAGAAATTAAGTATTAGTGATGCAGGGCAAGTTTCCTTTTTCATTGAAGAGTCACTCCATCATCTAAAGCTTTTTTTAAAAAAAAAAAAGAAAAAGTAAAGTTCGTGTACTGACTGGCACAGCAGACAAATACCATGTGCCTTATTTGTGGCAGCTGAGAGTCAAGAGATGCTTTTTTCCCTTTGTATGCTGTAGATGAAGACTAATGATTCACTGAGCACAAATACATCTGCATGTAATTAGACAAGTGGTACCTTAGCAATAGGAAGTTATAGTGAGACTTACTGTTTGTTTTATACCAGTATCCAATTATCTTGACATTTCAAAAGGCAGTTACTTTTTGGTAGCTCAAAGGCAGGTGTCGAGTTAATCTGAAGAGCTATTTTTAAATAAGACCAAAAAAAAAAAAAGACAAACTGCGGTATACTCAGGAAGAACAATATTCATTAGTATAGGGACCCCACTAAAGTCCCTTCTGAAGGCTTGGCTACAAGTTCCTTTTGGGTTTACCAGTCTCTTCAACACCTTCTTTTTCAGTTTTTTTGGCCTTATTATTGGGGACAAAGATTTATACAGTTGCTTTGTCCGTCTATGACCCTCATTTACCCCACCAGTTTTAAAGTCCACTAGTCTTCCTCACTGTCAAATTTGGGTGAGGCTCCACCTACATTTCACCACTTCCAAGCTCTGTATGAGTACATAAGAGCTTCCTTTATGTCACCAGAGTATCTGTATTTTTTTCCTACTAACACATTTATAAAAAGATTTCAGAAAAAAAAAAAGAAAAGTTACAACAGATCTTAGTCTATTTAGCTAACAAAATAATACAGGCAGTAAGATTTATTAATTGTAGATATGATTGATCAGTCTGAAAATCAATCTGAATGCAGACATGTAAAATCCAGTCAATCTCTCAGAGATACTAACTTCTAAAACAAGTTTGGGAATTTTACTTGCTGTTGTGCCCGTTGTGTTTGTTAATAACAAACAGCATGTCACTGCAAACACCCCAAGCAGCAAAAGTTATTACTCATTCTCCTACCTCCTGTTCTAAAGAATTTCAAGACAAAGTTCCCCTTATTTTCTTAAAAAATAAACAACTTCTATTGTAGTTTTAATTCCACTCTTTTATTGGATTTTACCTTTAATGTCAAAATACGCAGATACATGTATACAAACCCTATTATGCTGACCTCAGTGGTATTTGATAAGAAGTACAACCAAAAAATTCAAGTCTCTTTCACCACTCCCTCTACTTTATATGTATTTAATTAAACCTGAACTGTTGGTCACTGCTAAATAAGTGCTTCAAAAACAAGCTTATCAATTATTGCTCTTCCACCTGCTTTTCATCTGAAAGCAGGAGGGCAGGAGACTGCAGTCAAAAGCAGGCAGGCTTTACAAAGCCATTGAGTTTTGCTCACCTCTGCTAATTTTTCCTTTGATCATATTATTAGACAACAATGTCAGATATTCCTTTTCATGTGTGCAGTTTATCTCAAATCTTTGCCTTCTTATCCCCTAATCAGGAAGGGACTAAAATTCTGATTAATGTCTCTGTTACACAGGCGTTCGTTAGTGTAATTCTTCCTTTGCCCATATCCCTCAATCACCTTTGAAGTGACTCAGTTGCACAACTAAAGCACAGAAAATGAATATATTACAACAATAGGGTGACTTCAGTAGAATATTTCTCTCATCTGACTTCAGGACGTGCTTTATCCCCAGGCAGATGCTAAGTACCCTCAGATACTTTTCCCAAGTGGCAGGAAGAAAAGGTCCCTTCAGACGTTTCCCAGATGAAAGCAAGGCAAGGACCTTACTTAGTGCCTGATTAGGTCTTTCTCTCTCCTTCCTCTTTTCTTTCTGCATTTTTCTTTTTTCTCCCAAACATGCATCAGCCTTTCTCTGACATGCACAAAGCTGGTATATGAACTGAAAATGGAGGAAAGCCTAATTAGAGGAATAGGTCCCTGGCTGATAATTAAAATGTGCACCTTGATCCATTATACTGGGTTCTGGCTTTGAACAGGATCAATTTATTTATACTCATGGAATAACTAAATCTAGAGCTCCCTTCGCATGGCGAGACCTACCAACAATCTTGTGTTTACTTACTCTTTCTTATTTTATTCTCATCAGTGCTTTTATTCTCATCAGTTTTGCAGATATTCAAGTTGAACGTATCCCATATAAATATACCTACCCACTTTAATATTACTTACTACCCTTTACTCTCATACATGCGAGCTACACATCATTCCTCAGTTTTTCCTCAGGATGCATGGGGACGAGAAGGCAGGCTTATACGGGCATTCTTAGATACACGAGTACTGGGATACTTTAAAGTGTGCAACAGCAGCCCAAACTAGTAATGTTAAAACAATTAACCATTAGCATCAATGCAAAAGATAATCAGCCCTCATATGGAGTCAAGAACATTTGCAAGAAGTAACAGGATTATGCCTGTACAAAAACCAGAAATATGAATCAGGAGCTAAACTAGCACTAATGATCACTCCTGCACTGCTCTCTGTCCCTCACAGAAGAGTTCCTGCTTCGTTCCTCCTGATTAAAAAGGAAGGCTTGAACAAGTACTCAGATGACCTTTATTTTTAATCAGGGGAAACAAACAAACAACTCTGAGAGCAGCTGCAGCACATAACAGCGGCACAAGGCTCCCAGCCGTGAAGAGTCTGGCTGGCTGGGAAGACCAAGGTAGAAACACCCAGCAGAGCTCTGTAACAACTAACCTGGGTAAAGGTATTGAGTAGATCCCAGTGAAAGTTGGCTAACCCTGAGTCAAAAGCTATCAGTGAAATGTAACTGAACCCCCGGACACAACTGGAGTGATAGTGAAAAGTTACAAGAATGAAGAAAATACTTAACTGTCTATTCACTGTAAATAGCATGAAATAATACAAGGTTATGCAGTTAAACTGTCACTACCTAGGTTATTAATCTGCTAAAAAAAGATGATATAGTGAAGAAAAACACTTCAGTGAGAAGACAAGCAAATTTAGATTTATCAGTGAAGTCAATTAGTAGATCTGCTCTGGAAGACAGTAGCCGAGAGGCACAAGAAGAAATTCTTATACCATCTCTCTGCTGAACCTGGCCTTGAAAGTACTTCTCATCCATTTTGGGACAACATCTAACAGGTGAGCATAAAGACCTTTAGATTTACTTGCTACACTGTGTCCTGAATTAGCTGGTCATAGTGACATACTGAATCTTATTTGAGGGAGAGCAAGTAGGCAGTGAGCACTGGGCTGTGCAGCTGCAGTTTCAAGCGTGAGTTTAGTTTTCTGGCAAGAACTCTCTTCCTCCTCCACACTGCAATGCTCCATGTTTTGTTAAACCTCAGAGCACGCCGGGGTTCATATATAAATGATACAACACATTAAATATCTGCATGGACTAAGTCTTGGAGCGAGAAGGCTCAGACACTAATAAAGCAAAGAAACTGCCAATGAACCGAACAGGTTAGTGTAGCAATCGGAAACATCACAGCCACGTCTGAAAAATTCTGTGCCTGAGCTGAAAGCCCTTCTGAAGCTGAGCTGTCATGGTCCAAGGCACTGGGAGGTGTTGCCACATTTGAGTCCGAAATAGCATGCTTCTTTTGATTCATCCTCAATGGCAAAGCCTACAGCAGATAGAGGTTTCCTGCTGAATATCTGCATATATTGTGGCACAGGTTGGAAACTGCTGTCTTAAAGGAAAGTACCTTCAGTTAGTCAGTGACTGATACCATAGCCCTGCACAGACAACCAGCTGCCCTGTGCTGGCAAGAGTTCTGCAAGAACTGGGAGCCACTACATTAGAGGAAGTAGCTGAATTCCTGGGTGCAAGGGAGACACTGTCTAGTTCCCACTTATTTTTGCAAATATTAGAGATTCTATATGACTATATCAGTTTGAACAAGCATCAGCTGAACCGTTACTTTACTGGGATCCATTACGCAGCAAAGATGTCCAAAATCAGCTACATTTTTCCATCTGTGTTAACTGGAATACACATAGCGGTGAGGACCAAAATAACCCTCAGTAGCAGATCTAGCATTCTCAGAGACAGCTAATCCTAAGTGCTGTTTTTTCTGTAGGCTTCCTAAACAACATTCTTTTAGCATGACTTTTATAGGAGGAAGTTTATAGTGGTAATTCAACTCTACTTTTTACTCTTTTAATGAACAATCACAGGAACTAGGTGAATGTTTGGATGGATATGGAAATTGAAGTAAAGAATGAAACTAAATCAGGCACGTTGTTATCATTGGTTCTTAAGAAGTCTCAACCAGTTTAGGCCAAAGTGAAGAAAATAATCACCACTTTTTCTTACCACCATCATAATATTATATAGTAATGCAATTACTACCTATTAAACAGTGTTCTTTTCTCCAAGTCTAGCTGTAAACTTGCATAGACATTACAGTCTAGTGTGCAAGTTATAACGAGGACTTTTTTTTCTTATTTAGATAGAATAAGTGCTCAGAAGTTTTCATATACAGTGAAAAGGCAGCTACAATATAGAAATCTGTCAAGACTGCACTATTTACTGTCCCACCTGTATTTTTTCCATCTAATGGGGGAAGAGCAAGGAGAAAAAGCAAAAGAAAAACCTGTGTACCTTCCTGATAAGTTATACAAGGAAAAATTTCATCTGCTTTTCAGTTTAGTCCATTCTTCGAAGTTACTCCATGCTGCCCCAAAATGTTGTGCCTATGCTACGTTCAAAGAAGGTAAGTGGAGAAAAAGAAAGTTCTTGGCTGTATACCTTAACTTGATCCTATAAAGAAGAGTAGGAACAATGCCCTCAAGTTAAATGAGTTACACCTGTGGCCAAGAGTGAGAAGCAGGAAAGAACCGAGATGGTTAAAGCTGTGTAAACCTGTGGGCTTGGCAGTTTTAGTCCTTCAGTTAAATACCTTTAGCTGGAAAGTTATCAAGCAACATAAATTCTGCTGTTTATTTCATTAATAAAAAGAGAGATACAGATGGCACACAGATAAGCAGTTAAGTGCTAAATAGATAACACTCCCATTAGTCATAATCATCTAATTCCATCAACTTTAAAAAAAAAGTTCTGTACACAAACATATGTAGGTCCTTGCTGTATATTTTGCAAACATTTGTTGCAAAATTGTAGCAAAATTCATTTTTGTGCAAAACACAAGGATGCATAGAAAGAACACTTTGATCTGCTAAGGTGGTATGACAAAATGCTGAGCTCAGGCATTTTGATCAGCCTATGGCAGACCTGTGTCTCATGGCTTCATTTCCTCTCTACCAGACTTTTAAAGCCAATAATAAATAAAAAGGTGAAATAAGCATAAAATCTCCATGGAAAAAGACACACTGATAATGGATGAACAATGTGTATCAGAATTTCTTACAGCGTTCACTGCAGTATTTGCCCTAAATTTCCAGTCTAGAGCCAAAGTTTTGAATCTGTGCAAATCAAGACTTATACTGTAGAAAACTGATCACTTTTTCTGTTTAACCCTTCTGTATACAAACACTTCTGGTGCAGCTGTATCAACATGAGTGAGACTATTTCTTGTTCCACTATGTTTAGGAGGGCAGTCATTATTAGAATGGGTTATTTTAAATCAATGGCTTTAATAAAATACAAATTTTTCCCTAGGGTAGGAAAGTAGTCTGTTCAATGCCTTATGCAGCTCATTTATCGAGAATGATAATAAAAAATGTGACCCATATCAGGGGTTAAACAATTATTCTCCCTCTATTCCAACAAATGCGTAAAATGGATATTTGCCAATATCACTTTTACAGCACAAGGAAGTAGGAAGTCTACAAAGTAGACCAGCGATGATCGTTCAAAAATGTTAGAAGCGGCTAATTGATAAGGACCCCACAACATACTTTCAAGCAGGATGAAGTACCATAAGAAAAGTTAGACAAACTCCCACTGATTGAATAAGGTCTGCAAGGACTGGAAAATAGCCAGAATAAAGCTATTCTTTAAAAAGGGACTAGCACTTTTTTCTTTTTTTTTTTCCAAGTAGCAGTTTCTGAAGACTGTGCAAAGATTTTAAAGGTTTTAAAAGGATTAATTCATCAATATATCCATCTGGTCAATGTTCTTAATGAAGAAAATGAGTCACTTTATTGTATCTATGAACTTTGCTTGAAAGTCATGTTAAAAATTTGAGTTTCCAGACATGTAAATGAGACTGCTACTCTTCTGTCTAAGCATAAAACAAAAATTTGGAGTCCGATAAAAGAAAAACAGTTGTATTATCAGCATATTACATAGAAGTATCTTCCCAATAAAATAATAAATATAAACTGGTAAAGAGCTGACATAAAGTTTGAAGTCTGACAGTACAATATTCAGATCAGTAATGCAGTGAAATATTTGTAACGTGAGGTTGCAACCAATGATTCAAACAAGTTACCAAGGGAGGTGGTAACATCTCTGTCTTGTGGGAGCAATCTGTCTCACCTGTCTTAAACACTTATGTTCCTAGAATCATGGAATGGTTTAGGTTGGAAAGGCCCTTGAAGATCATCGAGTTCCAACCCCCCTGCCATAGACAGGGACACCTCCCGCTAGACCAGGTAGCTTAACTCCCTATCCAGCCTGGCCTTGAACACTTCCAGGGATGGGGCCTCCGCAACTTTGTTGGAAATTTGTTCCAGTGCCTCACCACCCTCAGAGTGAAGAATTTATTTCTAATATCTAATCTAGATCTACATTCTTCCAGTTTGAAGTAATTACCCCTCATCCTATCATTACATGCTCTTGTAAAAATTCCCTCTCCAGCCTTCTAGTAGGCCCCCTTCAGATACTGGTAGGCTGGTGTAAGGTCTCCCCAGAGCCTTCTCTTCTCCAGGCTGAACAACCCCAACTCTCTCAGCCTGTCTTCACAGCAGAGGTGCTCCATCCCTCTGACCATTTTTGTGGCCCTCCTCTGGACCTACTCCAACGGGTCCATGTCTTTCCTATGTTGGGGGCTCCAGAGCTGGATGCAATATCCCAGGTGGGGTTCCACGAGAGCAGAGTAGAGGGGCAGAATCACCTCCCTTTACCTGCTGGCCGTGCTTCTTTTGATGCAGCCCAGGATACAGTTGGCTTTCTGGGCTACGATTGTACCTTGCTGGCTCATGTTCAGCTTCTCATCAACCAATACCCCCAAGTCCTTCTCCTCAGGGATCCTCTCAATCCATTCTCTGCCCAGCCTGTATTTGTGCATGCGATTGCAGTGGCCCAGGTGCAGGACTTTGCACTTGGCCTTGTTGAACTCCATGCGGTTTGCACGGGCCCACTCCTCAAGCCTGTCCAGGTCCCTCTGGATGACATCCCTCTCCCCAAGCATGTTGACCACTCCACACAGCTTGGTGCCATTGGCAAAGTTGCTGAGGGTGCACTCAATCCCAGCATCCATGTCGCCAACAAAGATGTTGAACAGCAGTGGTCCTAGTCCCTGCCCCTGAGGAACAGCACTTGTCACTGCTTGCCACTTGGACATGGAGCCGTTGACTACAACCCTTTGAGTGTAACCATCCAGCTAGTTCCTTATCCATCGAGTGGTCCATATTTTGGAATGGGATGAATCACCTTCTGGACAAGTCTGTAATATTAGTGAATATAGAGCCCACAGAAGCCAGGGGGGAGCCTACATGACTAATTTAGACTACACGTCCAATTTTTAAGTAGCCATAGTAAGATGAAATTGACCAAAGTCATCACAAGATGGCTACCTAAAAATATGCTATAACTCAACTAAAAACATCTTGTTTTGCAGAAATTAGGAGGCAATGCACTATGCCATCTATTAGCAGGACGTCATCTTAGACAATAACAATAATCCCTTTTTTATTTCAAGAGCTATATAGGGGTGGTTCATCAGCCACCAATGCCATGCACAACACTGCTCAGTATAGTGCTACCAACAAACAGGGAATGAGTTACTGAGACAGATCAGGTAAAGAATGGGTAACTACGCTCAGACACCTAAAATATGACACTTACAAGAGATTTGGTCTTCAGTTCTGATAAGGATCATTTAAAACTGAAAAGTTTTAGAGAGGAAAGAAATTGCTCTCACCAGGCGAAATCTGTAAGTAGACAGCATTTGGGCTGGCAGTCCTTTTGGGCCTGAAGCAGAAAAAGACATACTTTAAAGATAAAGATAAATTTTATTTAAAGATAAATACAATTTGAGAACAAACTGGTTCAGATTTAATTAGGTATAATGTCAGCAAGACCATCTGAGAGAAAAGAGAGAAAAGAGGATCTTAACATGGAAGTAGGGGAGAGAAGACAGTTATCTGCCAGAAAGAAGGAGAAAGAGTCAGCTAAAATATAGATTAGCTGCACACTGCGTATGCGTGTGTGTGTAATTATGTGGGTGGGGGGGTGTACTTATTCCCTAGAACCAGTATTCCTTTTGAATCCATGGGTTTTGCTATTTCATAAAATTATGAACATAGTTCTGAAGTTCATCTTTGTAAGCTATTTTGTCAAGATCTAGACTGAGATCATGAAGAAATTATTTTCTCAGAAAAATGTTTCCCCTACTGGTAGCTGGGTCATTCCATCCTTTATTGATTTTCTGTATGAGTTTATTCTAGTGCATAATGGTTGTTTATTTCCACACACATAATTTCAGTAACAGTACTGAGAATGCTGGATTAAATATCATATCCTTCAAGAAATGAAAGTAAAGAATCTGAGGATTTTGATTGCTCTGCTGCAGGGACTATTTTTGCAATGATTGTGGAGGTCTTTGGCAGGCTTGAATGATTACTTGAGTCACAACCTGGATTCATTCAGTGCACATCAGACTCTGGAGAGCTTGTTTTGAAAGATGAATTTAGTGACAAGGTTGTTGGAAGAATTCATTTTCCAACACAGATTCTGATGTGTGTCTGGGGGAGTGGCAGCATTGTGAGGACATAGGGTTCTTCTTGCATTGAATTAAATTCTAATGTGGTTCATACAGTAAAATAGCTTTAAAATATTAATCTAATTCTCTGGTGGTATGCTCCTACTAGGTATGAGCTTTTTTAGATTGTGGAGATATGTATCTTGTGTTTTCCTCAGAGGAAATATGATGTGATGTAAGTTGCTGACTGTGCATTATACCTTCTTTTGACTTGATGAAGATGGTTACTGGCTTTATAAGGGTGAAAGAGAGGTGGGGTTTGAGTTTTCTGCATTTTGCAGTTTGCAAATTGCCACTGATTATGACTGTGGTCTAGGGAAGTAACTTTGATATCATGGTATTACAAAAACTGTTTGATAAAGCATCATTGGTTGTGTTTTGGAAATTGGTAGGACAGCCCAGGTTTCTAATCCAGATGAAGATAAAACATATGGGTATTTTAGGTATGATATAGACTTGGCAATTGAACTATTTAAAATCTCTCTAAGGTGGCATATTAAAAAATTGACCTAGTTTTGTGCCTGTTACCTAAAGGTCATGTTCATTATGGGGAGTAAAGTTGTTTGTAAAGACACATAGAATGATAATAATGACATCCTTGACTTTATGCTGTGAATATTGGTCTTGCTATTTGAAGCACTCAGGACAGGATATGTTGCACAAAGTTATGAGATATTAGTGGACAGGTAATGCATGAAGGTGTTTCACAGCTGATGGAAGAAATCAACTGCATCTTAGAGAACCCTTGAAGGGTCTGAGAGTGGTTTTCATGAATGGTGTTTCATAGAAGTTCAGCTAAATATTATGAGCTTGCCAGAGATCTTTTTTTAGTGATCATATTAAAAACTTCTGCAGGGGACTGGGTTTTATGATTTTTCTTGGAACTGAGACATGTCTCCAAACTGAGACTTTAATAACATGTTTGAGTCCTAAAATGAGGAAAGCAGCATCTACCTTGACACATTGCGAGACTACCTCTCACACTGCTGGTCTGTGGGTGCAGAATTGTTTCTTATAGTGTTTTCCTCACTTGACCTATCAAACCTTTTTCTCTGTAGAAACCAGTTCATACTCTTAAATTCATATTTTTGCAAGTTCCCACCACTGTTTGTTAATGGTACAGTGGCAAAGTTATCACCTCTGTAAAATTTTCTTTGGTCCTTTCTTTGCCTAATCTATTTTAAAAAGCAATCAAGCAAACATTTGGTTTTATTAATCCTTTAGAAATACAATTCCAGGTTTCTAAATTAGTTAAACATTGGGCATACGAATGAAGAGAAATATTCTAACATGAAGTTTATTTAATACTTGCTAATATTTGAGAGATTTGATAGAAGGTTGTACACATTTCATTTAAAAGCTTTGGACAAAGTAAAATGGCAAGAGATAGAAACTTTATGAAATTTTGGGGGAACATTTATGTTTTGAACAGAAACTACACCACTCTTATTGTACACCATTGATTGCACCGATACACCCATCAATTCCTATGTCCTGTTTATAAAGAAAAAAAGAAAAAATCCCCACTAATTTCTCGTATTGTACACTAAGAAAGATTTAATTCTTGAACCTTGATGCAATTACTGGTGGCCCTGAGTAATGATACCTGTTTACCTCTAGTTTACATATTTATCTACAAATCTAACCATCACCAAGTCTCATAATATCTGGGTTTTCTTATTTCTGTGTCTGCAAATAAATTGGCACTTATTTAACTACCAAATTTCATTTTAAAAAAGTGACATGTATTCATAAAATGAATGTATTGCTCAGAAAAATCAAAATCATGTATATGTTTTTTTGTATACAGCCCAGTTCAGGCTGCCATTGCTTTCAGTGTGCCTTGGATGAGGAAACCTCTTTGTTGAATATCTGTCTTCCATGTGACTCATTTGAAAACTATTTACAACTAAGTGCTTTCATTTTGTATTACCTTGTATGAACATCTTAATATGGGCAAGGCTATAATACTAATTTGCTTTCATTTGCAAGTCTGAGAGATGCTGGGGTCCTAGTTACATCATGTGACCAGGCGATCAGAGCTGCTTCTGCTCCTGTAAATTTGGATGCTATCATAATGCTGCTGTCAAGCATTGCTGGGGGATAGCACAGTTTAGCTGTAGGATTTGAAATATAAAATCTGAGTGTTTGGAGCCGTCTCTTGGTAAAATTGAAGCAAGCTTTTGGAGCACTTTTTTGTCTGCCTTTTATTTATTTTTCCAGTTTAAGTTTTCCTCTGCCACAACTGAGGTTGCTTAATTGCTGTAGTATTTTCCAATGGATGTATTATTGAGCAGCCTTTCTATGGACCATGCAAACTGTAGATGGGCTCTTATTGTAATGGCAGACACATTAAAATTTTCCATTTTTTTCTTGTACTTCTATTATTTTTCAGTTTTGTTCAGACTTGCTCTCATTTCTATCTCTGCCCTGACCACTATTTTTTTTTGTCCAGTCTACCCTATTGCTGCATCTTTATATTGTCATATCTTTACCCTGCCAGTCCAATTCAACACAGGCTCCCTGTTGGATCAGAAGACCTCTCATTCAGAGATTTGCTGTTCTGTCCCGACAAGCTGGCAGTCAAAGTTTCCTCTTTGTGAATAACCTTATGCATTAATTTAAATCTGATAGATCCTTTCTACCAGAGAGCCTTCATCAGCATAATGTGTCTCTTTTTCTCTCATCTCAGTTATCTGCTTCCTCTGCATGTCCTATTGCAATCACAAGCCTCAGCATGCTGTACTGAAGTATCTTGGCTATGGACCTCATCTTCTGTAGGGAGAGGAATCACTGTGTCCTAGATTGCTGAGTCTCTTAATGTGGGCTTGAGTTTCAGTAATAAGGACACAGCTTGTGCAAGATGACTTGTATTTCAGTGTCTTCTAGATGAGTAATGTTCAGAATAAAAGTAGAGTACAAGCACTAAACCTTCTTAGGAGTACAGAATGAAGTCTTATTGTGGACTACTCTACATAGCTTATTAGTTCCCAAATATTTTCCTTCATTTCTTTAAAAGTCACCTCCCCTTTCACAAGCTACTGCTGTACACCCTGTCTATTTGGACTAGCATCTGTGGACAACTCATGATGCATTCTTTTTAATGGTCCAAACTGAGCAAAGTAAGAAATAAATACTTTGCTTACATCATGAAAATTCAAAGTAGCTGTCTCCCTAGTGATGAATTATATCCTTTCTGGTACTATCACTCAGTATATACGGGTCTTCTAGTCTCTGCATAAAGAATTAGCATGGAAGTAATAGTTTACAATACTCTAAATGTAAATGTTCTAGTCTAATGGACCAGGAGAATGAAAGTAAAAGGCTGTATTTTTAGCATGGAAAGCCGTTCTTTCTTTTTGAGTTCTACCTTCCCATGTTGCAGAACTGTTTAATTTAGCATATTTTTACCAGCAAAACTCTCATGTAATTGCTATTGTATGTTATACTCTACAGTCATTACCTGTTTGGTTGGCTCCTATGTTTTTGGTTTACACCATGTCTGCTCACTTTTATTGTAACTTTAATCAATTAAACAACATCCTATCATGTTCCCCCCTCCTCGTACTGCTTCTCTGTTCTTACAAGCTGCATGATTTTTTTCATGTTACCTTTCCATTCTCTTCAACTTTCACACCTTTTCTCTACTCATTTATTCCTGTACCATAGTTGTTACAGCAAAATCTCCAAGCTAAGTCCCAAAATATTTAGAATTTTATTGCACTTTAAGGACTGAACTTGGAGCTTTTTTTTTAATGGCATTTAATAAACAAGCTGCAGCTTTCTGCCATTGCTCATTACCTTTGCTGAAATTGTCTTAGGGTCTGGCTGATAACAAAGTAGTCTATAACTGTGTTCACTGTGCTTTCTTCCAATGTTGTCAATCAACTTCATAATGAAGTTTGCTGCTTTTCCAACGGTAATTTATATTAAGATTAACATCCATCATTTTTTCTTTCAATTTGACTTGCACCTGTTTATGTCCAGCCACTGCACTCTGTTCAAGTTGGGTTATAAAATGTCAACTTTTAATCTAGTGCTTTATTAAAAACCTTGCTATGACTGAGTGATGTAGAACCTCTTCAAGAAAATGTGAAAGATGAAGCAGCTATTAAATTCAGGCTTCAAAAAGATTCATTTTTCCTACTGAAAGACCTCAAATTTTTCTTCTCCTGGTAATCATTAAATAACAGTGCCCAGAGAAGGAGCGACAGCAAACTCTGAAGGGTACCTAGAGTTTGATACTTATCTGAGCTGAACCTTCAGAGGATACATCGCTGCATAAGAGATTCTATTTTAAGCTAAAAAAATCCTGTACAGTGACCCTAACAAATCACTGACTAAGGTAGTCACAGGTGAACATTTCTCATGAATTCACTGAAGAATCTACACCACCTTATGTGTGCCAGCAGAAAAGAAGCAGTTTCATTTGAGATTTTGGCTGGAGATCATGTTTGACACACTGCTATTTGTGCCCGTATACAGAGCCCTCCCTGCAACCTGGATGAAGCAATAGTTTGCAAAAAATTTCTAATGGTTGCAAGCAGAATGTGTGCATTGCATTTGGAAAAGCAGCAGAATTTCACTGTGTTTTCTCTCAGCTCTGTCAGCACATGAACTAAATGGGTCCAGGGATGTAGAGACACAGCTCATATATGCCCTGGCAGCCCTTGCAGTTCAAGTTTCCACTCTGATCTCTCCTTGTATGCTAAAGAGTCTTCCTGGGTGTTAGTTTTTACTACAAGGCACACTTTCCTGAAAACTGTAGTATTAGTTCCTCCTCTAGTCCCTGTACTGAACCATGTCTACACCACAGCCTTTTAAATGAATGAAGGAATGTGCTGGAGAACTGGGTGTTTAAGATGATTTATGCTCAGTTTATGGGTTTACTACTGTGTTTGGTTAGGAAGCCTTTCCTGTTATCAATTTAAGTAACAGTTACCTTTGATTAAGGTACAATGCAAATAACTCTTATTGCAGTGTCACAGTGTGCTGGTTTTGGCTGGGATAGAATTAATTTCCTTCATAGTAGCAAGTATGGGGCTGTGTTTTGGATTTGTGCTGAAAACAGTGTTGATAATGCAAGGTTGTTTTCATTACTGTTGAGCAGTGCTTACACAGAGTCAAGGTCTTTTCTGCTCCTCACACCGCCCCGCCAGCAAATAGGCTGGGGGTGAACCAGAAGTTGGGAGGTGACACAGGTGGGACAGCTGACCCCAAGTGATGAAAGGGATATCCCATAACATATGACATCATGCTCGGCCTATAAAGCTGGGGGAAGAAGAAGGAAGGGGAGGATGTCTGGAGTTACAGCATTTGNGCAGAAAATAGGCTGGGGGTGAACAAGAAGTTGGGAGGTGACACAGGTGGGACAGCTGACCCCAAGTGATGAAAGGGATATCCCATAACATATGACATCATGCTCGGCCTATAAAGCTGGGGGAAGAAGAAGGAAGGGGAAGATGTCTGGAGTTACAGCATTTGTCTTCCCAAGTAAAACCCCAAATACTGATATTTTCCCTTGTTTTGAATAGATATTTTTAGAAAGTGGAGGAGTATAATTTTCATTTACCATAGAAGTTCTGATGATTTTACATGGCTTAAGTTTTTCTCTCTCCAGCTATGAACGTTATATCTTGACAATGATATATAATTTTGTTTGTAAAATCAACCAGCAACACAGATGATGTTTACAGATGATATCTAACTACTGTCCCAAATTCATAATGAAAAATAAGAAAAGAAGCATAAAAAATGTCAGCAGTACTTCAATTTCCAATATAAATAGTCCAAGAAACAACATTTAGCCCTTCTTGACAAGATATTATCAGCATGAAGTCTTAGCTTAGATTTCTTCTCTTGTATAATCAATATACAGTGCAGCACAATTATACTGGCTTACCCTGCAGAAAATCTTCATTAACGTTTTTCAAAAGCCTTTTGGACAAATTGCATCATTTGTAGTGTGCATCCATTTGCTTCAATTTAATTTACTTACATTGGTTGCTCCCTGTTTCTTGGCAGAATTAATAGTCACCAGAGTTCAGTAGCTGAGTGCTCTCAACTAGTTATCACTGTGCTGAAGACAGTGCTCGAGTTCCTGTGGTTTGGGGGTTTTGTGTTTGTTTGTTTCTTTCTTTCTTTTCTAATTTTTTTTTTCAGGATTCTTGAAATCCTTTCTTTTCTTCCATGTGCCTGCTGTCAAGGTTGTGAGCCCAGCGCTGCAAATCCTGCTTGCACTGTTTCTCCTTCCCCTTTCATTCCTAACAACAGCATGTGTCTTTTGTGGACCTAAGCTTCATTGCTACTCAGCTTCGTTGAGATGTGATAGTATTCAAATCCCATTTTTCTCCTCTGTAAGTGAAACAATACAGTTGGCTTGTTTGACATAGGCAATGTGCTTCTCTGACCCATGTGATTTATATTAGTCTCAAATGGGGCAATGCTGAATACCAACATTGCGCAATTCCTCTTATTAGGTCTTCTAATGAAACACAGTTCTGAAAGGGAGTGGGCTAACAGCCACGTGATGCTGCTTTTCAGCCACAGGGTCAAACAGCCCAAAGAGCCAGATTTGGGAGGGGAATCTCTGGCAGGAAAAGGACAAACCAAACTGGCTGCACAGAGCTCTTCACTAGGACTGTGAGCAAGGATGTGCTTGAGCTGATGATGTGAGAACTTCTCCAGCATGAGTTATTGAGGTTGGTCATTTTCCAAAAGGCAATCTCTGTGAAAAACTGTGGCATTGCCACAATATTTGGCCACTGTCAAAATGCCTATACGTGCCGCACGGATACCTAAGCTACCCTCAAGGAAAGCCAAAAGCTTGATATTTCTGCCTTTTTCTAAGGAGAGACATACTATGACTCTGGGCTAGATTTTATTAAGTTATTTTATGACCATCAACCCATCAACCTTCTTAGGGTTTTATTTGTTTGTTTGTTTATTAAGTACAAGTATCCTACCTATTTCTGGAAACACAGTAGATATATGTGTTAGAAGGAGCAACTTCTATGCATACATATAGCCAGGAAACAATGTGAATTGATTAGGAATTACTTATTTAGGTTTTTTTGATCCTTCATAAAAGAAATTGTTCTCTTTTTACTATCCTAGACTATCTTTCAGAATAAAGATACACACCAATCTCAACTAAAAATGATTTAAAAAGTTTTAATATCACTAAGCATTCTAGCCGATGTCTGTCCAAGAAAAGAAAAAAAAGATTTACTCCAGTACTAGTTTCTAATATTAATTAAATGGTGTCGTCATTTTACTGTTGGTTTTGGGTGGGCTTATTTTTGTTTGTTTGGTTTTTTTTGTTTGTGTTTTTTTTTCCCCCTGATCTATCTAGTAACCATTCCTGGCTGCAGCAGCTACAGAATAGGTCATATGTAAGTTAAATGCTCCACCAACCTGTCATTTAAAGTACAGACTTTACCTTAATGATTGATTGGTAGTGGTCTTCTAACATAATGATAATAATTTGAGCCCTCGAGAGCAATCCTGACTAGCTTCAAATGGTAAGACATGATGCACTCAGTAACTCCAAAGTCAGGAGACAATAGCTGGCTGAGGCTTTTTCTTTCCTAATCAACTTCCTATGACAGGTACCATAAAAGTTTCATTGGTTAAAACTAGAAATGGCCAGAGACAGTCTGAATTATAGATACTAAACCAAATATTGCGTGTTAATAATTATGTTAGGACACCAACACTGGTATCTTGGCATGTAAGCTGAATTTTCCTTGGGGAGGGGGAGAAAACAGAGAACCATAGAGAACATAGAGTTCTAATAAACCTAAAAATAAAAAGAAAACAGCTGTCCTTATGTTCAAAAGAGGAAGGTGAAATAGAGCTATAGAAGACTTAGGGGAAGAGAAGAATATTCAGAGAGATCTGTGGAGAAAAAGAGTAAGTCAGAGAAACAAAGCTAAAAGAATGAGAGACACTGAGAAGGGAAAATGAAAAAAAGAAACAGAAGAGCTTTTTGATATCAATATAATTCTCATATCCCCTTACATTCCCATCACCCAATCTTTTGAACTTCTTTTCCCCCTAATTTTAGCACATAAGAAGTTTGACTCAGTACATAGGAGTTCCTTGGGTTTTTTTGTGGATTTTTTTACAACTGTGTACGATGACATGATAAAATTGGTGTTACTGTCAAGTAAAGCAATCCCCAATAATATTATGTCTTTGCCTCATTGTTAGGACTGTTTGCAAAGAGATAAGCAGAAATTCTATTTTCAGGACTTTATGTGTGTGTCTATATAGATATGAATAAATACATCAAAATAATATTTATACAATATTTATATATGAAAACATATAAATATTTTATATTATAATATTTTATATTTANTCTATGTTGAATGGATCTGCAAAGTTATTTTATTCAATGCATTGCAATATAAATTACTGGATTATTTTTTGTAATAAAGATTTGACAGGTTTCGGTAAGGAAATTCAATTATTGCTATAGTCCAATATCGGAATATTTCCCTTGGACTGAACAGTTCAGTAAACTGCACGAGGAGCAAAGCAAACTGGGCATAGGCGGCACAGTCGTCCCTATGCTTGTGACACTTAGGGCGCGATTTGAAAAGTCTCAGCTACTACTGCAATGCTAGCTGTATTAATATTTTGCATTTATTTAGCATCAACATATCTCAAAGCACCCAGTGAATGTTCAGAGGACATACCAGCTTTTTGCAGATGGAGAAGCTGCTGTGCAGAAAGATTATGATTACAAAGCAATTTGATGATACACCCAGGAACAGAAATGATTTCTGGTCACTTGTGTCAGACAGACCTGTACCAGTTTATTTTTCTGTTAGCATCTTTGGGCTGTTCATTTTTGGTCTAATTTAATTCCCAGTCTGGTCTTTATTTCTCATCATCCAGCTCGTTTAAAGCAGTTGAACTCATTCATGATTGATAGACACAAACTTCTTTCATCACCATTTAACTTTTCCTGTTCTGTGGAAACTATAATTTCTCTTCTTTGTATTCCAAAGTTTATTTTTTCCTAGCCATTTTTTTGTACTCTCTGTGAAGAGTCATATGTAATCACAAAATGAAGTGTAAAATATAAGCCTCTTCAAAATTATGCTTACCAATAGATAATGACCAGCTGGATATTTATTGATGGCAAGAATGAAGAAAAAAAAAAGGTGTTAATACATTAAAACATCAGCTCTTCAATAACAGATTTTGAAGTGATTATTGGTATTTGAAATCTATAGTTAATGACTTGCTTTTCTTCTAATGTTTAGTTTTATTAATATGTTATTAGAAAGTTTGCAACTGATGTGATTAGGAATTTATTTTCCAGCAATCAAATACTATGGCATGTTATTTTGATATAATAAAGGGTAATATAGGATCTCAAAATTTTAATGTAATTTAAAGTTTGAACAACTTGGAAATATTTATATTGAAACCTAAATAAAATCCAAATACAAATGGATTATGAATTTGAAATCATATTCTGTGTTTAATATTTTTTCAGGAGAAAGGAGGGGACTTTTCTTCATCGTCTATAACCTTGCAAAGAAGTCTTACAAAATCACATCCAGACCATAATTTAGAAATGCCATTTGTGCTATAATAATGCCAGAGTTCTCATTCATGTCTTTATCTCCTAATGTCTGAATTATTGCAAAGGCTGTGAAGAAAAATTCCTATGAAATTATATATCATTCAGATAGAACAAATGCCTATACACCTATCCTAACAGCATATATGAAGGGCAAATATAAATGCCTTGAAATACACCTTTTTAAATATTGTGTCTTAAAGTATATTGTGTTTTTAACCAGGTCCAGAGTGACCATACTTCAACAAAACAATGTCCTGTGCTGCCTTAGGAGAAGCACTGCCAGCAGGTTAAGGGAGATGTTCCTCGCCCTTTTCTCAGTGCTGGTGAAACACACCTGGACTGTTGGGTGCAGTTCCAGGATCATCAGTTCAAGAGGGAAATGCACACACTGGAGTGAGTTCAGTGAAGGGCCATGAATATGATTAAGGGACTGGGGCATTTGACATATGAGGAGAGACTTTGAGAGTCCAGAATATTTAGCCTCAAAGTGAAAAGGTTCAAGGTGGTGGTGGGATCTTATCCACGTGCCTAAATGTCTAATAGAAAAAAGTCAAGAAGACAAAGCCTCTTCTCAGTACAGTGCGTACAAAGTGAAAAACAGGCAATTCCATTTAAACACAAGAAAAAACTTTTCAGCTTTGATGGTAGTCAAGCACTGGAACTGGCTGCCCAGAGAGGATGTGGAGTTTCCATCCTTGGAGATGTTCAAAACCCAACTAGGCACAGTTGTGCTAGCTGACCCTGCTCTGTGGGGTTTATTTTTACTTCAAATTGTATACCAAACTTGTTGTCACATTATTCTGGTATAGACATTTATTAGTTCATCTCTTGAGATGGGTTGTGTAATTTTTTTTATTTTGTGAAGTACATAATTTTTATGTGTATATCGCAACTGAATGCAATACAGTGGTTATGCAGAGGGAAGGGTAAGGGAGAGAAGGCGAAAGAATCATAGCCAAGCTCATAAAACATGAATCCTATTGAGGCTGGGGAAAGAGATGAGGGAGAATTCCATTCCTCAGTTCAACACCCACATAGTATTGACATAAATATGCTCATGTACCAAGACATTAGGAATCAAGAATTGGCGGGCGGAGGCGGCAAGGGGGAGAGTCTGCAGTATGTGCTATAACAAAGTATACGGTTGCACAATGTCATCATATTGGACCCAACTGCAGAAGTAGAAAGAACAGAAAATATTCAGTGGCATTCTGACATTTTGAAGTACATGATTAAGAAACAAAAGACAATGATCCAAGTGATTTAATATGAGAAGAAGTAGACAGAGGCAACATGTACACTGCCGCTTATACTGTGGCCTCATTTGTGATACAATTTCATAATCCTTTAACATTTCAACATTCTTTGAAAGACCATGTAGAAGTTAAAGTCCCCTAAAGTAGGTTGTTCCTTGTGTTGGAGTTTGTTCTTCAAGACATATTCAAGGTTACAGGCTTTTTAAAATTATGTTCTCATAGAACCTGGTATAATGTAGGAAAAATGTCTCTTGAGATTCTGTCTATTCAATGACTGTACTGAGAAGTGGAGACTGTTGAAAAGGGGGGGAAATGAAAAAGAGGATGCATTATGACCTGGCATGGGCACTGCTATGGCCAATTTATTTTTGTGTCTTTATTTAAAATATTTAAGTCTGCCTAACTGTAATTCTTGGACAGACAGCAGCAGGATTTCTTCTTGAGTTACACAAGGGAACTTGCTAATAAGTTCTGATATCCCAACTAATATAACTGTATTTGGAAGCAATGCTTGATAAGAATTCATATTCACAAACTCCAAATAGCATGGTTTGTTTTCTGGAAACCCTGTGGAAAAGTCTGGAAGTCTATTTGCTGAAATATATTCTCAGAGTGTACACAGTCAATAAAATTCTACAGAGAGGGGCAGAGTTCACTATCCATAAAATTTGTTCAGAAAAGTTTAGGGGAAAAAGAAGACTGAACGTGGAATGTTTTTGGCCAGAGACATTGACACTGCTGAAAATACGTAGCAACCCAGCGATGTTTTTTCAACCTTATAACCGTGGCCATGTCTAAGCTGGAATTAAGGATCTCCTTCTGATGTCTGTTCTTGTCTTGGAAGTCTGTATTGGGGGAATAGGGTTGAGGAGAAAGAAGTGACAGATGCTTTGACAGGGATAGTCCAATTCCAGCACTTGGCAATTCTTGAAACTTATGGCAGGGAATGAAACAGAGACTGCACTCATTAGTATCTAATGCAGTGCCCAGAGAAATGGTCATTGCTAATAAGCATACAGTTGAGAATACTGAAAGAAAAACTGTAGCTAGCAAAGATGGTACTGAAACAGAATGGAAACTCAGAGACATGCTTCTGCTGTAGGAAGCACAAAGGTCCCTAGTGCCACTGAGATAAGAGCAGCACTAAGACCAGCCCGGATGACTCCACTGTCTGACAAGGAGGTACCACTCAAGGACACCTTTTTCTTTGTCAGTCAGCAGCCCATTGATCTGTCAGTTGATATTGATCAACTCGTGAGGAATATTATCTCATTTACTTTTGTGAGATACCTTTCTCGCATCTCACTACTAGCTGATTTATAGCTCTTACAACATTTTTGATTATATGGAAATGTTCTGACAGAGAGGAACAATTCCTTCTGCCACTTGTGTAGGAAGTCTATAGTGTCACAGATGTTCAAACTCTAAGGTCTCTACAAGAGATGGGGATGTTAGTAGAAATTTTTGTTTTTCTACATCTCAAAAAGTAGGATGGGGATGCTGCTCAAGCAAATATTCCTTCAAGGACCTTTTGAGCATGAACTGCTATGCCCATTGCTGCGCTACTCCATATCAGCAATAAGCCAGGATTTCTTAGTAGGCATAATGACCTTTCAGGAAGAACAAAGCTTGAAACCAAGAGACATTTACATTTCACACCTGGGGCCAAATATTTCAGGCTTAAAACAGGTAAAGGCAACCTGCCCCCAGAATTTAAATTTATCACACTTCCTTTATTTGTTTGTATGCTTTTTTATCACTGTAGAATGAAAGATAGTCCTTGCAGTGCTGAAAACAAACCAGTCTGTGGGTTACTACAGCTGTTAGCTGAGAGATCTGAGAAGGAACTCAAGAGGAGTTAGGAAAGCTTTATTCTCTAAGTCTTTAGCTCACATTACAAAGAGATTTGGGACATACATATGCAACCCAAATTCTTCCACTGAGGGATAAGAGTTTTGTATGTGCCAAATACAGCAGAAGTAGACAGACAATGCAGTTTCACTGCATCTGGCTGAAAAAGCCTGATAAGTTATTTTGATTTTGGGAAAAATCTGAAAACCTGATGAAACATTTTTTTCGTTATCCACATTCTTACTCAACTCTAATCTCTGGCGATGTCTTCATGTCTGGTTGATGAACTGGAGAGCTAACACAGAGCTATCACAAAAGCACTAAAAATACTGCATAAAGCCAATGATTCACTGAAAAATCTTGCTATGTGTTTTCACGAGAGGGGTATCTTCGACAAAAAAAGCCCCAAAGAAAAAAAAAAATACTAAAATTAGTTGCATTTCTCACCAGAGGAAAAGCCAAAGATTTATTTTTTTTTTAACAGAGGGAAAAGAGAAAGGGTAAATCTTACTTATGTAATGTCATCTTGGCTTTGATTTTTTATCTTGTCCTCAGAACCCAAATATACTGTTAAGATAGATTTTGCTGTATGTAAGAGTCCATTGGGATTTACTTTAAGTAACTTGCACTTTTCTAGCTGAAATTCTAGGTATTTCGGTGAAGAGATATTCTCTCTTATTCTTAGACTTTATTAATTTCGTACTGCCTTAAGTAGATCTGATCTTAACACTGGCATTTCCTCTTTTTTTATTTTTTTCCTTATTTGCCAGGAAGTGTGTGGAATTCTGACACCATGAACATCAACAGGACCAAGGTTTCCTTGCTGTCCAGGTGTGAATAGAGTTTATAAATCAATATTTTACAAGTGTGTGCACATACACAAACAGGCCTGCAGTAAAGCAGCGTATAGTTTAAGATCATTTCAATTAAAATTAGTTCAAAGCTCATTGTTACATGTGATTTCACAAAGCGATAATTTAACGCACTAAATTACCACTCTGTTCCTCATAGAAAGTGACACTCATGACCACATAATAAAATACTTTATGGCCTGTTGTTCAGAGTCATAATTCCACTTTGCTGTAGTAGGAGGAAGCCACAAGTCATTCCACTCTAGCTGCCATTAGGGGATGTATTGCCTTCCCAGCCTATGTGCTGCGATTAAGAAACCTGACAGCCTCTCATCTGCAGATGGCAGAAGCCTCTAAAGCTGTTGAACTGGCACTCAGTCAGTTGGCTTTTGATCTGGTTGTTCAGATATAAGAGCCTGTTTAAGCAGAAAAGAAAATAGGCTGTTCATGTTCAGTTAGTATAAAGCTCTCTTCCGATGGGGTTTTGTGTCTTTATCTGTTCCTTCAGCTGCTTTTAATTAATGCTTTGAAGACACCGTGTATTTTGGATTTAAGGGTGAGAATAACTCTTTCTAACTCAACTCCATATTAAACATCTTGATTGTGAGCAGCAGCCCTGTTTTTTTCCCCAGTGGACTCTTTACACAATAACTTATTAATAAATTTCTTGAAATAGGAGTGTTTTTCTCATTTAGCAAGGAATACAATCTCAATCTGTTTACAGTTGTTTGGAGAATCACAGCTTAGTGTAGACAAAATGTATAGATAAATAAAAAGCTGTTTCACAGCTTTGTAGAGAGCAACCATTAACTTCCTGGGGTTATGGGAAAGCCCAGCAGCACAAGGCCTATAATTTGCAGGGAACTTACGTGATCCTTCGGGATGAATCCCTAGGTAATAAATATCCACATTACTATTTTTTCATCGGCTGTCCGGTGGATGTAGTGCAAAGCAGCAGTTAGCACAGTGCTCTTCTGCCATGGGGAAAACAAACTCCCTGAGCAGCTGCAGCAAATGTAAGCACAGGAAAACTCCTCGCTGGCACACATAGGTAAGGAGACACTTGGTACTTCTAAGGGAAAACGCGTTAAAGAAAACGGAGCAACCATCCAACAGCAAGACATGCAGGTGAAAATGATAGAGGTGCAGGAAAGGCAGGTGAAGGCGGCAGCGCTGGGAGGTAGCAGTGCACTGCCATTTGTGATGCTGCCATATTGCCTGCTCTGCTCATTGCTGTGGTATTTTCTGTTGAAATAAGGTAAAGCAAAGAAAGAAAGAAGTGTAATTGCATTCAAAATACAGAGAGGGACAAATGACCGGAGAAAGCAGCAGTTGTCAAGGCACAGCGGGGCTGGGGGTTCACTGGGGCCACTGGGAGCCCCGCCATGGCAGGGCCCGGCAGGCAGGGCCTGTCCCACTGCCCCAGCCAAGAGCAGGGTAGCCGGGAGGTGCAGCCCCGGCCCCCGGCATCAGGCACCTCCCTGGGAATGGGGACAGGCTGAAGCTGGGATGTGTGCCTAGCAAGGCAAAGCTGTGGGGAGCTGGGGACCTGCCCTGCTGTGTGGTCACTGTGGCAGAGGCTGACAGCCCCAGGGACTAACATGGAGGCCTGGGCTGTGGGCAGGAGGGGGAGGCCTGAGGGTGCCCCCAGGGCCTTGGAATAGGGTCTTGATCCTGCCTTCAAAACCTGGCAGGAACACTGGTCACGAGATAATTTTCTTGTAGGAGCAAGATTTTCCTTGCATTTCTACTGACTACAGAAATGACAGACAGAGGTGTGCCTGTCATATCTGTGATGAAAGGGTTCTTCACTTCATGGGGGAGGGAGACATTATGGGAACACTCCTTAAGAGTTGCACCAAAGAGTCTTCAGGAAAGTAAATAGCATGTGCATTCAGGAGAGAGATTTGAACTTTTATACCTTGAAAAATCCCCCTAAGGAATTTAACATGAAAATAGCTTTGCACTGAATCCATTGAAATTAATAACAAAAAAACAAGATAAAGTAGCTTAGAGGAAACTGTTCAAAGTTGAAAGCGATACTCCTTCACATTGCATCTCCCAAATTAACACTTAATGAACAAATAATGGAATAAGTACTGTTGAGTAGTTCACTATCATGTCTTTGAATGAAACACTTGACCGTGAATGAGACGTGTAGCCAACAAAGCAAACTGAAGGAAAAGAAATATTAAAGACTGATCAAATAATTTACAGGGTTTTTTTAAGAAACTTTGTGTGGGGCTTATCTCATTGTAGGAAAATGCAGTAATCTATGGTTTAGTAAAAATCCAACATAACAAGCACTTCTCTTGCTGTTACAACTACTGTAATCCAAACACTTAAAGTCATCATCTCTGAGCTGTTTATAAATTTGATTAGTATTTATAGAGATCAATTAGAAGAACTTAAAATGTTAACTGTTACCAAAACTGGCATTAGTACAAATATTTGGAAGTGTTTTAAATGTAAATATCCCAGAAGTTATTTACCTTTCATGTGCAATCTTATCTTAAGCTGCTTGTCAAACATGAACACATCCTCCAAAAGGTAGCAGACATGTTTTAGTATTCCAAACACAAAGCAGTGTTACAGTCATACAGCAGCTGACAACTCTGTGTTGCACTTCATTGTGCTGCAGTAGAGTTGAACTGATTCACAAAGAACTGCACGGATTGATGTATGCACAGAGCTTGACAGTTAGCTGACTCTTGCTGGGTTATGGACAAGGGTGGAAGCAGAGAAGAGCCATGCTGTCTGGTGGACTCAGTAAGAACTAAGTGTCTTTCCCCCTCATTTTCGCCACCAGCGCATTTAAGTTGTTTCAGTAAGGATAGCTGGAGCTTGGGGAACCAAGAATTCACTCATCAAGGTTGCTGATATAGAACCTAAGGATTCCTACGTATCTGGGGAATTTGTTCACAATTTCCTAATATTTGTAGCATGGCTGCTTCTGGCAAGGATATGCTCAGAGAGTGTTCACCTCACCAGGGCAGCTGCTAGAGCAAGGAGTGATTGAGTGTATCTCATTGTGGGTCCCAGGATCTTAGTTTTCCATTCATCAAGATCAGAGATGTGGACAAAGGGTACTGAGGTTTCCTTTCATTGCAAATATCTAGGCTTCCTTCCTTCACAACAAAAGGGTAAAAAGGACGTGAGTTGATCTGATGCATATATAGATATGAACCTCATATAGGATCAGGATGCAGAGACTTACAAGCACTACTTGAATTACCAATTTATATATTGCCCTTTGTAATGAAGGCAACAAGGAGAAGACTAAGTTATTAAAGAAAAAAAAGAGATTTAGAAATAGATTAGGACAGTCTGTCTAACATTGCCTATACACATTTAGAAGTCCAATGTTAACCCTTCATGTCTTTTACTGTCTTTCTGTAGTTATTGGTCTTTTCCTGTGGGCCTGATTTTCATTAAAAGATACTTGAAAATATTTCATAGCCACTCCATAGTATGCAATGGACTAGCACATCAGTAAGCATTGTTCTGATATTATTTTCAGCTTTTACTCAAATTCTGCTGCTTTTTAGAGTTTGATTTTAACAACTTAAACGAATCACGTGTACAAAACACAACTTGTGATTTCTTTAGCTTCTTCTCCTACCTGGAGAGAACTACTCAAGAGTCTCTTTTTCCTCTAGAGAAAGCTGAACTTCATCCTTTCAGCCTGCACTGTGCTATTGTGTTGTGAAGATTCTGATTTTGGTTGGCATCTTCCTCTCAAGAAGAACATGCCTCTATGTTCTTTTCAAACATGGAACCGATTTTGAGTATGCTTGAGTATATTTGAGAAAATGGCATCTCCGTCTCATCTTTGGCCTAGTCTTATTTTTTAGACATGAATAACTTGGAGACTGTGCTTTGCCACTCTCTTTCATGCCAATCAAGTGTATTAGTATTTATCTTCCATTTAAAATTCTATTACTTTTGAGTACACTGACTGATGTTGCTGACCTCACAGAAATGTTTTAAAAGCTCAGCTTCAACTTTTTTTTTTCCTTGCTGCACAAATTAGGACTATATTTAGCAATTATACTGCTGTGAAACCAAGACAGCCAATCAGTTTATGGCTTCAACAGGCCTACTTCTGCAAATTTATATTTTAAAACATTGACAAAACCCTGTCCCTTTTTTCCCCCTGCAAATTCAGTATATCCAGCGTTTTTAAAGCAAAGGCACTCCCCTGGAGTGATTGCTGTAAAATCGAATTTCGTGACTGGTTTCAAATCCCCTCTCTCGCATATGTCACATCACGGTCTCTTGTCAGATTTTTCCCATTCTCAAATCCCTTCCTTCTTAAATAATATCTACGATAAAGCTGACAATTAAAAATGTTCAAAAAAGAAACATCGTGCTAATTGCTCACAGTTCAGTAAGCGTAGTCATGTTTATTACAGTAAAGGTGATCAGATTCATGCATTACACACATTAGCGTAAATTTCCACTTCCATTCTATCCACCAAATCATCTCCAGAAGAATATTGTTTCATAGGGAGACAAGGAGTGGAAAAAAAAACCCAAACAGACAACCTCTCTCCCCTCCACTCCCTTACCCCTCTCCAAGAAATATTTATTTGTTTCTTCAAAGTACAGTTGTCTTTCCAAAGTTACTCTAGACTGCTGTGCAAGCTGAGTATACTTGCTCCAGAAGCAGTGGCCCAATAAAGTCTGGTAATGCAGTCCTCCACATGAAATTACCAGAACATTAAAGCCTACTTTTTGATAGGAAATAACATTTACTTATAGTCTAACTATCTATAAATACCACTTAAAAACCTGAAAAAGCTGTGGCAGATTTTGGGTTTTTTGAGAGAAGGGGTTGCAATAGAAAAATAATGTTGGTAATTTTCACATATTTTCTTCTTTTTAATGTATTATTTTTCTCCTCCTACTCTGTCTGTAAGTATTTCTTAGAGAAATGAACACAGCCAGAGGGATACGAAAAATAGTTATAGTGAAACCTCAAACCACTTCTAAAATATGCTTCTGTTCACTATGTTGCTTAAGCAGAATAGGCATTGGGGTAGCATAAAAGGTTTATTAGCTTTTTGAATGAGTTACATAATTCACTCATTGCTTCATCAGTTCAAAGGAAAAAACAAACAAACAAACAAAGACAGCTGCCCAAAGCTCATAAGGACAAATGTGTTACCCTATTCTACCAAATTTTTTATTTTCCAATATACATTTAGATGCACACTTAGACAAAAATAATTAACATTGATAAATAACTGTAATTGGTTCAGTTATTCAGGAAGTACAGCTGTTAAGGGATAACTGCCTTTTCAATAATACACCATTGTTTTCTCAGATGTGGTCATGCTTGTCAATGACAAACACAACTCAGAGCATCAAAATGTGCCAAAATAACTGCAGATTCTTTCAGAACTGTTTTGTGTCAATCAATCTTAACGAAGAAAACTTTCAAGTTTGCTTACAAAACAAAACAACTTTGAAAGTAAGAGGATTTTCCATGACTGTTTTTAAACGTATTAGGATACCTTACATGTTACACTGAGAGTTTTCAAAATATTATATTGCATTAAATGTTCGAATGTTCATTTTAATATTACAATTTTCAATATACCCTATAAAAATTTAGCAATAATGTATTAGCTTCCCTAATACAGATTTCTGAGCAAAATGGAAGGATACTGACTTCCAATAGTAATGTATTGGCAAGACAGAAAAGAGCATCTACTACGTCTCCTTTGCCTGCTTTAAGAGTTCAAAGTTCTTTGGCGACAGGTAAAGCTGGAGAATAGCCTGCATGTATTCTGTATTATAATATCTTCATTATCAGACAGTTTTTCACATACAAAATCAATCAGGAATAATTACTACCTGACATACAATCAACTTGCTGCCTATAGTTTTGATAAATATCACAAAGTTTCAGCGGCAATCAGAAAAGCAACAAATAATTGTTTGCCTCCACACAAGTGTATCTGGAAAAGATTTCCACTCATGTAAATAATGAATTTCAAAACCCACAGTGTTGTCCACCCCTCTCCAGAGTTCCCCAAGAACCACTCCCAGGTAGGGGCTGGGAACCAAATAAATTTGTTTAGAGGGGGGGGAGGATATGGATTGCCTGGAAGTTCTGCAAAATTAAATTTGTTCATTTCAAGGAGCCCTTCCCTTCCCTGTCACAGGGGATCTTTGCACATGAATGCAACCTTTCCTAAAAGTCTTCATATAGGCCTTCAAGTGCTTCATAAAGCATTAGTCAAACATGCAAAGTAATCAAGTAAAAGTCTAATCAAACAAGTTGATCTTAAGCAAATATTTCAAATGGCCTTGGGACTGAGTTCCCAAGCAGTCCATGTGTGTTTAAGAGGTGGGGATGGCAAGGGGAATTAATAAACATGATGTGTGAACACTTTCCTTTCTAAAATATAGTTAGACTTTGGAGCAGAAGGATCAAACAAAAAATGCAATAACACCCCAGAGACACCTCAATGAGACTTGAACTAATGAAAAACCACACAAAAGCCAGAAAGTAACATTCTACCTTTTGAAGCTGTATGGAACATAGAGCAACTCAGTAATAGCCTTGCCTGTGCAGTGGTAGCTGGTAAATATTACAACACGTATAACAAAGAGTATTAAAAAACCCCTCTTCTGTTCAAAGAAAATTTGAGCATATGCTCCACTATTTCATGAAATGAATAGCAAATGTAAGCCCTATTTGGGAGGTTTATTAGCCTTGGCATATTGCACATGGCACTGCAACGTGTGTCTTGTGTTCTTTTGAGATTAATTTTGAAAATAGCAGAAGCAAAACTAATCGAACACTTGTTTCTTCACAGCTTTTATTTCTTAGCTTCTGTATGTAGCCAATTCCAAGTGGATGTCAGTGTTATATTAGTCTGGGGCACAGAATGTGAAATTTTGATTTAATAATGTTCTCTTCATTAGTTCAAAGATTTAAAAAAAAAAAGAAATGCCTAGACTTTGCCCCTTAAGGGATAGAGCACATTACTTATCTGTATTCATTCAAGATTTTGGGGAACTGGAAAACTCTGAAATAAACTGAGAAATAGCGGCACCTTTTTACATAATGGAAGATACACTAAATAGAGCTGCAGTCATTATTGTGTTAGTTGATGCCAGTAATGATTTCTACTACCAGTATGCCAGGCTGTCCAGCTGCAATACAGATAGCATCACAGGCTATCCAATACACAGAAAATTGCACAGGCCTGATGGCCATTTTCAAACTATGCTATGAGAAAATGAGAGACAGGAAAGAAATTAGGCTCATTCTCAGCAGGTGACAAAAAAATGCTTATATCTGCTTTGCCTAGCAGCTCTGGGGATTTTGTGTATCTCATAGGAAAATCTGTGCACTCCCAGAATGTTGGGTACATGAATGAGATTCCAGATTCTCCTCTGTTTAAATATAACCCTTCATTGTGTCTCTGCCACTGTTGAGACATCAAATGAAGCTGAAAATTCAACAAACTGAGAAAGACAGGGAGGATGTTAATATTTGAAAAGGAGGCCATAATATTTGAAGCAGTGGAATGGAAACTTTTTTATTCTTGTCTTTTTGACCTTGGAATAGTCATGTCTCTCATCTGTATTTCAGTTCTTCATCTGGAAAATAGCAATATAAACACAAGAGAAAAGTGTAAGATGACAAATCTCTTACAACAGCATTCAGGTGTTATAAACCTCTACATCTTATCATTTTATCATCCAGCCTGGAGATCCTACCACAAAACAAATAAAGAAATTGAAGGAAGCCACACATCTTCAGACAAAATAGGGTTGCTCTTTTGCCTCAAACCTGTCTCATTTATTTTTTCACATTTAAAAAAAAAAAAAAATATACTCCTACTATCAATGTATTTGAGTTCAACAGTATTTTCATAGAAAAGCAAGTGTCTAATTCAGATACAGAATCAATACTGATCATGGATGTCATCTAAATTTAATAAACTGATTGCCTTTGTGTTCATTTTCAAGGTACACTCTGGGGACTGAGTTTATCGCAACAGAAATCTCGAGGAAATATCCAGGGAAAATCAATGGTGAAGCTGTATTGGCCTTAAAAACGTGTTTTAGTAATTACATTCATCCAATTAATATAAGATCTCTATCTGTTCAAAATAAGTCAAATCTTGAGTATTTAATAACAATAACCTGTGTTCAGATGAAGTATTACAGATAACTTCCTACAGCAACGTAACTATTCAAGTTCAAGTTTGAGAAGGCTATAATCTGTTTACAGAGAGAAGTACAAAAAAAAAAGCCAAAAAAAGAAAATACATTTTTTCAATGAATTGTCATGTTTATGAATATCAGTGGTTTTTTAGCCTCCTCTTTAGGGTTCTTAGCTATAAATCTAGTCTTTACGGGCACTGTATAAACTGTCATAAGCTGGGGTGGAGCATGTGATTCTAGCTGTATGTAACTCACAAGCAGATCAAGTGAAACTCTCATGCCAGTGTTGAGTAGCATGCAGGCTTGAGGATTCCTGAGGAACACAAATCTCAGACTGCAACAGGACAGGACGCCACCAGAAGCTGATGTCTCTTGGTCAGCACAACACCCACCTGCCACAATAGTGGCACCTGGGGTTAGACCTTCACCTCCCACGTGCAGGCAGTGTGTTGTTTACCTGTGTTTCTCAGCTACAAGATTTTTTAGGTTTTTGTTTTGTTTTGTTTTTAATCTGACTTGAAAGAGCACAGGTCTGTCCTTTCTGTCTTTTTGCTACAATCCAAGCTGTTTCTAATGCAAAAAGATGCTAATCTCTTTTTACCATAAATTCTAATGACAGCCCCTCTATGAATAATATTTTGCAGTGTATTTCAATTGCAGTATGCAAAGATGATACTAAGAAAAGTTCATTATAATCTTCAATATTTTAGTAAACCGAAACCAAAACACACTTAGAAATAATTATCTTGCATCTACAGTAGTAACATTCTTGATTTTCTGTAAAATTGCATCATCACTTACTAATCTGTTATAAGAGAAGTTATAAGGATTTAAAAGGTAAAAATGGGGAAATGATGAGGTCACAAAACTTTATGAAGGGATGCTAAGACTACTTTTTATACTCTGAATTTTTATCCATTTACAAATTCATTCTTCAGTAGTTTTTGCGTTGCTCAGCAAAGTTCTATAAATTCCCTGGGATCTTTCCTATACCTAAATGACTATGAAATTAATACATTAATAACATACAGACACATACATATTTGTATATTATAAACACACACAGTTCACAAACTCCAATCATTTTAGTCCCATGATACACAAATTCTGCTTAAGGCACTTTGAGTTAACACAGTGGAAAAATAATGAAGTTCATATCATGTAGCAACAGATTACTGCTGTCTAGGAAAAAAAAATAAAAATAAAGTCTTCCATGGGGACACATAAGCAAGTTCTGTTTCACTGGGTAATGAAGAAATAAGAGAATTATAGAAATGTGAGGTGAGGTGGAGTGAGTAGAGAGCGTGAAGTGAGGAATCATGAGAAAAGCTTGATTATGTAACAGCATTAAAGAAGATCAAAATGTCCTAAAGTTGCCCTGGATTGGGTTTTTGTCATTCAGTAGAAGTTTATAGAAGGAAAACAACCTCTCCGTTGTATTTATGGTATGTACTCACCCAGCAACTGTCAATGAAGTCATATTGAAAATCAGGATATCTCAAAGAACTCTCAATGACCTATAGAGGAAGGTCATGTTTCACAAAGCATGATAGCTGAAGCAATTTCATTAACATTTTCAGAAATGACTACATGTGACTACGGTTATTCCAAGGAGACTAAGGTATTTCAGTACCCATTAAAATTCTGAGGGAACTGTATGTCAGTTTTACTTACATTAGATGGAAAAAGTTTTACCTCTTGCACTCACAGAACTTTAGCTCAGGTTTTGGATTGGAAATCATATTGCAAAAATCGGGTGATATTTTCAGAATTTATTTCAGACATGGTACTGATAACACCACAAAGTCTTTCTCCTTACTTTTCCATCTTGTTTATATTCACTTAATTTTTAAAGTTTGTATTCACTTGATATATATCATGTGTAATATATATATGATTGGACATCTTTTTTAACATGCCTTAAAGTAATATTTAAATATTTTGCTATTTTTTCAGGACCTAATCTCAGGCTGCATTTTGCAGACTATTGTCAATAACTGGGTTCCCTTTTTCTAGTTCTAAGGAAACAGACGCAATGGGATGTGAGAGGAGCTGTAAGCTCCGTGCTGTTTACCAAGCAACTGTTACAGAGAGCAGCTACGGCAAAGAAGAGGCCTAATAAGCCATAAGAGCAAAGGCAATGGTTGGGGCAAACATCCTAAAAATGAGATGAAATGAAATCTAAAGGGCTTGCCAACCAAGTTAAGGCTGGCACATGACAAACATCCCAGCCTTTGAGGATCAACCCTGAAACTGTGCTTTGCAGATCCACTCTGTTGAGGCTCCAGACTACCAAATGAAGGTGCTCTTCAGCAAGCTGACACAGCTGCACTGGTAATGTTAACTCTTTTCAAAAGAGCTGGGCACATTGTGGCTTTTGGTATGATTCAGTTGGCAGCGAAAATAGAAACAAGATGCAACTGTCTCAGACTCAAAAACTGAAACAACTTATTCATTTTACAGGTTTCAGTAACACTTACTGTAAGACTAAATATCTGCATTATGTCATCCTTCCTAAGACACTTGCAAGATATTTTGGGGCTTACAATGAACAGTGGCAACACAACTCTGATGTTGCTATGAAGCAAAAATAAAAAAATAAAAATAGGGGTAGAAGAGAGAAATCAGCTAAGCAATTAGTATTCCCAAATACCCAGCAGGAGAAAGAGAGTTTGGAACACTGCTTTTTACCAGGATTCACTTACTAAGGTGTAGAAATAAGGGTATCACCTTCTTTAGATTCACTTCCTTGAACATTGAGAGGTCTCGGAATTGTGATTAATTTGTCTGGTAGTTGTTTTTTTTTCCCTTTTTTCACCAACCAGAGAGTGAGGCTAAGGAAGTTTCTGTGGAGAATTAGTAAATTAAACTCTAAATAAAGCATCCAAATCAGAGGGTTGGGATTCAAGGAACAAATCAGTTTTGAGACAATTATTTAGTCACATAGCAGCTACTGAAAAATTACTTTGGATTTCTGTTGCCATGCCTCGTGCCTGAGCCAATAATTCCTAGAAGCCAACTGTAGTACATATTATGTAGTTATTGTGAAAGAATAATAACAATTATGCAAGTTAGCTTGAACCCACGGAGTGTGCAGAAGTGTTGTAAAAACGGCAGGGGAGGTAGGGTACTTCTGTTTAGTGCAGCAGCTGCACTGCAGCACTGCAGTGTAAAGGGGGGAGGCAGTTTCTCGAGCATATACGTAACTATAGATATTTGATATAGTGACACCTGTCATAATATTAATTTATTTATATATTGCAATGTAAAAAATCTGTCATTAACATGGCAGTGGGGTTATAACACTTAAACATTGCAACTCTTCTTTTACTTAAAAAATGAAGTGATGTATCTCTGTGCTGTCAGTTGGGTAGCTATTGACAATGGTTTCATTTATAATTTTTTTTTAACAGTAATCAAATATATTGAAGAGCTGTGAAATTTTGTTTTGCTTCATGCTTTTCCTTAATCCTGTGCTGCAACAAATTATCCTTGTTCAACTCACTATAAAAGAAATCTTCTTTAATCCAGTACCAGCACATTATAAATTAAAAGAAACTGTTAGAATCTTTATTTACTTGTTGACATAGGTAAATTCAGTTTAACACTTGCATAAATACAGGCTAAGAGAGTACTAAGACAGTAATGAATTCCACCCTCAGTCTATAGTGGTTTTATAGGGATTGAGTGGGAAGTTAGTATAATTATGAATGCTGTAACATTATATGTGGAAAGAAGATTAATATTTAGATAAGTCAAGTAACCCAAAGGGAATGAACTGATTCCACATTTAGAACTGACTGCTGTGCACACTGCAGACCACATCCACAAAACCCCTGGTTACAAAAACACCTGGTTACAGGTAAAATAAAAAATGTTTTCCATTTGATCTTGGAGTTATAAAAATAATATGACTCTTCCTCAGTTCTGGCCTCATTCAGTGGAAAACTATCATGTCATTTCCCCTCTGTTGCCCCACAATAGTAAAATCATTACTGTTTGTTTTTAGGGTAAGCAGCTGATTTAGGGACACTCATGTGAAAAGAGCTGTCTTGCAACTTGCAAATCAGGTTTGTCAGCTAGTAGCAGACAAGTAACTATTATTAGCTGTTACAGCAGGCAAGATATAAATGTCATTTTTTCTGAAAGGTGAAGTTAAACTTTTCAGTTTCACTAGAGAAGATTTCTGTCACAGTTTGAAGCAGTGCTATATGCGGAAACTACCACTGTACCATCTGTCATAGTAAGTGATATTTTGGGGCCACATTGTAACCCAGCTGATGACTAGCTCACAACCTTGACCAAAATATTTCCTGTGAATTAAAGTTACGTATGCATTTAGGGCCTAAATTCAGCTTATTCACTAGTAGGTCAGAACCTCTGGAAAAGATCTAAGGAGCTTAGGAAAGACAGGAGCATACCAAATCATGCAGAAACATTTTGCATGAGGATTAATGGGGAACCTAAACCTGAACATGCTTCTAATCCTTGAGTTCTGCTGATAGATATGATCATTCAGCTACCGTTCTTGCAACCTAAGGAAATTAAATGGGGACAATATTTTGTCCAGTATTTTCAGCTTACCCTGCACAAAGAGCTGTTGCAATTTTCCAGATCTGGTGTAAACTGTTAAACCTATTCATCCTTTCAGTGCTGAAGATCCCAACTTTTAATGCTAATTTGGTCTTTAAAAGCCATTTCTGATGCTTTTGACAGGTGAGACATTGCAAATATGAACACTTTGAAGACTATTGTTCTGAATCATACTTACAGACTTTATATGTATGATTTTGCTGAAATGTACCACTGCTACAAATGCGATATGTAGCTTTGATATCCTGGATTACTATGGGAAGGTGAAGGAGACAAAGCCTATCCTTCCTGCAGCCTGGGAAAACAGTTTGCTGCAGTTTAAAAAGCATCATACAGAAGCTGGTGAAAGGACTAAAAAAAGGTCAGCCCATATCTAAGGCAAAGCGGGGAAAGCTGGCAACACAGACTAGAGAAACAAATGATTTCTTTTTGCCTGTACCATGCGCAGATGATGTGCAATAACTGCAGAGAGATTGCTTTGTGATACAGTTTTCTACAGTGTCTTTTTTCACCCTTAAATAAATAGCACTAAATTTTCTGAAGGCTGGCTGATCACAGATAAACTCCGTCGCTATTCTTATGAGAGACATAGGGCAACTGCCAACCTTGTATTAGGTATCCTAAGGTCTGGTGGGAGGATAAGGGGGCCACAACTGTAAATTCAAGTCTGGAGGCAGAGGACTGCACTTTCTCACCTGATAGAAACTCAGATTTGCACATCTGAGACTTTAGCAGCGTACCTTAGGGGATCTCATAAGGGACAAAGCTGTAGTAAATGAACATCACAAGAACTATGAAGGTGGCTAAAATAATTAAAAATCTATTCCATTTGTTAAAGAGTTTATTGACCATTAAATCTTGGAATAAGACTTCCAGATTTCAAAATAGGTGCCCCATAGTCATTTTTGCATATTATGGATGATACTGGTTTAGGAATACACAGTGGCAAACAAATATTTTAAAAGTGAAGATATATTCTTCAGTGCTTCCATATCAAAGTATATTTTCACCTTCCTTAAGCTTATTTCATAGTTATTTCAGCAGCATAGCTGAAAATAACTCTGAATCTCGAAGCTATAATATCACCCTAACAAAATACAGCATTTCACCTGTATAAGAGTGAGGGAAGAAAATTCAAAAAACTATTCACGATTTTGTGACCGGCTGTTGCCTAGCAACTCTACTGAGGATGATGGGGTTTCGCTCAGTTTTGCACAGGCCAGTAGGCAGCCGGTCTGTGGTGGGCGCAAGGGACTTCTCCCCAAGCCCCCATAGCACCATTAGAAAAGGTCCTTGGCTCCAAAAGCACCTTTCAGAGGTCCACTGGAGCATTTCTATTTTATTTTTCATAAGTTACACTTCGCTGTTGCCCAGACTTTGGGGGATTTGGATTTCCATGCCATTCTGGTGGGTACATAGCATGCCTACAGACTCATTTAAATGATATTTATTCCATATGAATTTTCTCTTCTAGCTTCCACTGTGGTGCTGTACTGCAGCTGTTATTGGGCATGTAACCAAAATCCTTCCAGAAGTACAGCTGCGCTGAAATGCATAACCATTTTAGACTGTAGTCAAACAAATTCAAAATTCAGGCAGTCCTGTTGCTAACATTGGCCCAAACCCATGCCTCAAAAATCATCACACTGTAACAGCTGCCCACCCAATGTTCCACATCTTAGTTATCTTCTTCTTCAGAATCCTAAACAGAGTTTCGCTGTAAGTGTGGCTTATGAAATCCCACCACTGGTTAGAAATTGCAGCAAGCTATATATGATGTCCTTGCTTTGCAGCACCTTACCAGTAGATTCTCTGACCAGGATTATATAACTTCTCCATGAAAGCTTGACACTGGACTTTAGGGATTTCTCTGGGAAAGGCATGGGCAAGAGTGACTCTTTGTTAGCTTATTTATCATTTTGACAAGATGCTCAAATTTAACTAGATTGATTTTTTTTTTTCAAATGGGAGTGGGAGTGAGTGGGAGGATTTTGACAAGTCTTGAGATTCTTAATCCTCCCCCTTTTTTCCAAGCTTTTGTTGAAATAGATGAGAAAAATTTAGATTAAGCTTTTGTCTGAGGAAGGAAAAAAAAAGTCCCAAAAAAACCTACATGAGGAATCTTTCTTCCTTCCAACCAGTTCAAGATAAGGTTTTGACCCAAGACCACAGTACATACTTGGATTTTTGTTTCATATACACTGAAGCCCAAGTTTCAGCTTGAACCTTTCCTAAGCTTACCCAAAACCTCAAACCATTCTGTTTGAAAATCTTGGCAAGTCTAAGCCAAGCTTCAGCTCCCTGTAGGAAAATTTCTAACACATTTAACTGTGTCTCTGTAGAAAACATGATGCCTAAATGGTACTTTATATAACGGAGATGTGGTGAACCTACGTATCACACCTAATAGACGTACTTCAATACTTTATTTCACAGATGTAAGGCATTATAGGCATAATTAGTGCTGCTTTCGATTTTTTTTTCTTTTTCTTCTCCTCTTCCAATCTTTGCTGCTCTATGATTAATTGAGAAGCAGCAAAGATTGTTACAAGCCAGGAGAACTGCTTGTGAACTGACAGTCAAGGATATTCATTTAGAGATAAAAAATATCAATATGTATCCATACAGAAATTCTCAGTTTTGTATAAAAATACTATTTATTGATGGTTAACTCAGAAATTGTATCAATATAAAACAAGGGAAAAAAGCAATTTATATTATCTCTTTTTAAATGTTATAGGTTAAATGAGTAACTTTACAAGGAATTTGCAATAAACAAATGAATTCTCTTTTTACAGCAAGTAGTAAAATATTCCATAAACAGCCAAAATGCTCATTAGCACAGTAGAACAAGGAGACAGAATTTGGTTTGTCTTAATCTATTTTACCCTGCATATATCCCAGTTATATTAACTAAAAATAAAGACAGGAAGCAGGTCTTCAGCAGATTCAGCATGAGAAAACCCATCTAATAAAAAGAAAAGAAAAGCTTTTCTTGTTATGGCACTTGCTTCAGACTTGAGAGATCCAGGCTGAGGTCTTGCCTAATAGTTGTTTCCACTGCAGTGCTGAACCCAGGTCTTGAACAATGTTTAGTCAGGAACTGACAGGGCTGATCACAGAATGGTTGAGATTGGAAGGGACCTTTGGAGGTCTTCTGGTCCAACTGTTGTCCCGTAAGTGATGTCCGGAACCCGGTGTGCAATAGGCCAATCTTACACACAGCCGAGTTATTTAATTTCATGTTTGCACAAAGATGGGTGCTAGGTGGTAATTCCACAAAGCTAGCACAGTGTTTTACAAAACCTACAGTATATTTACAAAATTTAAAACAGAAATACACGCCTTTAGTCACAATTATTGGTCAGTACCTTATCTTAACAATTACTATTGGATAGTATTATCCCTCACTTTCGTTTAAAGTTACAGTGTCTTCTGATTGATGTGTGCATGCTCTAACACAGTGAGGGGTTAAGTCTGCTCGGCCTCTAATTGAGTTGGTGGTCGTGATCTCCCCTTGTTGTCTTCACCTTTACCCTAGTTACCATTGACTTTTACTTACTCTATATTTCGTAGCAGTTCTTATTTCCTCTAGGTTCCCCTTTATCAGCAAATCATGCAAGTTTATCAGTCTTACAAAATACAACATTTGCCTTTAGCATTCAAGTGATAATCCCCCTCTATCTTCCATCAGTCTACACAGCCCCTCTTCTCAAGAAGGGGCACCTAGAGCTGCTTGCCCGGACCATTCCAGACAGCTTTTGAATATCTCCAAGGATGGAGACTCCACAACCTCCCTGGGCAACTTGTGCCAGAGCTCAGTCAGTGCCATCACTAGGCACCACTGAAAAAAACCTGGCTCTGTCTTCTTTGCACCCTCCCCTCAGGTATGTATATATGTTGATAAGATTCCCCTGAGCCTTCTCTTCTCCAGGCTGAACAGCCTCAGCTCTCTCAGCCTTTCCTTATATGTGAGATGCTCCGGTCCCTTCATCATCTTCAAGCCCCTCTGCTGGACTTTCTCCAATACGCCCACATCTTTCTTGTACTGAGGAGCCCAGAACTGGACTCAGTACTCCAGGTGTGACCACACCAGTGCTGAGCAGAGAGGAAAGATTACCTCCCTTGACCTGCAGGCAACGTTCTTCCTCATGTAGCCCAGGATACCATTAACCACCTTTGCCACAAGAGCACTTTGCTGGCTCTTGGCTGGATGGCTAGGTCCAATACTGTAGGCATTTAAATGTTAGTAACCTGAATGTTTCAGTGACTTATATGTAAATTGAACACAGTAAGGATATTTCTGGGTCAGTTTTGCACCTTCGTTGAATTTCCCACAGTGCCATATTTAAAATAGAGCACCTTACAACAATGTAGTCTATATACCTACTGGAGACAATATTATAACAGTAGCAGCTAGTTTTACTTTTTTCCAGATTTGTGAGTCAGCTTCAATTGAAATAATTCTCAGCTTTTGGCTCAATGCAGATATTTAACAATATTTAACAAACAGGTGTCAGAATTCCATTGAAACCAATTTAGGTACATTTTTATTGCAACAANATGTAAGGCATTATAGGCATAATTAGTGCTGCTTTCGATTTTTTTTTCTTTTTCTTCTCCTCTTCCAATCTTTGCTGCTCTATGATTAATTGAGAAGCAGCAAAGATTGTTACAAGCCAGGAGAACTGCTTGTGAACTGACAGTCAAGGATATTCATTTAGAGATAAAAAATATCAATATGTATCCATACAGAAATTCTCAGTTTTGTATAAAAATACTATTTATTGATGGTTAACTCAGAAATTGTATCAATATAAAACAAGGGAAAAAAACAATTTATATTATCTCTTTTTAAATGTTTTAGGTTAAATGAGTAACTTTACAAGGAATTTGCAATAAACAAATGAATTCTCTTTTTACAGCAAGTAGTAAAATATTCCATAAACAGCCAAAATGCTCATTAGCACAGTAGAACAAGGAGACAGAATTTGGTTTGTCTTAATCTATTTTACCCTGCATATATCCCAGTTATATTAACTAAAAATAAAGACAGGAAGCAGGTCTTCAGCAGATTCAGCATGAGAAAACCCATCTAATAAAAAGAAAAGAAAAGCTTTTCTTGTTATGGCACTTGCTTCAGACTTGAGAGATCCAGGCTGAGGTCTTGCCTAATAGTTGTTTCCACTGCAGTGCTGAACCCAGGTCTTGAACAATGTTTAGTCAGAAACTGACAGGGCTGATCACAGAATGGTTGAGATTGGAAGGGACCTTTGGAGGTCTTCTGGTCCAACTGTTGTCCCGTAAGTGATGTCCGGAACCCGGTGTGCAATAGGCCAATCTTACACACAGCCGAGTTATTTAATTTCATGTTTGCACAAAGATGGGTGCTAGGTGGTAATTCCACAAAGCTAGCACAGTGTTTTACAAAACCTACAGTATATTTACAAAATTTAAAACAGAAATACACGCCTTTAGTCACAATTATTGGTCAGTACCTTATCTTAACAATTACTATTGGATAGTATTATCCCTCACTTTCGTTTAAAGCTACAGTGTCTTCTGATTGATGTCTGCATGCTCTAACACAGTGAGGGGTTAAGTCTGTTCGGCCTCTAATTGAGTCGGTGGTCGTGATCTCCCCTTGTTGTCTTCACCTTTACCCTAGTTACCATTGACTTTTACTTACTCTATATTTCGTAGCAGTTCTTATTTCCTCTAGGTTCCCCTTTATCAGCAAATCATGCAAGTTTATCAGTCTTACAAAATACAACATTTGCCTTTAGCATTCAAGTGATAATCCCCCTCTATCTTCCATCAGTCTACACAGCCCCTCTTCTCAAGAAGGGGCACCTAGAGCTGCTTGCCCGGACCATTCCAGACAGCTTTTGAATATCTCCAAGGATGGAGACTCCACAACCTCCCTGGGCAACTTGTGCCAGAGCTCAGTCAGTGCCATCACTAGGCACCACTGAAAAAAACCTGGCTCTGTCTTCTTTGCACCCTCCCCTCAGGTATGTATATATGTTGATAAGGTTCCCCTGAGCCTTCTCTTCTCCAGGCTGAACAGCCTCAGCTCTCTCAGCCTTTCCTTATATGTGAGATGCTCCGGTCCTTTCATCATCTTCAAGCCCCTCTGCTGGACTTTCTCCAACACGCCCACATCTTTCTTGTACTGAGGAGCCCAGAACTGGACTCAGTACTCCAGGTGTGACCACACCAGTGCTGAGCAGAGAGGAAAGATTACCTCCCTTGACCTGCAGGCAACGTTCTTCCTCATGTAGCCCAGGATACCATTAACCACCTTTGCCACAAGAGCACTTTGCTGGCTCTTGGCTGGATGGCTAGGTCCAATACTGTAGGCATTTAAATGTTAGTAACCTGAATGTTTCAGTGACTTATATGTAAATTGAACACAGTAAGGATATTTCTGGGTCAGTTTTGCACCTTCGTTGAATTTCCCACAGTGCCATATTTAAAATAGAGCACCTTACAACAATGTAGTCTATATACCTACTGGCGACAATATTATAACAGTAGCAGCTAGTTTTACTTTTTTCCAGATTTGTGAGTCAGCTTCAATTGAAATAATTCTCAGCTTTTGGCTCAATGCAGATATTTAACAATATTTAACAAACAGGTGTCAGAATTCCATTGAAACCAATTTAGGTACATTTTTATTGCAACAAAGTAATCAAAACTACACTGCCAGTTTATGACAGTCAAATTATCTGCAGTTTGAAGGAAAGCCAGTCTCACAATATAACTGATAGGAGCAAGATCAAAGAATAATCAGATGTTCAAGAGTCTTTTCCTCACTAAGCTGAAATATTAAGCATTCTCATACGCCTGTTCTAGCAGCAATACAACTGCTCCTCAGATAGGCTGATGTTTACGTTACCATTAGCTGTGCTACAGTTCTAATTACACACCAAGTATATTTGTAATAAAGCATTTTCTCTCTACTGAGCTGCAGAGTTATCACTCACTAGGTAGTAAACGGAAACACTGCTCACAGTGGGAATTGAAGATATTAAAGCCTTTTATTTTTTTTTGTCCCTCGTCTCACCAGGTTTAGTCCCTCTCCTGTGGAGATCTTTTTCTTCTCTCAGTTTGAATTTGGGCCATATTTACTCCTTTCCATTTCTAGCTCATTGGACTTGATTCCCTAGTCTGTTTCCAGTTCAGTCACTTTGCCAAGTATTTGTGTAGCCCTTACATACAAGTGCGTGCTCAGTTTTACCCACTACTACTTTCTAGTCCATCTCTCACCTCATTTAATTTCATTCCATTTTGCTACTTTTCCACTTCCAAGTTTTGCTCAGCTGCTGTATTCTGATTCCAGTGGAATGCAATTAATTTATCTTTTCTTGCTCAGTCTCGACTACTTGAGAGTAAACTAAAATGGGTAAGATTTGAAATTGCGAAGGAATGCATTATTCATTACCAGTGAAGTAGAATGGGAAAAGGAAATGAGTACTATGGGCTGAACTATTAGAAGGGAATAGTTCTGCTGGGCTGAATGGATAGCAAAGGAGGAGAAATGCATGGACTGGGAATGGGAGATAGATTAAACTAAATTACAAAAGTGAAATAAAAAACAGTAGGTAAGAGAAAGGGAACAAAGAGAAATAAGTTAGTAAGGAAAAAAAACCCACAAGATAAAATAGAGCACAAAAAGCAAGGGTAAGCTAGGCTTCATGGAAAGCATTTGAAAAACACCAAAGAGAAAATTAAACAGATTCAGCTGAAAGAAAAGTCCAAATATAAATTAGTACAAGATTAATGGATTAGATTCTGCTTACATGGCCATGGTGCAAATAGCCAAAAAAAACCCACCAGAACTGAATTATTTGTACAGCCATGTTGATTTGAGTGCTGCTATGATGCCTGGTGCTTTTTCTTTCTGTCCTTGTTGTGAGATACTGAACTCGGGGCAGCACTGGATTGCCTGGCATACTGGCTTCTGCAACAGTGGCTGTCAAGTGGGCGCACTTCAATATTTTGCAAGGAGACAGTCCTCTTTTTCTCAACACCTTTGTTACCTCAACTGAGATTACTGCAATGCTTTCTACATGGGACGTGCCTTCAAACCACTTACAATTTGTAGATGAAGTAGAACATCACAGCCCACTTCTTGAGTAGCATTTCATGCAAAGAGTAGTTTGTTTTGACCTTTTAAATAATTTTTTAAATGGATTGGGATTCATCTAAGCAAGAAAAAGACTGTCTCTTTTGGTGTCTCCTGCACAGCTGAAGTCACCTGAGGTACTTCAGCTAAAAGCCCCTTCATGGTAATAAATGAACAGGAGGAGGCTGATGGCAAAGTGTTCTCAGTGTGAAGTCCTTGACTTTGAACCATGGTTTGTTTTTTTTTTCTAGTTCAAAAACTAGATCTGGTCATATGAGGAAATATTAAATGTCCAGGGAAATAAAGGGGGACAGGAGAGAGGCAGTAAGGATGAACTGGTGGGACCCTGCTAGTCAGAAGGGGAAGAAAAGAGCAAAGGTGCAGGGGTGGAAGATGAGGGAGAATTAGCTGATACTAGAATTTGAAAGGTGGGTCCAATGGTGGGTCCTGTTCTAGACTGACAGGTAATAAAAGAATGCCTTGAACATAAACCGGAGGAGTGGAATCATTTTACGTACAATGAATTTGACCTTGCCAGATTTTTTTTTTTTCAATTTTGGTACAGCTTTGTACAATGTTTTACAGGAACTCTATGTAAATAAAAACATTATCTCTATCCTGGAACATAGTATAGGATAGTACATATTAATATTTAATTAATAATTAATAGTACATATTAATTAGGACATGCTGGGGCATATATAAGATAAATAAGTATCATAACGTATTGCTGTTTCTTCTAGGTTACTTTTCTAAACTTTAGATTTCCTTCTTGTCAAGAACTAGAAATCATTTCAGAGTTTGATTCTGAGACACTGGCTATTGCTCAGTTATTTTTTTTTTTCCCAGTGCCTGGGAGGTGGAAGGACTGACTGAAGGTTTTTATTGTTCAGTTAGACCTTTGCACGCGAGAAGAGCGGGATTCTGCATGCATGATGATAACATGTCAAGCAGTGGCTGTCAATGGAAAGAAGAAGTAAAGGCAGCCCAGGCTTAGGTGATCACCCCTATGACAGAGGAGCGCACAGAGAGGGATCAGGCATCTTGTTGATGTCCCTGTGGAATGAAGGCAGAGAAATGTTCTTGACAGTGGCAACCATGGGATTTCTCTCTTTGTCAGTGAAAGGAAAGCACAACTGACAGTCTCAGCCTGGAGTACAGCAGCAAGAATGTAAATAGCACCGCAGGGTAAATGAGCCATGGGAAGAAGTGCAGTCCACAGAGTGGAAAGGTAATTTTTAGAGCTTTAATTTAAAAAAAAAAAAAAAATTACTAGTAGGTGCCCTCTAAAAAAAAAAGGCACCCAAATTATGGCTTTCTGTGTGATAGCTTAGAGGAAGAGTGGATGAGATGCCATATGCTCATTCCATTTTCAGGACATTGGAATGAAATAGAAATCTTTTCAATTTTATTTAATTTACTCAATTTTGATTGTTTAAGTAAACTTTCCATGTTTTGCAAACCTGCTGGAGAAGTCAATGTGAAATACCCTTTATTGCTTATTTGTCCATTTCTTTACAATTGCTTAGTACCAGCATCAGCTGCAACATCAATACTTCTCATATCATCAGATAAATATTAGCTGCTGTGACCATCATCCTACCAGCAGGACTCAAACTATTTGCTTTCTTCCACCAAAGAAACGCATTGATTTAAACAAAAAGGGATTGTGTTAAAAGACATTAAACATCTTAAATTTTCTAGATTATCAGAAAGGTTTCAGGTAAAGAATTACTTTGCAAATATTAACACAATAACATAAACCTCAGCTTCCCTGGTGAGTCACAATTTTAGGCAGAAACTAAACTGATTCAAAAAATGTTCAGAAATACTTTGCTAGTTTGAAATATCTTTGGTCCTCAAGGATGGAGAGATTATGATGTTCATTCGGGTGAAGCAGAGTTTGTTTTTTAATTCCCAGTTATGTTATTTGTCCACTACACCTCAGTCCTTGGTGGTCAATTTGCCAAACAGTACGGATAGTAGAGTTATATCCTCTTAACTCAGAAAGCTCTTCCAACGGTACTTAATTACAGAGTGAGAGGCAATCCTCTTCTATGGCTACTGGGGCCATATAAGTACCTGGGAAGTTAATACTATCAAAAAACATTACGTTTTTATTAACTTTCCATCATTTTAGTTAAATTTATGAGCTTTCATTAGTAATTCAATACGTTAAGATAAATAGCAGGAATCCTTCTCTTGCCATCAGGTTCTGCTTAGGGCTCTATCAGTATTGTCTGTCATGACATTTCCCAAAATACTTAATTGCTCTTCTCAGTTAGATTATGTGTGATTTCAGCTATTTTGAGAATATTCATTTATCAGAAAAACTTGAAAGAGGAAAAAAAATAGAGTGGATACCAGTTTGCTCTGTACATCAGGATATTTTGTTCCAAACTAACTCCCATATAATGAGTATGTAACTACTGACTGCTTGCGTAAAGTCTGGGTTAAGTCACCTGCTCGATATCATCAGAAAGTGTTAGTTTGTACTCTTGCTGCCGCATTAAAATCATAGAATCATAGAATGGTTTAGGTTGGAAGGGACCTTAAAGATCATCGAGTTCCAACCCCCCTGCCATAGGTAGCGACACCTCCAACTAGACCAGGTTGCCCAAGGCCATGTCCAGCATGGCCTTGAACACCTCCAGGGATGGGGCCTCAACAACTCTGGGCAACCTGTTGCAGTGCCTCACCACCCTCAAAGCGAAAAAATTCTTCCTAATGTTTAATCTAAACCTGCCCTCTTCCAGTTTGAAGCCATTCCCCCTCGTCCTATCACTACATGCCCTAGTAAAAAGTCCTTCCCCAGCTCTCCTGTAGGCCCCCTTTAGGTACTGGAAGGCTGCAATAAGGTCTCCCCGGAGCCTTCTCTTCTCCAGGCTGAACAGCCCCAACTTTCTCAGCCTCTCCTCATAGGAGAGGTGCTCCATCCCTCAGATCACCTTTATGGCCCTCCTCTGGACACGCTCCAACAGGTCCATGTCCTTCTTATGTTGGGGACTCCAGAGCTGGATGCGGTACTCCAGGTGGGGTCTCACGAGAGTGGAGTAGAGGGGCAGAATCTCCTCCTTTGACCTGCTGGCCACAGGCTCCTCCTGTTTGTTCCCCATGCTACATGCATTTGCATAGAGACACTTCAGCTGTGTCTTTGTTGAGGCTGACTTGGCTGGAGCAGTTGTAATTCCTTTGCGCTGCTCTCCAGGTGGCATTCCTTTGCCATGTATTAATGTTGTCTCCCCATTGGCTCCTTTCTCTCTTCTTATCACAGAATCACAGAATGGTCAGGGTTGGAAGGGACCTCTGGAGATCATCTAGTCCAACCCCCTGCCAGAGCAGGGTCACCTACAGCAAGTTGCACAGGACAGCGTCCAGGCGGGTTTTGAATGTCTCCAGAGTGGGACACCACAACCTCTCTGGGCAGCCTGTTCCAGTGCTCTGCCACCCTCAAAGTAAAGAAGTTCCTCCTTATTCACCAAATATCTTCCTTCCAAGTGGGGGCCTAAGGAACTCCAGCAAAACATGTATACTTGAATCTATTACACTGCATATTACATACACTGCAGGTCTGAAGTAACCAGTTAATGTGAATTTAAACTTTCATTTAGATGCATAAAGACTGCAGTAATACTTTTGTTGTTAATATGAAGAAAGGGATTCAATATATGACAACATACTTGCATATGCATCACAAAGCCTAAGTATGGAAAAGAACAACATACAAAGAAATGCTGTTTTCAGACTGTGGACTAAATTTTGAAACTCATTTCTAATTGGGATCAGTTTACATCCATAGTAATATTCCCGTGCTCCTAATAAAGTCCATTGTATTACTATTGTTTCCAAGAAAAATACCCTAGACATTTCAAAATCTTACCTATTAAAAAAAAAAAAATCAAAACCTCTAAAGCAAAGCTCTTTGTTTGTGACTATCACATTAGCCGGTCATATTCTGTGAATTAGTATAATGTGAATTACTGACGAATAAGAGTGCCAAAGCAAGCTGATTTTTGTTGTTGTTTTTCTTCACTTTATGTGGAAAACTACAGCCTACAGGTGGGCCTTCCTTTTCAGTATTCTTTTGTGCCTCATGAATTGAGTTACCTCAACGAAGGTCGAACTTCAGCCTGAAATTTGCTACTATGCTGTATTAGGTCACAAGAAACCACATTAGATTCAAAGGTGAAAGGCTAAAATACTTGTTGTTATTGCATAGCATTAACCAGTACACAGAGAAAACATGAATAAAAGATAAAAGAAACAGCAAAAAGGGGGGGGTGGGGGGTGGGGCGTGGGGGTGGGAATCCCACTTGCAAGCATCCTCATTCACTTTATCAAGTGCACATTCAAGTATCCTTGCCTTCTACTGATGAAACACCATCTCCTTATGTGTCTGTTGTGTGGAAGGTAGTCTCTGGCAGCAGAGAAAAAATTCCAAAGCACTGACAAAGTGCTTCAGACAGGTGGGAAAAAAAATGGTTCCAGCAAATATGTTAGCAGATCAATACATTTCCCAACAATGCCCTGCACGGCCACCCAGCCCTAAAGTTAAAGAATGCCAATTGAAATGCTGAATAGCCTCTCTGCCTTCAAAAATTCGATGGCTGCTCAAAGTCCTGAATGCTTTCTGTAAGAGTTCCATTTAGCCTTTCGGTTACAAAAGAAAAGAAGGAAAACATGGGAAACCATACTGTCTTTTATAAGAAGGTACAGCAAAGCTATCCAAAGGCCAAAATATTTAAGCTTACAGGAAGCCGATGTTCTGTGAAAACAGATTTCTTTCATAACATTTATTTGCTTATTTTTTTCAGGTGACTGTTTATTCTTGTGTTTCTGGACCACTGCAAATACAGCGAAGCTAAGGAGCCAAGGTTACTACAGTGCCCCGGTACTCCATGAGGTTCCCTGTCTCTACGCACAGTAAAGTCTGAAGATGTGCTCCATTCTTTTCATCATTCCCTGTATAAAAGCAGGAAAAAGCACTTCATTTTAAGATTGCTTGGCAAAGTAAAAAAATCTGATTTTTAGAGACGAACAGGTGAAAAGATGATTCCCCAACAAAAAGCCATTTTTACCTCTGAAGATTACATTTAAATGCCCAGGGGTTAAGAACACACAGTGCTTTTGTAATCCTTTCCAGGGCATAGCAGATATGTTTTGCTGACTGACTCCACATTCTGTTTAATGCATCTGTTGCCCAGGACTACTTATTCTGAATTCCAAGAACCTTTCCTCCACAGCAGAGGGAATGATTTTATTTATTTTTTCTTTTCTTCTCTAACATTCCCCCTTCTGCATTAAACTGTGCCGAAGGATGCAGGCAGAGGAGAGAAAAAAAGGTTACCGCAGCTGCTGCGACAGCAAGTACAGGTTTCAGTCAAAGAGGATAAGTGGATTTAATAATTTTGAAAGTGGTTCGTGAGTGCTCTTGTCTCTAGTATATCAGGAAAGTGGACAAATCCCCAAACTCTGCACTCTGTGGTCTCACAATTAGGCACTGAAAACTCAGCTAGCATTTAAGGCAAGTGGTTATTTGAACACAGCAAGCCTGTATCTATTGTGTACAGCAATATAAGTGGCTAACAGAAGTGAAAATAGTAGAGGCAAACAGGAAAAAATAGTCAGTTGAAAAAGAAATATGGTGCATTTTCCCCTTTTTTGGCAAGGAAAATTCAAGGATCATTGCAATTGAAATTATAACCTGTTTTTATGTCTTTAATCTCAGTTTTTAACAAGAAGACACTTCTTTGTGTGCCAGGTCAGATTTTTTTCTGAACGCTGCAAGCTGCTTAATTTTGTAAATATTGCATCTTTCCAGCCTAGATGAGTACAAGCTTGTTTAACACAGTTTTCTAAGGACTTTGAAAACACCATTGTTTTCACTTGCCTTTGTTTTGACTGGAAGTGTTGTCCTTCCCACTATCTTGGCGGGGAATTTTTTGTGGCACCCATCCCATCTAATAGCTTTTTGGTTAATATGAGTCTACTCTGTTTCCTACCTGTTAGTCTGAATTTAAGACCAGATTCCAAGCAAATACTAGAGAACTTCAAAAACACTTTGAAATCAAGACATTACATTATTCCCTGGTACAGTGAGAGCTCTTGAAAAGACTCACACCAACATCCTAGTAAGTCCAGGGAGACTTGTGAAGGATTCATATTAGAACCCATCAAAACTGTTTCTCACTGGTAACACAGCAGCAATTAAAAACCGTTGGGGTTCATCCAACACAGCTTTACTGGTGACCATCAGCATCATACTACTGACATTATCACACTAGTGTAATCTGATAATCAATCTTGACACAAGATTTTCCTTTCTTTTTAAACAGCCCCGGGCAAAGTCCTGTTAATATTGACACCCAGCAGAACTTGCCCCAGTGAAATTATCTCGTTTTACAAAAGCTTTCGTTTCAAATATTAATTACACACATTAAAGGCATATTTTTCCATACAGACAGGATTTTATTAGTGACAGTTTAAGCAATGTTTAAACAGGTAAGTATGGGGGTGAAGACTAAAGAAAGCTAAAAATCTTGAAAGATTCCTTTTACAAACTGTCACTTCTGCCAAGACATCAGAAAATACAGGTAGAGAAACTGAAGGGAGAATTGATACATTTTGCCAGGGAATTTAAAGAGGTACCTTGTGGATTCAGATCCTTAAATCTCATTGAGTAGCCAACACCCAGGGCGCTTCTGCAAAGCTTGAGCTTTGCTTTCAGCTCAGTTATCTGCTTAGGTGACAAAACAACAAACTTTTAAGAAAGTCCATGCCCTTCAGATAATGCTCTGGATCTGATGTACTTATGCAGTGTGGAAAGAATATCTTTGGAAATGTGTAAAGTGATATACAGAACGAAAACCTTTACATTGTCCAAACAGGTGGCATTTCAGTATTTGTACAAATATTCAAAAGAGTGTGATTTTGCATATATTTTCAGTCTCGCGTTTATTTGCCCATGAACACACATATGACATTTTTTTAAACATAAACTACAGAGTCTCGGAACTCAGAATGCATTTTATTCATGTTTTAGGGATGACTTTTTTTTGCTAATATTTTCATGCAGGATTTTCAGAGAATATATCCTTTGTCTCATAGAGAAAATTGTATTCTGTCCTGACAGAGATAAAAGATGGCATGAGGGGTACTGCACAGTGCTATCTCTGAATGTGGTTAGCCAGTAATCAAAATTATTATGGGATATCTCTTTCAGGAAAGGAAATTATAGAATCATAGAATCACTTAGGTTGTAAAAGACCTTTAAGATCATCCAGTCCAACTGTAAACATAACACTGCACACTCACCACTTAACCGTGTCCCTAAGCACCACATCTACACATCTTTTAAATACCTCCAAGGGATGGTGACTCAACCACTTCCCTGGGCAACCCGTTCCAATGCTTGATAACCCTTTTGGTGAAGAAATTTTTCCTAATATCCAATCTAAACCCCCATGGCACAACTTGAGGCCATTTCTTCTTGTCCTATTGCATGTTACTTGGGAGAAGAGACCAACCCCCGCCTTGCTATAACCTCCTTTCAGGTAGCTGTAGAGAACGATAAGGTCTCCCCTCAGCCTCCTTTTCTTGAGAGTAAACAACCACAGTTCCCTCAGCTGCTCCTCATAAGACTTCCTCTCTAGACCTTTCACCATCTTCATTGTTCTTCTTTGGACACACTCCAGTACCTCAATGTCTTTCTTGTAGTGAGGGACCCAAAAATGAACACAATATTCGAGGTGCAGCCTCTCCAGTGTCAAGTAATTATAATTACTCTATAAAGCCATGGTGGATTCAGTGAGTGACTTAAGATGCCGCTTTATAGAATCTGTTGTGTTAGCCAGTGGCCACTCAAGTGATGAAAGTACTGCACAAAAAATCCCATATGTAGCTACAAAATACAGTCCATAAAGGCAAAATATTGTCAAAGAGAAGCATATCAAAGTTACAGGGGAAGATGTGCTTGATTATATTAACAGTTCCCTCATAGAGAAACCAGATAAATGTCAAATATCATAAGAAGTTCAGATATTTTCATTGCTCCATTTATGGTATTCTTAAACACAGCTAAAGCAAAATCTTTATTTCCAGTTTAGCCAAAATGTTTCCAAAATATTTATTAAATTATAGGAGCAAATTTTGACTCTAATTTCCTTTGGAAAGGAAAGAGATTCTGGGGTTTTCATCAATTCAGTGATGATATTTTTCAAATACGGACATGAGAATTTGAATCTAGTTTTGTTGAAAAAGTTAAGAAATGGACTCTTGGCATGAACACCACCTGTAAAATTGGTGAATTCCCTCTTAAGAACCTATCTTGTGGCTCTTACAGAACCCATTCTCCTGCTTGCCATCTCTAGGAGAGGTATTATCTTGAGCAGTCTCTGGTCATCTGTCCTCAACAGAGAGGACAGATGTTCAAATGGAGGAGGAACTAGGGAGAAGCTAACTGAAAAATCATTTGTTGCTCTCTTTAGTTTCACAAAAAATGTCCACACCACCCTACCCACCCACCCCATTGTCCCCCCCCTCAGATTACTGAGTTTGTATCCCATGTACTTTTTGCAGAAGAACCACACTGCTTGGGAAGTACATAACATCCTTTTGTCTCCTCCTTTTCCATTTTCCACGGCCTGTCATTAATGACTTCAGAAAACAAGCCTGATGATAAAGAATTTAATTTTCATTTTCTGATTAGCTCCCCCACGTTGTCTTCTTTATTTTTTCCTGCTCTTTAACTTTGCAAATGAGAGGATGTGTCCCAGATTGTCACTGGAAGGCAGAGGCACAAAGTTTTCAGATACAGTAATGTAGTAGCTTAATTCTACACACCAGAGTGTAAACTGATGCTAAAACAAATGGATACTAAAAAAACCAGCCAAAACTAGATAATGAACATTCCTGTAAGTAGCGTGAGAACCAACATAAATCCATGTTTTCTGTCTAAAATAATCCATCTCTATTGATCCTTTAACCTAATTTTCTCTGACTAAGATTCAATTTCCAAACCCAGCAAAGCACAACTTTCTTTGATGTTATTAGATCTTGTTCAGTCCTTCACAGACTCAAGGTATTTAATTTGCTCCCAATATATATATACATTAACTTCCTAGACTTTTCAACAGTGTCTTCAATCTAGACAGTAGACAAATTGAGTGAGATCTGCTTTGCTATGTATTGTAGATAGATCAGACTTGGAGATGGCAAAGAAAATTAAACACAAGTCATCCCCATAATATAAAATCCAAAAGCTTGGATACTCAGCTGCCGTATCTATGAGTTTATTCCAGAGCTGGATAGCTGCTTACAAGTACAAGCTTTTATGCAGAATTTGTTCTCTCTTTCTAATGCTATAAGTAACTTGCCTATTTATACCACTAAAGGTCTTTTGTGAACAAGGGCTACATTAAAGCATCTGATACAGTAGGAGTTCATACAACCCTAAAGATAACGGGTTAGTTTGTACTCGCCCCCTGGCACTGGGTCATGTACCCATGCTGGGACACAGAGTATGGATCATGATGTGTTCAAAGGAAGGAGAGGAAACGGAACAGCTGCAGTGCTGCACAGCAGTCAGGAGTGCCCATTAATCTTGCTGGAAAAAGAAAGGGAGGAGGAAAATAACAAGTATATGGAGAGCTCAGACCACATCTAGCTAGAAAAAAAAACCCACACCACAAACCAATGTTCAGAATAAGACTTAAAAGTTAGGTGTTTGGAAAGGAGTTAAACAGATGCTGGAAATAGATTGGAATAGTATCACCGGTGATATCCCTCTGGACATGACTTTCACACCACTTTATTTGGTGGTTCCATAAATGAGGTTGGCACGGAAACTTGTTGTTGACTCACTGCTAAGAGGTGACGTCAGAAGTCAGTAGATTCAGAATAACAGACAGGAAGAGCAGGGTAACAGTGAGGACTAGAATGATGGGAAGTAGTGTAGTTAAATGGGAAGGAAGTCTATCAGCTGAAAACGATGGAGAAATAAAGGGAACTGCAAGTTATTTTTCAGAAGTCCATAAGCCACCAATGACACAGCAATGAACAAAAGACAACAGGAAACCCAGAGATTTTGCATAGAATACTGTGCAAAAAGCTGGATAAGCATGCTTGAAAAGATATCTTTCAACTGCAACTGGGTGCAATAAAAAAGTAAGTTGAGTGTGATAAAAGGAACCATAAAAGGAACCATAGTAAGGAACCCACAAGACTAGCTCATCTTGGTTAGCTCAGAAAAATACAGACTGACAGGTTAAGATTATTCACCTTAAAAAGCATTAAAAGGTAAATACCAAAGGAAAGAACTTCTGCTAAAAAGCAACGTTCACAGGAACAAGCTGTCTATAGATATATTTAAGTAGACTCACATAAAAAGATCTCTAATCATCAGATGAATTAAGCCCTAAGGCCATGCTTCCAGTAGCATAGAAGAGGTGGGAAATTCCTACATGACTTGATAAACTTATGAGGGTTGCATTTGACATCCAACATTATTAGATTCAGTGACCATGGAGATAGTTTCCAGACCTGCGTCATGACAGTAAATTCTGTAGTTTCATTTCAAAAGTCCCAGAATTTTAGATCTATATTACCCGTTTTTGTGGTTTAACCCCAGCCAGCAACTAGGACCATGCAGCCCCCCATTCACTTCTCCCCCTCCCCAGTGGGATGGGGAGAAGAATCAGAAAAGTAAGGAAAACTCATGGGTTGAGACAAAGATAGTTTAACAAGTAAAGCAAAAGCCACGCACACAAGCAAAGCAAAATAAGGAATTCATTCACTGCTTCCCATCAACAGACTGGTGTTCAACCACCTCCAGGAAAGCAGGGCTCCATCATGCATAAAGGTTAATCAGGAAGACAAATGCCATAACTCCAAATGTCCCCACTTCTTTCTTCTTCCCCCAGCTTTATATACCGAACATGACATCATATGGTATGGAATATCCCTTTGGTCACTTGGGGTCAGTTTTCCGGGCTGTGTCTCCTCCCAACTTTTTGTGAACTCCCAGCCTACTCACTGGCGGGGTGGTGTGAGAAGCAGAAAAGACCTTGACTGCTTTGCAACAACTAAACACACCAGTGAGCTATTAATGCTATTCTCATCCTAAATCCAAAACATAGCACTATACCAGCTGCCAGCAAGAAAGTCAATTCCATCCCAGCCAAAACCATTATACATGTGAAAAAAAGAGTTTCTGCAGAAGAACGTTTCTGGAGGAAGTTTGAAGATAAGAATGGTTTATTTTTAAAGTTTTCTTTCTGTACAAAATATAAATTATAACATAAAATATTTTTCTATGAACTTGTAAATTTTAAAAATCTGAATAATCGTGTTTCAATCCAAAGAAAGAAAAGTGAAAATAAAAATTCAGACTGAGTGACGTAAAAGTGAGAGGACAAAAGGCCGTTTCCTTTGAAATCAATCTGTTTTGTTTAGAGCAGAGAAAGTACAAATTATCACCAGTTTACAAGCATTTATTCATGTGAAGTGTACCAACAAGCACTGAGGATGATACATTGCTAATTATTCTCTTGGTTAACAAATTTGAGAGAGAACACAAAGACTAAACAAAGACAAAAAGAAACATCCATCTATAGCTGTGTATTTTCAAGGAGGAAAAAAAAGTCTGTAAGTGGTGTTCACAGGGTCTTGGGCAGAAAAGCACCTATCTTATTTGCTTTGCAAATAAAGAAGAAAATCTGTATTCCAGGCTTCTCAGACCAGCACTTTTATAAGCTTTCAATTCAAGAGAACAATACTTTAAAAATAATTGAGGGACATGGGGAAAGAAAAAAAAAAAAGAAAAAAAATATTTTTGGGACTTTGTTAGTTAAAGGAGGGATCTTGTCCAAAATTAGGGTAAATAACCTCAGTCTTGGCATAATTTCAATAAATGCAGGAAACATTAAACCTCTTTAGAAGCCCAAGACCACTGATTAGTTGTTAATACAGTTATGTTTTTCTTCCCCTATGCAAACATAGGGAAGGACTTTTTACTAGGGCATGTAGTGATAGGACGAGGGGAAATGGCTTTAAACTGGAAGAGGGCAGGTTTAGATTAAACATTAGGAAGAAGTTTTTCACTTTGAGGGTGGTGAGGCACTGCAACAGGTTGCCCAGAGAGGTTGTTGAGGCCCCAGCCCTGGAGGTGTTTAAGACCAGGCTGGACATAGTCTTGGGCAACCTGGTCTAGTGGGAGGTGTCCCTGCCTATGGCAGGGGGGTTGGAACTCAATGATCTTCAAGGTCCCTTCCAACCCAAACCATTCTATGTTTCTATGTTTCTATGATTCTATGATTTAAATACATCCATAACAAGTCTCAGGTGAGCAATATAATTAAACCTAAATTGAGTTTTGAGCAAAAAGCCAAAAAAAGGCATTCAAATCATATCAAGTAGCCTTAAATCTGAGTTTGTCTGTGGTGAAAAGTGAGTGAATGCAACAGTTCATCACTGCAATGAGCTTTAGACAGAATATTTGATATCCAAAGTCCTCGGTTTTATTTAACTTCTGAAATTTCACTGAACTCTGATGATGCCATATCATGTATGCAGTGATTAACATCTGAAGTCTTTCCAATGTGGGGGTTTTTTTTTCAGTTTTCTGAATTTCCACGATCCGAACGCTCACCAAAAAAAATCTAAACGTGTTTTTAATGCCAGCTATAAACAACTATAAACCAAAGGATTGAAGGGCTATTTCAAAGTTCCAGAAGTCAGTGAGAGTCTTCATAATGAACAGAGCAAATGTCAAAAAAGGTGTTAAGTATTAGAGGTTAGTGATGGCCAGCTTCCTAGCTGTCTAGGCTACTAATCTTGATGGAACTTTAATGATGGAACTTTACATGCTGAAGTCCTTTCCTTATAAAAGGCCTATCTCACCACATTATGCTACACCCCCTGGGTATTTCTATATTCTCCTTAGAAAAAGAAGTGCTTGAAGGTGGTCCTTAGGTCCAATTAATTGCTCTATCAGCTCTGCCTGTAGGTAGAGAGCTCTCTGTAAGGGAGAGGGTAACTTGCACAACATCTAATAGCTGTTTGCATGTTAAGAGCTAGAGTTTTAATTATTTTCCTAGACCTATTTAAAATCACATTGCCATTTAAATGCTGCTTTAGAGAGTAAATCTCAATGGCACAAATATTCTGTGACACAGCATATTTCATCATTATTTCAGTCAAACAATCTAATAAAACAGTAATCAACTAAATGAAGTGTCATGTTAGAAAACAGAACAGAATATTATCCAGTTAGGTCTTACCATGACTTCCTTATTTTAAAACACTCTTAATTTCACCAGCAAATCTTCGGCTGAGTGGACCTTCACCTTTTGTACCCGACAGGCACACAATGACTTGGATCCTGCAGCTTGCCTTCTCCTAGGAAACATCCATGCCTTTGCTCTGCCAAATGGCAGAACTTGAGTAGGCAAGAAAGGGCATCCCGCTGCCAATACTGCTCTCATCTCCTCTCCTCAGCATGGAAAGCCTTGTTGGCTCTCAGGCATTAAGAACCCACAGATGTTCAGGAAAAGGACTAAGTGTCTGTCCAAGCCTCAGCTACAAGGGCAGTTAACACTGCAGTGGTAGACATTATGTTTGAGTGTGAATTCAGTGTGTTGGGGAAGCTGTGAGAGGAGGGCAAGGGAACTTTTAGTAAAGATGAGTTCAGACCCCTGAAATCTGGGGAAAAATATATTTTAATTAAAGTACAGAAGATGTGAAATGTTTGATTTCCCAAATTGCACAAGCCTGAAGAGCAGTTTAGTAAGACCACCAAATGTCTGAGGGACAATAATTGCAAAAATGGTCTATCAAAAAACAACTGCTGACAAAACCAATTTGAATGGTGGTAAAAAATTTGCTAGCTACAAACTTATTTTAACAAGTGTAAAAACACATATATACCTTCTTTCAAAACCATCTCTCTTGAAAAATTCATCTTTGAAAAGCCTGCAGAACACATTTTATTGAAAAGTATTGCCAGGAAAATATGTCTGGAACAAAAATATTCCAGTGAATTTCAAAACATTAAAAAAATCTAACTTTATTTTAGTTTTTGTACAACATACTAAGGGTAAATTTTGGAATGTCATCCTTGTTATGAGATTAGTTCACTAGATCATCTTTCACATCCAGTGTACCTCTTTGAAATATAAATTATTTTCAACCTAATACTAGCCAGAAGCTGTACTTCTAAGTAACAAATGAACTAGAAGATCCTTCTGTTACTGCTCATTAAAAAGATCATTGCAAATATTAAAAACTGAGAGAAGCCATGACTATGGCATTGCTACAAGAATAAGGCAGCAGATTTCCATACGGACATGATTATTCAAACTTTCATATGTTGGAGACTTTTACTGGCTCCAGCCCTCCTTGTCTTGTAGAAGTCTATTAATAGTTCAGCTGTAATGGCATCATGGGCTAATTCATTAATCTTGTTCTCACAAATATTTTCTGTAAAAGTATAAACAATTAGTGGAATTGGTACAATGGTGGACAGAATTTTAGTCAACCAGTTACAGAAGGCAAGGTAAACAAGATAAATCAATGAAAGTAATTTAAGTGTGACAATAGAGAATACATCACGAATAGAAAATAAAGAAGTTGTGTCAAGTGGGAATGATAATAATCTGTTTCTCCCTTGCAGAAAAACACCACATAAAATAAGACCTCCTTTTTTCATAAAGAGATCAAAAAGATGAAAGAATAGGAAGAAATGGAAACGGAAAATACTCAACTACTCCAAAAGTTTCAGAGGAGGCACCACCAATGGAGCAACAGAGATTTAGTGGAAGAAATATAGAGCAGGGAAACTTTGTGTCCTTATAGGCAATGCATCAAAAACTATAGCAAAGGCCTAACAAAAAGTACTAGTCAGAACCTCAGTATGTGTTGTCTGATTTTCATCACATTAAGATGTCAGCCACTAAATGAAGGACACAAGCAATGCAATGCCAGTGAAGCTTTCTCTTAAAACAAAAGTCTATGTTCACAGCACAAACCAATATATTCCCCAACAAAGGACTGAATTTGAAGAAAAAAACATGTGCATACACTTGCAAGAACATAAGTCTGCTTCCTAATCTCAGACTTTCTCTTCCCCCAAAGAGGACTCCAAGGAGAGCTGTGATGAAATGGGAGGTGGGATTTTGGAACGTGCCCTAGGGGTAGGGGATGCACAGAAGAGCAGGGGGGAAAAACTGGTGCACAAGATAAACTGCCTGACGGCAACATTGTTGGTAATGCTAATTTTATTCACACTGATTTGTCATGATATTTCAGAATCCAGGTCAAAAGCAGACTCCCTTTGCTTCCTTGACTCCCTCAGTACTCTTTTTGCCCCACATGATTCCACACAAACAATGTAATATTTTGTATCCTGAGAATCAATGAGCTCTACCTAAAAGCTGCACATAACATGGGATCTTTTCCCATCTCCTGATGATTTGTGCCATTGTATTTGTGTTTACTGAAATATGAATACAATAAAGCTGGTAATTAAACCATCACAGCAGTGATGAGACATCTTCAGTATACACAACCATATTAAATAATGGTGCCTGTTATCTTACAGTATATATCTCCTATCACCCCTCTGAAGTCTGGAAGCATTGTGCTCATTATAAGAATCACACTAATTGACTTTCTAACGTAACAGCTACATACAATTTGAAATGCCATTGGTCATATGAAAGAAATTATAAAAAGAAATTGATAGCTGACATTCAGTGAAATATAGATTGATACTCACTTTTCAGTCCAGAAACTTTGACAAATACAAATAAAGATTACATACTCCCATTTGAATAAATCATGATTCCTTGAAGCTTTTCTGTATTAACCAGTGCACTGTCATTTCTCTGTATCGCACTTGATTTCTCCCAGTTTAAAGTATAACTATGTACCACAAAACAATATATTCAATGACCTTACAACCAAAAAGACCCAAGCCCATGTTATCTTGTTTCTAAGTGAACATTATGGGTACTTTTTTATTGCAATAATGCCAGTACTTACATGATTTTCTACTTATTCTATAAATGCAATGCATTATCAAGTTGTAAATAAGTTTCCACTAGGCTTGAAAAAACATCATATATCAGAAATCTGGAGCTTGTAACCTAAGTGTGAACAAAAGTGTGACTGGCTCCTTCCTCCCCTGTCTCCTTGACCCAATTTTCCCTTTGCTTTCTCAGAAGACAGCTTCTACTTTCTTCACTTCGTTGGTGAGAGGCATCCTGACTACTACTTTTCCTTTTTCTAGGTTGGGGTACTTGACAAAGGCTAACTCGAGGGATAGGAAGTTAATGTTGGCTTAAGTCCTATATTCCTCTGAAATGGAAATAGTTAATAGTTTAGTTAATAAGGAAGCTCACCTGCTTAACGTTGACAAGCTTTACTGAGAATTCCCAAGCTGAATGTTTGAAAGGCTTGGAAAACCCAGTTATTGTCAACGAAATGCTCCCTGTGAAATGTTAAGATCCTGACCCAACACATGTATATGCTGAAAGTCCCCAAATAGAAATGGCTACAAAATCTGGGAAAACACTGTATTTTTCCATAAATGTTTAATGAAAAATTTCAAGATTCTGACAGAAAATATTAAACTGTGTTAATCATAGAATCATAGAATGTTTTAGGTTGGAAAGGACCTTGAGATCATCAAGTTCTAACCGCCCTGCCATAGGCAGGGACACCTCCCACTAGACCAGGTTGCCCAAGGCCACATCCAGCCTGGCCTTGAACACCTCCAGGGATGGGGCCTCAACAACCTTTCTGGGCAACCTGTTCCTTACTTACAACGTGTGCCTTAATAATGAAAGCAAATGTGATTATAGCCTTAGCTGCCACCTCAGCTTATTATAGAACACAGAGTTACACTGCAGGAGGGATGGAAAAAAAAAAGATTCTTTACTTCAGTAAGCATATTTACTCTTAACATATGCATTTAAAATTCAAAATCATTTTGACATTATGGTTTGTGCAAGTTTCACATGGCTTTAAATTACACAATCTACACAAATTTGTGAGTTTGGTGTCAAATTTACAGGATGGGCAGGCTACAGTATTACTAGTTGCTACGATCCCAACATATCCCAACATCCACAACTTCCACACGGTTGCCTTGGGCTAGCCTGCTCTGCTTAGTATCCATTCACTCCCTGTTGCCTCAGACATCAGGTCCAGGCTTTTTCTTGTTAAGGGTTTGTCTGTGCTTTCCTGACTTACGAAAAGATCAATTCTCATCCAAACCTCAAATGATTTAGCTTGTATCCCACTTTGCTCCATTTTAACTCCCAGCCCTATTTGCAATTCCATGCACTGGCTCAAGGAGAAAAACCCGGGGCTCTTTTTTCTTCATCCTCAAAGTTCAAACCCCTCATTGCATCACCTTGGAGCCAGGTCTTCTTATATCACCACAATTCAGGTACAACCAGGGATCAATTATTGTGAGCTGGGGTGGCTCTGTAACTTAAAAAGCTGGATGATATAGGTAGTCAGGGATCACAGTACACACATACCCAAATGGCTCTGCAGGGTCTCAGGCTGGCATTAGGCTAGGCTGGTACAAACAGCCAAAAGCAAGCAGGAACCTGCCCAGGCATTTGCATCTCTCTGCTATGTTCTAGCTTCCATGATTTTTGCTTAGATGTAAGGCAATACTTCAGCTTGTTTCGTGTATTCATGCCAATCCATGAGTAGCTGAGAATTGCCAAAGAGTTAAAACATACTGCACTGAAATTTAGTGTTACTAAAAAGCCTACTTTTCATTCCTGGCACCTGTTCAAATTTTTGCATTTTAATTTTTCTTTTGGTATAATTCCCACTGTTAGATTTCCACAAATAGACCTTTCTTGGAGAAAAGACTAGACCTGTTAGGAATACTACATATAGATAATATAAACTGTGTGTGTCCGAATTAGACATTTAAAAGGAAAGCTTTGCTGAGTTACAGAACATGCAGAGTTGCCTGAGAGATTCCTGTTAACTGGCATAAATGTTGTTAAACTTAAAAATAAAATCAATCAATCAGGGTTGAAAACAAGTTTAAGAAGTCTTACGAGAAATTATAACCATGTAAAGTCATGTAATGAGGATAAAAAGTATCTTTCCAAGACTGATTCTAGCATCAACAACATAAAATGTACTGTATTTCAAGTCTGACAGTAACATCACATATTAAAGATAACCATGCCCTTTATGATGATACTTCATGAACAGGAGAACCGTGAATGAGCTATCTTTTTCTCACTTCTTAAGTGAAGCAAAAACATTATGACAGCTAAATAACAATATTTAATACATGGTGGCCAAGCTGCTAGAATAGAAAGTCTTGTGAAAATATAATATATAGCTTTCTACAATAAACTATAAATAAGATTATTCCAAAGCCTATTTAAACATATTAATCACTGTATAACATTCCAATCACTGCTTGTAACATCTTTTAAACAAATATTGCAATTTTAAGCCCAATGTGCAATAAGTAACTAATAATATGGCAAGGATACTATAGGCTTTGGGAGTCAAGAATTTAGCAGGCTTCATGCTGTCAAGGAAGGGAAATAAAGATGCAAGATTACTTTAGTCAGTAAGTTTACCTGATTCTAGTTTCTGTATTAGACACCAGGGCAAATTTCAAGTTCCTATTTCTTACTTGTTCTAAAAATAGAGTTATCTCCCTCTGATTTCCAGTTTCTATGAGAAAAATGAAGTTTCTTGTCTTAATGCTTGCCAATGCAGAATCTCCACATTTTCTGCTTTTAGATAAGACTACGTTTTCCCAGTGTGTAGCCAGGTCAAGCAATTTCAGCTTGAGCATCTGTCTACTTCTTCGCTAAGAATTAGGGGTCACTTCTTTCTGAACAGGTGCAAAACAGACAAAAGCACAGCTTCCTGCCCTCCAAACTGGTTAGACATTACGGCCTGGGAAACTGTATAGCTGGAGAAACATAAGGTTGTGTCCAAGCTAACATGTCCTGCCTCTCAATACCACTCATATTAGTTCAGGTACAGCAGCCTCCCAACCAAGACGTATAGTGAGTGAGAAGACAGGTGGGAAACTCAGGGCTGCATGCATTCAACTGTGTATAATTATATTGTCTAGCAGTCTTGTTACATTTTAATCTCTAACATTGCCTTTAAATTGCTGGATCTGGAAGCGCCTCCTAACTTCTGGATCTGGGTATAAACCCTGCCTATGTTATGAATTGAGGTGGATGACCACTGCCCATCTATCACAGTCTTTCTCAAGTGCCCTGGTTTCCATCAAATAAAGAGCTGGGCATACAGAGGCTCTGGAAAAAGGTCCTTGTCCCATCTCTATCCTGCTGCCCTGTTTAGACTATGGAGAGAAAGTGTAATGTGGGGTGCTCACAGGATTTCCCTAGAAGTTAGGCACAGACTATGCCAACCTTGTGCTATGTCAAAGCTACAAAGCTATTTTCTCAATTAGGACTTTTATCTGAAATCAAGCTTGGTTAAAAGTATACCTTTGCTCCTAAGATGAAGCAGGCAATGATGAGCAGCACCGAATCTCCTCACAAACGGGTTACATAGACAATCAAACAAGTATGTGAACTGAGGTAAAAAGGCCAAATGCCGTAGAATAACAGAAATTACTGAGTAATATTTTAGTGGCTTCTGAAAGAACTTGTTACCTCTTCACACATCCATCACATGAAAAGTACTGCACTGTCTTGATTGTAACCCACTAAGTTCTTAACTTTTGGGAAAAAAAAATGCCCGAGGGACAACGAGATTCTTGCAATCCATTTGAGTAATTCTTACCAGGCAGATCATCTCACTGGCTTGTTCTTGGCTAGTGAGCCTACAGTACATTCTACCTCATGTTAGCTTAAACATCAAAACGTTTAAATAGTCCTGCAACGGAGTGCTAGATCATGGGTCTGTTAAGGTTACTCCCTAGAGTGTTAAATATCCCTTTAAACAGCCATTAAAAGGTCTATAAAGTAGCATGCTGGACATTGGCAGGCAGAAGAACAGCTAGCATCTCTGTGTGTCCAGAAGGAGTGGGTATTTAACACCTCATTATTTTTGCAGTAACCACTTGGGGAGACAAGACTTGTGTAATACCTCACTCTTGCCAGGTACAGTGAGATGGCACCTTACAGAGGCATGGGGCCAAGGACGGAAGATAATTAACATTTCTACAGGACCTTCTGCTTTTTTAAGGTTACTTGTGAAACAGTTTGTTTTGACTGCCTGATAAAGACATCTTGTCCTGAGACATTAGAAAGCGTCTTGCAATAAGCATACGATTCATGACAATGTTAACATAAATGTTTTTATTGGTTCAATCAACTGTGGTTTTGTTTCAGAAAATGAAAAAGAGTCACCCTAAAAAATAAACTATTTGGACATGAAACAGTTAGAAATGTTATAAGAAATTATCCTGTGAGATTTTGCAAGTGTCAGTATTGAAGTTTAGGCAACCTAAAAAATCTGCATTGCTTTCTGCCAAAGCCTTTTGAGACCACAAATTTATTATCATTTATTGAGATTCAGCCTAGAAAACTTTTACAGGAGTAATATGTTCATGCTTTTCCCACATACCCACCAAATTTCACTGTCATTTACATCAGATCTTACTCTGATACACTTGTAGGGCTAAATCAGACCTTTGATTTTTAGCCAGTTTGGCCATAAAAGCAAGACAATTATCTCAGCTTAAAATAGGATTCAGGTTAGCTTCTGTATAGAAAATCATTGTCTCCAACAGCTTCCCTTGTGTTAATTATATCAAAACGGTCTACCCAGCATGTCACATAAATGCCGTTAACCCAGGATAGTTTTAATGTTATGCATTACATTTAGTCCTCTGCCATTATTTCAGGGAAATCCAGAGTGATTATGAATTTTCAGATATTTCTGCAATCCAGTCTATATTTCTAATCACAACTACCACTGGGGAGCTCCCATATTATTCTAATGAAACACAATTTAAATCAAGAGAGTTGGAACAGGGTAAACTTGAAGGAGGTGTTTCAGGCTCTTCTTCCATTTATTCTATTGAAATTGGCTCTCAAAAGGGCATTAGATTAAAGTCTTAAAGTCTTTGTCTACTCAGGAAAGGAAATCTTTGTGTTATCCTTAGCAAACTAGAGATAAAATGCCATTTAGGTATCGTGCAAAACAGGACACCTTCAAAGCCTCATGTGAACATTATTATGCTGAATATTTAGGTTTTCACTGGAATGTGTCAGGCACAAACTTAATAAGCCCCCAAAATACAAAATGCTTGAACCACTAGTTATGAAATACACAGACATGTAGAAAAAGCAATCTCTAGAGAAAACACTGACTAGAAAGTAAAAAGAATTTTGCAAACATGTGACAAGAAATCTATTGAAGAGAATAAATGAACCTATTCCTTCACAATAGTGTTTTGAAAGTACAGAACCATCACACAGTAGCAATTTCATACTCTAATCTTCAATCTGATAAAGAACCTAGCCCAGAAATTACATCACCATAGTTTTCAGAGATCTCAACACAAGACATACTGTCCTACAGAAAAAAAAAAAAACAAAACCAAACAACCTTAACTTTCTTCTGCAGAGCCCGTGTCAAAAAACCCACAAACTCACTTATCAGTCTTTTTTATAGTCCAGTGTTGTCTTTGTAAAAGAATTTCATAAACACACTAGAATGTGCCATTTGTCTAAATTGTGATCTTTCTTGATTTAGAGTAAACACACACTCAGGCAGAGTCTTCCTAAAGTCATGGCAGTTAGTTGAGTGGAAATATACAACCAAAAGCCAGCAGAATTTACACTGCATTTAGAAAGTCTTCTCACTCGCAGATCTCAAAACTTCAAAGGTGAACATTTTGACAATTTCCACTTGGCAGATGGGTTACCCAAGGTACACAGGGACTACCCAATTAGTCCACTGACGTCAAGCAAGCTGGAGGCAGCTTTAGATACATAATTGATTCCCATCTTGAGCTTATATTATTGGTGCTTGCTCCTTTTTACATCTTAAGTGGGCAAGTGCTCTCCCAAAATAATAATCCATGAGAAAAGATTTAACAGTGCTCCCTTTTACAGTTCACAACATAAATTATATTAGCTATGCCTGTTTTACTAATGAAGAAGTGCTTCTTACGGTGGAAAGTATTCGGTCTTATTTAGCAAAAAAATACATTCAACATTTATAATAAAATTATTTAAATTATAGTCACTTCTGATTAGAAGTTGAAGAAGTTTTTATGGCACTTCAGACTTCTGGAAGACATATATATTTACCAGAATATTCAAGCAATTCCTCAACTGAATTTCAGTCTTCAATTATATATTAAAAAAAAAAAAAAGCACTCACACAGGCTAGGTGCAAAGGCATTTACACAGTGGTTTCAATTTTGCTAGATAATGATATAGCACTCCACACATCACAGAAGATAATGAGTTTCTAGCTTTCACCAAAACTTCATGAGCTTAAATCAGGCTTTTGCTTCTCTACCTAAGACCTTAACTGTTGACTATAAGCAAAGAAAATTCCTTAAAGATAGATGGACATTAAGCATTGAAAAATGTTTATAATACAAACATATCACACAGACTTGAAAAGACTGTAAGAACACTTATCCTCGGCCATGGTAAGTGGCTATCAGAGAGGGAAAACAAAATAGTTTGCTGTTCTTCAGAACTAATGAACTTTATGTGGGAAAATATCATTATTAATGTATTTGATGTATGAATGTATTTGCTAAGTTCCTTACAGTTTTTAGAAACAACATGGTGCGAAGTGACTTACCGGAAAACACAACCTAGTTTTCCCTTTCCTTCAAAACCTGAAAATATACCTTCTGTTCCTTCAGTTTTGCTGAAGGGTTTTGCCTGTTCTTCAGTTCCTGTTATTTGTTAATGAGCCTGAGAATTGTGCTTTAATCCATACAGGCAGTTACTGTACCCATGTAAAGACCAGCCAAAATCAATGAGGGGAGTATGGGGGGATATCTGTATAGTTGTAGAGAACTTTTCTTGGAGCTTCAACAGGAGGAAGATCAAAGCATATTCAGGTGTCTTCAACTTCTCACAAACAAATAGTTCAAATTATTATTCTATGATTATTGGATGAATCAGTATTATATTTCCAACTAATGCTTTCACTATTCTACAAAGGTGGCTGGTTAAATATTTAAAGGTACAGTACAGAAGTTCAGTTCCCTTCCTTATCACAATTTTCTTCTATATCACCATTTGCGAGCTTGAGTACTACCAACGGTCAAGTTTTCAAAAGCATCCGGTCAGAATAGTCAAGATCCAGATGTCAGAGTGCCTAGATTTTACCTTTCCTTGTAATACCCAGGCTACTTAGGAGCCTAGCTGCTCATAGATAGATGGTCTTTGGCTAATCTAGCATAGGGATTTCCCATGCAACCACCTGGTCTTATGCAAGTTACTGCTCTGTCGAAGTGACAAAAGCAAATGTGCTCCTTCAGCTCAGTGTTGCCATAGTCCAGCACCTTTATTTCAATCACAGATGAAGGTTGACTTGAGCCAGTAAGTCCACAGTTGCATTTCACTGCTCTTGTTCAGCCGCTGCCACGTCCTCCACAGTACCAACAGAGAACACTGGAGAATTGGGGTAGCATTAATGTCAAGTGAAAACATCTGTCTGCTCCACAGCATAGATATCTAAGATTAAGCCTCTGTGTTGACAAAAGGATTGAAGAAAGCATGCAAAAGGACTCTCAAAGAATGGATGCTTACCAAATATAACCCCAGCTGGCAACATTAACCTATTGATGTTGTTGTGTCAGATATACAGAAGATGGAATGGCTGATGTATTATGCCACTTCAATAGAGAAATGAAAATAGACAGAAGAATAAATATAAGGCAGAAAAATGTATATACCAGTTCCTTAGGAGAAACAATTACAACCAATTACAGGTGTATTACCCTTTTAAACAAAAATATGCCATTGGATTATCTACTTATGACTAGTTTGAGTATGTATTATGTCACCATTGTTGTGGTTTGTGACACTTTCAGACTCCAAATTCATATTAAAGGATGGAAAAGCTCCTAAGGTATTTTAGTTTTACACAGAAGTACATTATACATATGTATTAGTACAATATACTGTACCTTGCATAACACCAAGTGATCTTACACAACTCAGATGAGTTCTGCACCATGGAATGGACGCCAACATAAACCATTTTACACCTGCAGTTTGACCCTATTTTCACTCCTTCCATTTAATCTGCTCATGCTAGTAATAGCTAAAATTTATGGGCATAAAATTAGAAAAAAGAATCCAGAACAACACACAGCACTAAGCCTGTGTTACTAACAGCTGGGTGCACTGTACCACTGTTTTAAACCTACTGTTAAAAAAAAGTCAACACAGTTGTTGTCAGGTAAATTCAGCTGTTGAAAAACAATGAAACCTCAGGGCAGATTTTTAAATCCGTTGGAGCAGAAGACAGAAATCAGAGACCCACAGCTTGAGGAAGACATGGCCTGCAAGTCCACAGGCTTCTACAATATAAGTGTAAAACTTATTTAAGAAATGTTAACGTCAGAAAAAAACTCATTTAGTCTTCAAGAGAAGCACAAACTCATTTAGTCTTCAAGAGAAGCACAAATTTAATGCAACATTAATGCTAGATTGAAGAACTGAGAGGAGTTACTGGTCACTGCAAATGTTTTGCTTAATCAGTAGCTTGTTCTTTTCTTTACTTTCACATCACAACAGATCAATAAAGCTTCCTAGGATGAAGCTTACTAAGCTTAAACCAGGATGAAAAAAGAAAGGATCATTATCAAGGTGCCCTGTTTTAGCTGGGATAAAGTTAACTTTGTTCCTAGTGACTGTTGTGTTTTGGATTCAGTATGAGAATAATGTTGATACATATTATTTTAGTTGTTGCTACATAATGCCTATATTAAGTCAAGGACTTCTTCATCTTCCCATAGAAGCTGAGAGGGAGCATAGATAGGACAAGCTGGCCAAAGGAATATTCCATACCATGGACGTCATGCTCAGTATATAAATGGGAGTTGGCCAGGGGGCAGAAATCCACGATTGCTAATTGGGACAGGCTAGGCAATAAATCATCGAGTGGTGAGCAATTTAATTGCATTATCCATTTACCATTATTATTATTTTCTCTTCTGTTACTGTTCTATTAAACTGTCTTTATCTCAGCTCATGAGGGGGTTTTTGTTTGCTTTTTTTTCTCCCTACCCCGCTGCAGAAGAAGGGGAGTGGATGAATGGTTGCATGGTCCTAGCTGCCAGCTGGGGTTAAACCATGACATGAGGATAGCAGCAACAGTAATCATAGTACGAACCATAGTAAGAATAAAGATCTTAAAGGAAATTAATAAAACTATTATTAAGCATAATGGCAAAAGAATAAACAAAAATGCACCAAGAATCTCAGACCTCTGTAAGTGCTACAGCTCTCCTCTGCATCTTGTTTTTATGTTCTATACAATGTTTTAACTTCTGCTGGAAGCATTTCATTGACTTCTGTTTCATAGATGAGAAAAAATGACAAAGATCTCTAATGATAAAATTACTAAATATAGTATTATTGCATTGTATAACTAAACTGGTATCAATATCATGGTGTCCAGCTAGCATAACAACTATGTTGATGCCAAATAGCAGCACAACCTGAAGCTGCTTTCTCTCTTTAGTTAGAAGATTTCTTCTTACTTGGTCTTGGGCTAAACAGTGTAACAGTAGTTTTGTATAAACTTGGCCACATAAGAGAGACCAACAAAAATAAAATTCTGTGTCATATGTAGTCCTGATTTGAGCTCTGTGATCGGTCACTACAAGGCAAAAGACTTCAAATAACATCTGTTGGAAAAAAGGCCAAATGGTGGACATGTAATAGTGATTTAACAGCAACCACATCTCAGCAGTGTGGTACTTCCCTCATGAGTTCACAGAGATATAGATGGTCTGAGTATTTTCGTTGCTAGTAAGTTTTATGTTTGAAGATGCTACTAAGTGGGAAATGACAAACTAGGGAGTTTTTGCACTTTGACAGTGAGGGTGGTGCAGGTCTGTAACAACTGAACAAGAGAACAGCCACTCTGACCATGGTTTACATGAAGCCTGTGGAAGCAGGTTCTGTGGGAGAAAGGGCACCCCGGCATTTATAGTGTATATATATACTTCAGCACAACCTCACTGATAATATTCTGTGACTAGTTTTCCAAGTCCTGTCAGAAACAGACAAGAAGAAGCAAAAACGATGATGAAAAAAAGGCAAGTCTGCTCCTGGCCAACTCCTAACCCCTGGTGTACCGCTAATATCTGCAAAGTCCCTCTAAGGCTGCAGTTGGTTCAGCCAGAACCAAAACCCAGTTCACTGCTTGTTGTGTATCTAGATGCATCTATCAATTATGTACAGACGGGGGGGGGGTATATACACTTTGCCGAGTGTGTGTGCAGCACTTGTGGGCACATCCAGCCTACAAGGCTTCAGCCACTTCTATGCTTTAAGAACAGGGTTCACACTTTGTACTTTTTCTTTCCTTTTTTTGGGGGGAGGAAGGGGTATAAGGGGGGAAAATGTGGGGGCTTAAATGAAATACTAGCAAACATAAAATATTACCAAGTCTAGAATAGTGTCGTTTAGAAATATTTCTTCTCTGCAAGAGTAATTAGGCATTACTATTAAATTAAAAAGAAATAATAATTATACATAGCAGCAGAGGACCTGGTAACTCCTTCACTAGGTATTGAGAGAAGCATGCTAATGAGCCATGCCTGCAGTATGATATAAGCATACTGAACCTGATTGATCATATGTGCGATCATCTTGCGGAGGCAGTTTATCACTGTTGCATCACTAAGTTCCTTCATAGAGCAGCAAAGACCAGAAGAAAGATTTGGTAAAAAATATGATACCATTCTGTTTACACAACTGGTAAGTATGGCAATGCTTGACTTGGAACGGTTGGGATTAATGGGTGAACTGGGAATTTTGTATTCCCTCTCAGCAGGCTGAAATCATTAATTGTGTGGGCCATTTTTTCACATGTCTCTAAGAACATTTTCCAGCGTACAGGTTTTGCAATGCTACACTGTACCCATGTCTAGAAGAATAGCAGTGATAACATCAAAGCAATGCAGACAGCAGCATTTCAGAAGAACGGAGTTTAGGAAAACCTCCTGGTAAGCCAGAAACCGTGTCATAGTGCAAGGTCAAAGAAATAGTATTAGAGGCAGATACTGTTCCTCTCCTCCAGTGCTGAAAACCCAAAAGCATGCAGGAGGTCTCCCCTGTTGCCTGTATGTGGTCTCCCTTTCTGCTTCCACTGCCCCCTGCATCCACTGTGTGCTGATTACTGCACAAGTCAGCTATTAGGAAGTGCACAGCATTTCACAAGGGCTTTTGAAGACAGATGGGCTCACTGAGAACGCATCATGTTCATGCATCCTGAACATAACTGAGACCTGGCTCAAATTCTTTACAACAAACCTCAATTTCTGCACAGACTCCCCAAAACAAAGAGCTTACTTGTGTAATTAGCCAAGGAGTTTTGTGCTATTACTCTTCTTTGGGCAGTTACTTTGACTTATCCGAGAAAAGTTCATTGATTTTTGTTTGCTTCAAGAACAAGCTCACTGAAAGACTAGAAACTAAAAATGTATAATATTTATGTAAGACAGATGATAAGCAAAACTCATATTTGTGACAAACAATAACTGCATCTGCAAGAACATGCAGGCACTTGCTCCACTTTTACTTGAAAAACTACAGCTGCATGCTGGACGCTTGGCATCATGAGTTTGATCTTACCTTGGCACAAACTACAAGACTAACAAGAGGAAGTCTTGCAGCTATTATGCCTAGATTTATGATGTGAGAGCAATGAGCAAACTTGTATCTCATGATCTACCTAGCCACATCCAAACACGAAATAGAATAGATACAGCAGTAACATTCACCCCAAATTCCACAAATTCTATAAGACTAAGGATGCTTAAGTGTTAACTTCTTAATTAGTATTTTAACTCGTAATAAATAATTGCAGAAAAAGGACTATTAAGTAGCTATGTGTTAATCAACAGGTAGAATTATATCTGCAAATTGCAACTAGAGTTGCCTGGATTAAGTTATAAACTACTATGTGTTACTTATAAAGCACAGAAGGTAGCACATCTACTAGCGAGCATTTCTTTTCAATAGGTCTTTTGAACAGTGCAATTTGCTCATTAACATTTACGTTTAGAACTGAAATACAAGAGGTGATTGACATGGAACTCAAGAATTATACAATTCAGAAAGTCTTTTGTCACAAAAATAGCAACAGGGAGGCAGATTCTGGAATCTTCTTAGAATTCAGCAGGAAAGAAAAGGTTTTTTTTTTAATGATGAGGCAAAGCATCAGATTATACATGCTAAAATTAAGAGGTTTGTTGTTGCTGTTGGTTTTTTTCTTTTTTTTTGTTTAATATTACCTTTCAGAATACCACACGCATAATAATCACCAATGCACCTTCTTACCCATTCACAAATAGAGAATCTGGGGACAACAGTAACATTATCAAAAGTATATTTCTAATGCTTAAAACATTTCAGAACCTTAAGTTCCTTCTTATAACCATACAGAAGACAGGTGATGTGCTTGACAAATATTCAGTAGATACGAGTTGGTGTCACCTGACACTACGGGGACAGACAGGTTCTTTTGGGGATCCTGGGCAGAATGATGACGGCACTAAATTGTAGTTACAACTAAAGCTTTCCTTTTTTTAACACAATTTATGATTAGTGTAGCATAGAATTTTATGATTAGAGTATAACAGGAGTGTTTATAAGCAGAATCAGTGTAGCACAATTTTATAAGAAGCATAGAATTTTATAGCACATCTTAGCTTACGGTTCTTAATCACCTGGACCCTCTGAAGATTGGATCAAATCTTAACTCTTGTCTTGCCACGTCAATGTAAAAATCATAATCTAGAGTCAAAAACATGTAAAAGAATATGAGTTACTCATTCAGTCCTCAGAGGAAGCGGATGATGGTGGAAGCATTCCTGACTACCGGGGAATCATGGGGTTTGCCATCCAGCAACAGTTCTGGTCCAAGTACCACTTAGGGCTTGTAGCTACTTGACTTTGTAGACAGTGCTCTGTGTGTTGTTACACTTCCCAGTTCTGTGACGAGGTCACCAGTACCTGGATGGCTGGGTGCCTGGGACCTTCAAGGCTGGTAAGGAGGAAAGAAGTCAGCCTGGTGCCCAGGAACCTTGAGGCTGAGAGGGAGGGGAAGAAGAAATCTACCTGGTGCAGAGGACCTTCAGGGCCTGATGAGGAGGGGAAATGGGACTGATACGTGATGCTCTCAGTCAGAGAGAATGGCCATCTGCCTTATAAAATGGTGTTAGTTATGTTAACCGTATTACCAGGGGTCAGGAGCAAGGTTACCTGTCACACTTGGGTGTCCAAGTGTTACAATCTGTGGAAAAAATAGTTGGTCTTGAAACAAAATTAAGATTCCATCTCCCAGGGAAAATCCCTCACAGTCAATTTAGGGTCAGGTTGCACTCCTACAGTGGCACAATGCATTTAGAACTCTGCAACTAATTGCATAGTTTTGACAGAAATAATGCCAGCCATCCCCTCTCTGACGAATCTGTTGTCCAAGAAGGTAGTATAAAGCCCTGAGGCTTTGGAAAGCATCTTGGGGAAGTGCTACAAGTACCAATCTTGTCACAGGGTAGGTAACCCATGTTTCAGGCTGTCCCCATTTTGTCTTATTCTCTGGTTGGAAGGAAATGCCTCTCCAGATCTTCTGTTGCCACCTGCAGCCAGGCTAGTACAACCCACTTGTGGGGGTCCTAAAAAATTTTCAGAACCCAAGCTGGTGGAGGATAGACTTGGAAGAATTTTAATAGTCCACACCTGAATTATGGATTTGTCACTTACAGTGTTCAGTATAAACAAGACTAAGAAAGTTTAACAGAAGAGAGGCATAAAAGATAAAACAGTACATTAACTGAAAAACAGATTTATGTCAACAGGTCAAAATTACTAATAGAGAAAAAAATAAATTATAACTACAGAAAAATAACAAAATGCAGTACTAGAATTACCCATAATGATAATAAGGATCCTTGAGAGTTGCTCCAGTGCTTTGGCTATTTTGAAGTTAGATAATTGACCTAATTAAAATCCAATTAAATAGAAGAAGAGCAGCAGCACTGCCTTCTTCTGTCCTGCTAGTATTATTTCTAATTAAATATGACCAAGACTGATGTGGCTTATGTAAAGTCTGTAGCTATATGTATGTATTAAGCATGTGCAAGTAAAAATACCAGATTGGGCCCTTCTCAGGGGACCTAAATGGGGGAACATCTAGCTTGGGGGTGGTAAGTAGCAAAAGATGGGAACCCAGCTGCTCAGCCTTTCAAAGACAGCAGATGGCTTTTTACAAAAACACAACTTTGTGTACTTAGAGACAATTTTTGGTAAGAGGTTAGTCACCAAACACATTAGGCAATGATGTGGAGTTTTCTCTTGGGATTTAAAAAAGTGACTCATTTTGCATGCATGTAAGCATTAGACTTTACATGATTGTGTTAGCTTAAAAAAAAATATTTCTGCTGTGTTAAGAAAAAATAATTTTTGAGAGCAGAATGCATTTCTGGAGTTCTTTTCCCACTTCATACGTTAAATATGAAGCCTATGGAGTGGGCAGCTCTATACTGTGATTTTTAAACATTGCCCACTTACACATTTTGGTAACTTAAACAGTTTGAAATAATCTAAATTCTGTGTCAGGGCAGATTTGGTTATACAGAAATCACCAGCACCTTTCATCTACCAAGAGCTGTCTCCCTTAGGATGCTTGAAGAGTAACATAAGACAGAGCATAGAAGCAAAAAGAAACTGGAGAATAATCTCTTAGCTATTTCCTCCATTTATTTTTTTGCTACAGTAAACACAAGTATCTTATGAACCCATAGAGAAGTGAATACAGAGTTTTTTCTTAAGTGAAATCGTGTATATTTTGCACTGAGACTGTGAGTACTACTGCACTGGGAAAGACTATGCTGCAACAAGGTTCACAGTAATCATGTCACTTCTCTTTCCTTTATCAGTAAATTCTTTCTGTCAGCATGAATGAATGCACTCAGGCATGGGAGAAATATGTTTTTATTGTATTCATTATGAATATACAAGATTTCTGGCATGATATGACTTTTGAGAGACATGCAATAAATACAAATGACGATGACTACTTAAGCCGAAAAGACATTTGCAGATGCTGAATCCTAGTCACTTTCAGCATTGTAATATTTAGTCCATGAACGAAGATCTGAAACCCTTCTGGGCACAGGAAAGATTGGAATTTCTATATCATAAAATTCAAATTTTACCTAGCGTAAATACAGCCTGTTTTTTCAGGGGTCTCTGCATATGTCCAGATGCACTGTCCAGAAATGAGGTGCAGTTGCCGCTTCTGCTTGCTGCTGCTTTGGCAACATTGACATGGACTAAAATGTAAAACTGGGGAAAGAGATTTAGTCTCAATGCCTGTAGTACAAATTCCTTGTAGCAACCCGAGTAATATACATAATAAGCTAAAAGAAGACTGTGACACATGCAATTACAGCAGATGAGACCAGAGACTTCAGCAGAGGATCAGAGTGCCCCAGGGTATTGAGTGTAAAGAAGTCTGTCTATTAAATGGTTCATGCTTTGCTATGAAAAAGTGTAATTGTCCAGACATTTTAATTTGACTGCACTATGCTAAAACCTTGACTTTCTTTGGAGAAGCGTGTGGTTTTCTTTAAGGCTGTAAGTGCTGAGATTGTGTGCTGGAGAAATGTTATGGAATATATTTTGTGGATGAGGAAAGGGGGAGCAGCTCTTTTTCTGTTTGTCCATATTTTTATCATCATTTCATTCTTTTCTTGGAAATAGATAACTCAAAACTGACAACAGCGGGAAGGTGTTTTTTTGGTGGTTTTTTATTTCTTTATCCTTCCCATAGAGTTGTTGAATATTTGCTTGTCAACATTGGTGGTGAAATGCATTGTTCAAAAACAATGCAGAAAGAAAAATATATCTTAAAGCAAGAACTAGAACTTAAAGAAAATTAAAAAAGTTCTTGCAACATAGTGTTTCCCAGTGCAGTAGTACTCACAGTCTCAGTACACACTATATGTGATTTCACTTAAGAAAAAACTCTGTATTCACTTCTCTATGGGTTAATAAGATAATTGTGTTTACTGTAGCAAAAAGAAATAAATGGAGGAAATAGCTAAATTTAGTCTTAACATAAAGAAAATATGCCTAGGAGATGTTGTAATATAATCTGTTCCTCAGCGGAATTAGAGAATTAGAGAAATTAGAGAATTAGAGAAATCCTATTTGTTACAGAAGTGTAAGACTGAAGCAGATGAACATGAAAATAACCTTAAGGCCAAAGGCTCTGCCACCACCTAAGTGTATATTTCAGTATTTCCAGGGCTGGATGGAGTGAAACAGTGCTTGAGGTATATTTAAGGAGTGTGCACAAAAGCTAATCGATGATTTTTTCTTTCGCAAAATGGTCAGAAGCTCTCACACAGGACATGAATACTTTAATAGTACAGTATTTGAATATCCCACTGATTTAATAGACTTCTTAAAAAATGTGAAATATGCGTGTAAGTTCTATGCGAGATTGGGGCTTATATTATCATGTTTAGAGCTGATCCTAAGAAGAGATTAGAATAGAATAAGAACTGTGTCCTGCAGAATTTTAGGACTGTCCATTTCAATCCCAGAAAACAAAGGCAGCAGGCTTAAGCAAATACTTCAGAAATTTCCATAATATCTGGTTCACTTCAGTTCAGAGAAAAATAGAAATTGCTTGAAGTGTTCCTGCAATGCTTATCCCACACCTATTTACATGACAGAGATAACAATGATCAGATTTCCATTATATCAGAAGAACTATGGCTTAATTAAATACTAATTCAATCTTTTGTGAATTTAAAGGTATTTCTATTATAAAAATGTATTCAACTTCTGTCTAACGCTTTCCCATTCGTCTAAGTGGGATCTACAAGGGATATATATTCCCTCAAGTTTGTGTGGATTTGAAGCTGTCTGAAGCAAATCTGGAGTGGCAAAAGCCATTAGAGTATCTGTTAACCATACTGGAGGGCTGGAATTTCAGGGGATACAAGAAGATCACAGATACACTTTGTCATTCTAGAAAAAGCAGTGAATGGCCCCAAAATGTACAGAACTGTTACTTGGAGATAACAAAATGTACTAGGTGGGTCAAAGCACATGGCATATTTTTAAATGAACTCACTTAGAGGTATCATAGTAAGGGGGAGGGAAGTGGCGAATAGTAGGAGAAAATGTGTATTTCTTTGAGTAGTACAGTTATATCTGCAAAATGGTAGGTCCAATTCAGAGTAGGAAAACAGCTAGCGGGCTGAAGCTGGTGGGGATTTGGGACGTGTTTTGTTCAGAATGTTTTCCAGCTGTTGTGTGCCCGCTGAGCAGCAGAGAACACCTGGAAGGGATTTTGGAACTTCTGTTCTTATGTTTTCGATTTAAAGTTACCATTTGCTGAACGTTTGTTGCTCTAGTCTACAGCAAGTAGGTGTTTCAACTAGCTTGCTTATTTCATGATTTGTTTTGCTGCTTATCCCTGTATTTTGATGATAGTGACCCCCCTTTGCCCCCAAAAAGTTCAAATTATTTGAGTGATCTCAGGATCTGCAGCATCCTAAAAAGTGCACAGTGGAATCTCAGATCACTTTTGCTCAGCAGAAGTGTCTCTCTTCCATCATACTGACCTTAATTAATACAGAATGGAAAAAAACCTTCCAGTTGAACAACAGTCTAAGAGCCTAAAGGATTAATATAACAAACCTTTAGAAACAGAGAAAACAAAAAGTTTGAAGGATCTATGAAAGTCAATTTTATGCTGCAAGAGTACAGCTACAGATTACAGCAATATAAATTTAGCTTTTTCTAAAGAAAAAGGAAGGTGAGCAAAGAGCCCATATGAAGTCATTCCTGTATTTGTTGATTACATACCTGTGCAACTAAAGGAATATTAATTGTGTAAAAACATCTAATAGTTGTCTTTTATTCTCAGTAGGCTGGAAGCATAGCTGTAATTTCTTTCTTTCACGCACTGGATTTTTATGAAATCTTTCAAGCTGTTGTCTCAGTGCAATAACCTCTTAACTGTGATGTCATATGGGCTGAAATCTAACATTGTAATCACATAAAAGGCTTTGGGCACAGTTACAATTAAATACAATTGCACAAGAGTGGCACAAGAGTCTCTTACACGTGTAAACTGGAAACGCAGATTTCCCCAGCTGGGAAGCTGAGCCAGTGTCATACATAGGAATGTACCAAACCATGGAAAACTGAGCAGAAGATTATCACAGAGAAGTTCTCTTGCTTAGCAAGCTGAAGCAATTTTATCATAAGTCCCCTGGCCTGAGCAATCAATAGGAAGAGCAAGTAACTGCAGAAAATAAATGTGTAGCTATCTATGCACCGATTTTGCAGAATGCTTAAGTACAGCAATGGCATTTGGAGTAAAATAAAGGAGCAACATCAGAGCTAGCAATATTAGGAAAAATATTTGCTATTGTTGCTAAAATTGCTTAAAGTTTTAAGCTTTTTAAAGATAAAGAAGCCTGTATTGACAAAACTTCAAGGGATTAAAACAACAAATATGTATTAGGGGATGTATGTTGTAATCCTATTAGGTCAAATGTTATTATTGATGTTATTTGTTATTATTCCTATTACAGCAATTCCTAGGAAACCTGTCAAAAGTGAGGTGACACTGTGCCAGACATTGTTCAAACGTATAGAATGACATGACCTTGCCCTGAGACCTTTCACAATCTAATTTAAGTCAAGGCCCAACAAATGGATGCAACCACTAAGAAAGGAAGGTGAAAGCAACAATAGGAATGCTACTGGACAGCCATCGTGCAATATTTGGATTAGCTTTTTTCCTGTAAGCAAGGTTGTGTTTCTGTAGGACACTAATTTATGTGGTTTTACGATGATATTCAATTATTTGTGACTTCCCTGCACTGGCTATAGCATGCATGTTCTTTATCTCTGTGATAACTTCTCTTTTTATTTTACCTGGGACAACCTTTGAGAAGCTGCCACACAGGAAGGAAAACAGTGGTATCTGATTTCATAGATCTAAAAAACCTTTAGGGAAAAAGAATTTACCCAAGAAAAGTGAAGTTTTGTTCATTTACACAGTAGACATTCATAAGAAATATTAAAATTGGCATGAAGAAAGTCTCAATGGAAACTTGTGTGTGTAAGCATGAGATGGAAAGCACAATAAAGGCTTAAGGGAATGGCTGGATAATAAGGCACACTGTTCCCAGGACACCATTTTCATCAGCAAAATAAATGGAGGAACATGTTCTTGATGTCAAAAGCAAAAAGCCTGCAGTCTGAAGAGCAGATGACTCATCACCAAAAGAACCAGCGCCCTGGCACTGGCAGGGTGGCAGCACATCACATACACCACTCGTTTCCTTGTGCGCCTGCCAGGAGAACAGGCAAGAGACATGTGTTTCACACATCTGCCAAAACAGGAAAAACAGACAACGGACAGTGGCACAGCTTAGGATTTGCGGCAGCTCAAGTAAGCAAGATCTGAAGCGAAGACCTACCCCAAAAGAGCTGACAGTTCCTGAAGGAGAAGAAAGATCTGTCCAAAGACTCGTTTGTCATCAGCAGTCAAGAGGAGCTCCAGAAACGCAGAAAGGACTTGACAGACAGTGCGCGTTGTCTTCTGTGTTGTGCATAAGGGATCTTGGTGAGACCACTTGGACACACGCACGCTGCTGCTTCTGAGTATATGAGCAAGAGAGCGTGAAACCAGAAAATCAACTTGCTTTGAAACCTTGAAAATAAATGCATCTTTCCAATCCATAAGATCTTGCATTGAGCTTTATTATGCTAATACCACTACAAAACAGTTGTCAATACAGTAGCTAAAATCAACACCAACAAAACAGTCAAGATACTTGATGTGTGCTCTGGCAGCTGAAAATTGTATAAGAATAGAAACATATTTTTGTAGTAGTCCTCAAAGAAAAAGCTGGTTATCAAGTGGGCTTCAAGGGGAACCTTTTCTAGTGAAGACAGCTGTAGGAAATTTTAATATCGAAATTTCCACACCTTTAAACTACCCTGGGTATTACTGAACAAGTGTATTGCATTATTTTCAGTAATGTGTTGGGGGAAAACAGATCACTTTATAATATCTACTGTGAATTGCCCACGCATATGAAATTGTGTAGCACGTGGACTGCGACAAGCATTTGGTTCAAAAGAATTTAAAAAGTAAAATACATTATTAGGTGGTTTCTAACTGAGAAAAAAAAAATAGAAAAAAAGCCAAGTACTGCTAATGCTGTTGAACCTGTTAAAGCTGCAGAACTGCTGCACTTTCCTTTGACCTTGTACCCCTGTAGCCCAGTGCATGAAGCACTGCTATATTGTGTAAGAGGCCGCTGCCTTTGTGCTAGCTTCACACTGCCTCGGGACTGAGGGCTGTCAGGCTTGCTTGGTCTGATCTCCTACTGGCTTGTCTGGCTCTTTGTTTTAGCTTGTTCGGCTGTAAAAACAGTTTTTTCTAATGACCAGGTGGCTAAGCCTAATTTGTTTAACATTTGCTTATCTTTGTAGTGTATGACCCTATTTTCTCCATACAACATAGTAACAAGTAGTTCTTCTACACAGAATGAAATATTTATGTCCCTAGCTTAACAACGTACTGTAGAGGAGCACAGGCCTGGTATGACAGCAGAGACCTTGAAAGTGGGGACACAAGGCACAATGTAGAAGAGTGTAGACAACAGATGACAAAGGAAAGGACCCGAGATGACAGTGAAGGCCCCAGGGCTGTAACCAACTCACCCATAGTCAGGTAAAGAAATGCAAATCTTTTAGAGCAGAAAAAGGGGGATACTCAGAAGTGCAAGTACACCAGTTTAAACTGTATTCCAACATTTTCCTCCCTGTAATAAAATTCTTTTTTGTATTTTCTTTTCCTGTAATAATTAGATCTAGAATAATAATTTTTCACTATAGTGTTGTTTTTAATTACACTGTCAATAATTTCTTGGCTTTCTATGTTCTTGGCTTTATATGTTCTCGGTTTTATATGTAAGATGCATTTACTTTTTGCCAATGACAAGATTTTGGGCAAAACAATGTCTTCAGGGAAAAATCAAGTTTGCTATGTATTTGTTCCCATTTAGTGCAGCACATGGACTTATATTAGTGAAAACACCATCCTTTTAAAGTCTAGGACATAAAAAAATATTCGCTTTATAGTGCCCACCTCTCCGTTAATGAAATTTCTTAATTTAAATTCTACTCTGGATTATGGAATTTAATTTCTTGGCTATCTACATATGAAAAAAACTAAAGATACTGGCCAAGGTTAAGTCCATAATAATTCCTTTAAGCTATCTATCTACTTCATTGGAACAACACTGGATTTAGATTGACACAACAAAGATCAGAGTCTGTCTCAATAACTTAGCATTTCCAGTTGAATAATGGTATCAGTGACAGCGAAAGGGCAAAGGGCCCGGGTTACATAGAATATACTTCAGATCTGTTGGTATGGATTAGCAAGGATGGGATTGTGACTGGAGGGTTTAATACTTCCTCAGTACAGCACAGAACTGTCTGCCAGTCCTCAGCTGGCATCTTTTAAATATAGGGAGTGAAAGAGCACAGCTTAAAGTAAATACTGTTCAAGTACTATTAATTCTCCTGTCTGATGTTGAAATAAGTATTATATTCTAGTTCAACTGCATGCCTAGATTTTGCCGGCCTACTGACCCATAGAGCTTTGGAAAAGAAAGAAGGTTTCTACAAAACTCCTCTGACATAGGAGTCTACATTTTCTTTCATTAAAAAGAAACTTTTTCAATGTAAGTTCTTCGGAATATCCTGAGTCTCCAGCTTCTGAAAATGCCTACAGACATAAAGGGGTAAATAAAGCAGTTTACTGAAAATCAAAGATTTCTTTTAGTTCAAATAAAAGACAAATTTCTGAAAATTAACTGTTGTCTAGTCTACTGGCATCCATTATAATATTAAATATATAATAACAGCAGCTTTATTCCAATCTGTCTACTGCCAGTACCAGTTTTTGATAATAAGAGCTGTATCTGTCCCTCAAAACACAGTGAAAGTGACTGTTCTGGTCTCTGGACAGCTGCTTTTGCTGCCAGAATGGTTCTGGCTCTTGTATTTACCCCCTTGTTTTTGGTTTGGGGTTTTTTTTTGTTGTTTTTGAGTACTAAGTTAGGCAGAACCATAGACAAGGGCAAGTAAGATACATTATGTGCAAAATGTGCTTGGGTATTGTCATGGTTTGGGCAGATATTCTTCTATGGACTATGGGTGTCCATCGTTAAATACACATTTCTTCCTCAGAGAATGCACACCTGGAAACTTCAGTAGCTGTCTTTTAAACTTCATGGGGAGGAATTTATTCTTGTTGACACTTGGTTTGGTTTTGTGTGTTTTTTTCTGTCCTAATGGATTCTGGTGAAGTAGCAATTGCAGATATCCTCCAACCTTCCAGAGGCCTGTGAAAACTAGAACAATAATCCCACTTCTTTAACAATTTCTGCAAGTGACATATCCTCCCTATGAGACTTCACAGATTTAAGGTTTGTGTTTTGTTTGTTTTTTGTTGCTTTGGTTTTGTTTTGGTTTTTGGTTTGGTTTTTTTTTCAGAAAGGAGATTATTTAACATATTCTGTTTCAGTTTGCATGTTAAATCTGAGTAGCATCTTATCTGCATGAGACAGCTGTTAACAGTCACATAGGTACCACCTCTACCTCTGACAGATCAGATCTCAGACATGAGACTATGGTAGTATAAGTTATTTAAATTTTTGAAGCAGTCTTTTTTGACCCAATGCAATTTACTATGATGTTGCTCAACTCTAAATCAATTCCTTTCACACCTGTACCTGTCACCAAGTTACTTGAAAACCTACCTTGAAACTCTTCTTTTCTTAGATCTTATATTTATTAAGAAAACCTTATATTTATTAAGCTTTTATTCAAGTCTAATATATTAACATGAAAAACATCAATAAAAATGTCAAAAATATCAGCTGCAATATATGAACATACTAGGGAATTTGGTAAGAATGTATCGGGCATGAATGAATAATAAACAGACTCAATTTCAGCCCTTTTCGTTCACACTGAAGTGGATGCTAGAAACATGTTGAAAAAATGAGGTGATTGAAATCTTTCCCTTAATCAAAACCAACCAAAAAATAGGAAAACGAGTAAAATATAAAATATTTTATATACTTTCATGAGGTAGAAAGTTAAATACTGTATAAATAATGTGAGTGTCTTAGTTTTGTTGCTACTTTACCACCACCACATAATAATATCCACTAAAGAAAAAAACACGGTGTAAAACAAAACTGTAAGAGCACAATGCTAGGTTTTCAGTCAAGGTAACTTTCAGTGAAATATTTTAAGTACAGAAGGGCTGTCTCTGAGTGTTTCTCTATTTTCCAGCTACACAGAGAATGTTTCATTGCAGACATCTGAAAAAAGTCTCGCAGAAACAAATCTATAACATATTTTCCATTCCTACTTTCAAAGGCTTTACACCTACCTACCAAGCCCTGTACGCTTGCCACACCTGGAACTGAAAATATTTCAACATATCCTCAAACCTATAAACAATTCTTTAAAATGGT
>VUYV01000241.1:379405-535710 GCA_008711295.1 Anarhynchus alexandrinus
AAAAAAAAAAAAGAAAGAAAAACACCTACTGCGGGAAATAAAGAAATGTGAAGACAAGTGAGTGAACTGAGAAGATGAAGAAAAAAATCAGAATGAACAGAAAACCAGATAATGTCTGTGTTCATAAAAACTGAATTTTTTAACCTCCTTAGTAAGTGACAATGGGATGTACCTGGAATTAATATCTTGTCTGAAGACTACCACAAAAAAAATGTATTTCACAAGGTACGCTCTACCTGTAGCTCAGCAGCCACTAGATATGTCCCACACTCACAAAGGTGGAGCGCTGACAGCCTGGTTGCTTCCCTCCAGCTCAGAGCAGCGCTCTGTCTCTGCACGCTGCTTACTGCTACGCCCCAGCACTGGCGGTGAAACCCGTGACCCTTCTCGTTATCTCTTGCAAAGGGCAAGGGTAACATGTCTTACAGCAACCAGGTACCTTCATGGGGGAATGAGAAGGTTGAATGAGCCAATGTAGCCCAGAACCACTGTGAGAACTGCAGAACACCATCTCTCAGCCAGCTGGGAAGTGACAATTTCATTAAAATATTTTAGGGACTCCAGTCTGAGTTTTTTCTCCTGTTCTACAGCTGCTGTAAGACTACCAGTGAGAACTGGCTGAGAAAGAGCAGATTCAGAAACCAAGAGCAGACGAGGATTTTAGTCCATCAGGGTTGTTACCCTGCATCTGGAATGCAGACGTGCAAGAGGAATCAGGCTATGTGTCATTCAAGAGCCCAAATAGGGGTTCCACAAGTCCTCCAGTTTTCCTTCTCAGGAAGTTAGTGTTGATACATTTAGTCACAGAAAACTAGGTGAGGAAAACCCCTTACATGTGCTGAAGCCCTCCTGTGAACCGCAAGCCAGCTGTTCGGTGCACTGCCCACAGCTACATTTAGTCCAGGGCTTTGTTGTACCAAGTCTTCCTGAGCCAATTAAACTTGACATTTTGCACACTCTCTAATTAAAATGCAAATGAAGGGTTGTATTATGTAAAAAAAAAAAACCCAAACAGATTATGCAGGTTAATTAAGAGGAAAACATACCTAGACCCCAAGTTTACTGTTAAGTGGATTTTAAACGTAATCTGCTGACACAGCTGAATATGGAGTCTGGCCACAGTATGGTGCTTCAGTGGAAAGGCCCTTTATCTACAGCAAATGTTGGGAGGCCCCCAAGGGAGTACTTCTATAATTGTTCATCTGCACTTAGAAGTTTGGGATAAATTAGTGAAGAAGTATTTTTTATTCCTGCCTTCAGAATTCTGCCTCATTCTTCTAACACACGCAACACCATGGCTCAGATTGGCTGTCGACAAGTTTGTCCTGGAATAATACATTTATAGTAATTGTACTGCTTGTAGCTGCACTGTATCCATCCTTTCTCTAATTTTCAATACTAATAATCAGACCTGAGTTACTGGACACTTGAGAGCCCGGTCTGCCCGTCAGAGCACTTATCTGAACTCTCCTCCACAAGAGAAAATGAGAAAGAAAAAACAGCCAAAAGAAAGCCGGTACAATAAATAGAATGACCTTACCTATACATATACACTGGTGGGAAAGAAGAGGTAATGTGAAGGTATGTGTTCAAAACTTGGAGAGGAACAAAAATAAAATGCATGTGAAATAGAGCTTTGTCAGCCCTTTTCCAAGGTAGTATTTTCCTGTCTTTGAAGTAATCCATTTATAAACACTGTGTCACGTTTAATTTTTAAATGTACATTTGGAATTATAATGATGTTCCTGATGTGCTTTTAGTAAGCAAATGCAATTAGACCTTTTAAAAACGAGTTACAACAAAACCAGCCCTCCAGAATTCATACAAATGTACTTCCACTTTCCATTTTCTGGGTATAAGATGACAAGCTTAAAAAGGATTAGCCAAGGCAGGGAAAAGAGTGCAGTCTGCAGGGAACTTTGAGAAAGGAGTTCAGGATTGCAGGAGGAAAGATCTGAGAAAATGTTCCAACACTCCAGCCGGCGCGAGTGTTAGCTTTAATTGCAGAAACTCCGTTCATAGACTGTCAGCTGAAGAGTCATTTCATGCGTTTTATGCATTACATTAAAAGAGGAGAAATAAGATCATTGTTAAAATACCTGATTTAGAACCTGATTCCTAGTTTTACTGCAGATTTCCTGTATAAGATGGACAACCAATTCCAACCCAGATTTTTAAAGCCAGTTAACACACAGCTGTATTAATGCACAGACAGGTGCTTTTGGAAACACAAAGGCACCATCTGCATCTTTAGGTTGCTAAACGCTTGAAAATCTGGCTCGCTATTTCACTGAGCTGCAGAACCATCTGTAAAATAGGAAATAATCAGGTTCCCTTTTTCGTAGCTTTTGTCCATTTAGATCTGTTCTTTCATTAGTCCTGCCTTCTCACTGTGTATATGTCTCTAGTATGAGAGTCATTTTATTTCAGTTGGGGCATCTAGTCACTAGAGAGGCAAAAATATATTCACTGAGCAAAAATGACTATTACTGCACCCCATCGTATTAGTATATTGTATAAGAAATTCAAAAGCACTGCCGAGTGAAGCTTCTTGTATAACAAAAAACAAACAAACAAACAAAAAAAGAGAGAAGAATATGATTCTAATACTTGTTATTGCAATTCCTGCTTCGGCCCAAACTTGGAAAACAAGCAGAAAATTAGTATGGCGTGGGAGGATAGGGCCATAATTAACAGCAATTAGCTTTGTCTTCACTACTTAGACAAGTACTTCAGTTTTTATCGAATAAATAACTCCATTAGCAAAGGAACAGGAAGAGTTCTTAAAAATGGGGACAGTTATTTTCTAGCTTCCCAGCTGCTTAGTGTAATAAGCCGGATTTAACTTTCTCTCAGTGACTTCTACTACTCTTCTTTTCACCAATAGTGAGAACCTACACCAACAGGCTGACATCTTTCCTTACATCTGCAAATTATATTCTCATCTAACATATAGTTTCCCTGTATATCTAAATCCTCTTTAGTGTATTCAGGCTAAAAATTTAAGAAACAATATCAGGGAATCTCCGTGTTCATTAGTTTTCTGCAATAATAAACAACACAAAATATATAGGAACATATATATCATATATCTGAACAGTGAAGGAAGTGAAAGCCCATATTCCTTGAGAAAATTCTGTTGATAAAATTCAGAAGGTGGTGTATTTTGCAACTGGAATTGTTTTGCATATTTGCCCTCTTATGGTTGTTGCTGATGCATTTTTAACCACTTCTTGTGTTTAGGGGCAGGGAGGGTATGAAGAAGGCAGCTAAGGGCTACCAGCAAGATAATACCTGAACAAATACCTGAACCAGCAAGATAACAGGTGAAAAAATAGCTGAACCTGAACCATACCTGAACAAAATAATAGGATGGTCAAAATTTGCAAGAAAATAGTTTTTCCCAGATCTTTGGAGATGAGAAAAGTACATGCTCAGAAGGATAATAAAGGTGACTGGTGTATTAACAAAGACTTTTACAGCAGAACCTATAGTATAATACAATTTGGAGATATATTACCTGTCTATTTCTACACTAAGGTGAATGTAAATATTAGGTGAGGTAAAGAATTACTTAGGCTAACGAACACATTGGATACAAAAATAAATGTGTAGAGTGTTCCTCAATTTAGGACATTTATAGTTGTGAGAAGAGTCATGTTCCAGAGTGTCATGTTAGCCTTTGAGTGCTTTTAAACTGGGATGCCACTTGTCTCCATCAGCAGAAAACTGGATTCAGTGATCCACAAAGCCACTCCAGTCCTGGGCCCTGTGTGCTGCAGTATCTTGGACTCCATAAAGCATTCTGACTAAATCTTGAAGAGCACTCAATAAGGGTCAGAAAATTGCAGTCGGAAATCTTTTGACATTTCCGGTTTTTGCTTAGATCTGTATTATTCTTACACTCTGTAATATGAAAAACAATTGGCTTTGGAAATTATTTTGCAAGGTCTGTTCCCATTTGTTTCAGTTGTTACATGTCACTAGATGATAAACTAGAGCTGCGGAGCAGAAGAAGCAAAGCAGAATTTTTAGCTGAATTTCAGCTGGCAGAATTCATCCAAAATCTGAAGTTATCAAACATACCAAGCAGATCACCACTGGACACATACTTAAATTTGAGCAGTGTGCTTAACCTCACAGGTAAGTCACTGGGCAATTCAGCAATACAAAGCACAAAACCTCTACTTCTAGCAACCGGCTTTCTCAATAGGCTGGGCTTTCTGAGCATCCGTGAGTAGCTCGCTGCATAGTGCAAGAGCAACAGCAGAGATTTGCAAGTTTTCTTGTAATGTAATGGCATAAACTCTGGAGCACAGTACAACTCTCCTCTGCTCGTGCTGCCAGGGAAATGGTGGTATGAACTCTGTTGGTGAAAACCCAGCAGTGATTCGCTACCCCGTGCAGTGTGAGGCACTCTTTATCAAACACCACCACATTCTGTTGGAGAAACATCTCATCTTCTCAGTGTTAGAGGGCATCATTTTGCTATTATATTCAAACATGAGCTGTGGAAACAGGGAGCTGGTTTTTCTGGGTTTATCACTTGTATGCTTATCTATTTATTTATTTGAAAGAAAAAAAGATGTGGATATTTTCTCAGGCAAAAGAAAGAACTTTGATAGGTTTCTTCACTAGGGACTTCCCAGTAGATATGAACTTCATTAATTTGAGCAACAAATTGTGTCTAGTTTGGTGATGGGGGAATAACCCCCTACGTCTTTGGATCACAGCTGAGGAGATGACAAACACCACTATAACACTAGGATTTCTTATAAAAATACTGCTTTCCAGCATCCAATTCCCAGATTCCAGATTTCTCCATTCCCAGTTAACTCCTCTCCCGGCTTCTCAGAAAGTGCAATGCTGACAAGTATTATCTATTCGTGTTCTAGTTCTCTCCATATCTGATGTGGTAGTATTAGGCAGATGCAACAGTCCTGAGAAGGTGATGAAAATAAAAATAGATTTCTTGTTTTTCCACCGATGTGAAAAAAACCACAGTGCATTGCAGGAATGCCATATAGACTACCTTAGAGATATCAACTCTTACCAGTAGAAGTTCAAAAACATTCAAAACTCAAATAGATTTGGTGCATGTAAAGGAGAAATGTTGCTGAAAACCAGACCCTAAATTTCAGAAAAAGCCATGAGAGAATGAGATCTGGCCCACAAGTTCTTACTAAAGAGACATTAAGTGAGAAGACAATATCATTTGCTTTAAACAGACAATCCCTTTACACTAGTGATTTCTTCATATTAATTTTCAATAATATATATATTTGATAATATGTATATAAAATCAAAGAAAATTAGTAGCTCACATTTGTGGAGATTAAAACTTTACATCCCATGAGAGATCAGTGCATTGACATTTTACTCTGGCCATTACTAGAGACATGTCAGACATACTAAGAAACTATCTTTCCTCTGAAAAATATTCTGTGGTTTTATTATTACCCTGCTTACAGCTGAAGCAGCCTGGCTTCTGACTACGAACAACAAGATGATGACTGCATTAGCAAATCCATTCAGAGCCAACCCAGGACCTGACACTGTGCTGTAATTACACATAAGTGATGTCACCATTCTTCAGAAGTTTCTCTACGTCCCGCTAATGTTGTTCCCAAGCATTATCAAATATTACGCTTGCTTTGTCAAAAGCATAAAAAAGATTTAACAGAAGGGAACAAGATTCCGTGTGATTAAATTTGGTACAAGAAGAGAAAATTACTTTCATCCCAGTAACAATCCTCCTTGCAGTAGGGATTCTCAGGTTTGTGGAAATCTTTTGGCCTGGAATTTTAACAGTCACTAAGTGACTTACGTCCTCGGTGTCCACAGATATTCACTGGCTGTTAGCACTTTAATAAAATTGCTAGCTTCAAAGGCCTGGTTTATTTCTCAGCTTCCTGCAGGCTGACAGCAGCGATGACATACTCCATGCAATTAACTCCAAGACCAAATATGAGTATACAATGTGCACAGAAATACTTTACTAAAAAAGAGCGAAAGAAATACCAGAATTAAGGTTACGTGTTCAAGATGTTACTCAAGCTTCCCTCCTTCCCTGACACAGGGATTATTGATGAAGTTAGGACTCCGTCAGTATGTGATGAACTCTGAGCTAATGAATAATGGGTTCCATTTTGCTTTTGTCATAGGACCCTGACATATTTAGGGCACGATGGGTTTCCATGATTAATTGAGTCTGCTCAGTGAAGAAGATTATTCTCTGTAAGTTCTTGGCATATGCAGCTCTTTACATCTCCCTGTTCTTCCAAGTACTCAAGTCTGAGAACCTACAGTTCTTTGCCATAGTTTTGTTTTTCATGTGAGAAAACATAGAAGCATCTTTAGTTTTTTAAATAAGGAAATCAAAACTAAAAATTGTGATGTAAAGGCTTACTTTAGGAAAAACAAACAAATGAACAAACAAACAAAAATGCACGACAGTGAAAGGAAGTTCACAGCCACATTGAGAAGGAGAGAAGGTTATCTTGGAGAAGGTGCCTAATGTTTTACGTATGCATCCATAGATAAAGTCCAGTGACAGTGGAACCAGCCCTAAGAAGAGGTTGAATCAGACTGTGTTAGTCCCTGCAATGAAAAGAATCAGAAATTTGTATTGCCTCTAATACAGTGTTAGATCGAGCATACTTTTGGTACCCCTTCATGTAGCAGTTATCTATCTTCAACACTAACATTGCTGCATGACTGGAGAACAACAGCAACTTGCTGTTTTGAGTATCATAGCATTGCTGTGAGACAGGACAATAATTTTACTCCCGCTCTATAGCATATATCAAAAGGAAGACTCTTTAACCTCAAATGAAGATGACATATTCATCTCAGTCACCTTGACCTAGTCCCATCGATCTACAAAAATATAGCCAAAATCATACAGGAGGCAATGCAGTAGTGGGCTTGAACCCACGTGAATGCCTTTGAAACTAGACAGTTCCCACATATTCTCAGATTGTGAAAAACTCAGCAACTTCACACATTCACCTGCCTTTTTTTTTTCTAGAAATTTAGTTTGTACAGAATATTATGCCTTTTACTGCTCGTTAAATGTATTTATTGAGTACAAAGTTAGCCATATGTAATCAATACGACGAATATAACCATGAAATTAACTGATCGAATATCAGGAGGTCTCTGACACTTTCTAACCGATTTCGTAAATCTCTGTTTTGTTGAATTGTTCTTTTCCACAGAAGAGTATAGCTGGAGAAGTACTACTTGGTCCAAAAAGTACAGCTGAAGGACACGCTGTGTATTAGTGTATCAAGTGGCTGAGGAACATCAGTTGTAACATTCCCAAATGCTGAAAACCAGAAAGACATCACATATAGAACGAACTGTAAGTAAATATTTCAGTGTAGCTCAGTCAGCTTTGGATTGACAAAGTGTTGTAACACAAGAGAGGATGTGAACATGAACAAAAGCACATGCTTAAAGAACCCTTCCCCATACCTTACCATTTTTTTTAATTTGCTGTACACTCTTAAAGCCTGGCTTCGCTAATCAAAATGTAAGATTTAATAAAAGCTGCAGCTGAACAGAACAAAATTACAGCACTCTCTAATATCGTAAACATAATTAACTTTGAATTATGTGAATTAACCATGCCTGACAAATTATCATTCAGCTCTGAAATTAAATTCTTTCATACCATTAGATTTGTTTGTTAAGCTCAAGTAGGCAAAAGTAGTATTTAATAAAGTAATAACGATGCTTTGCTGAGAGTGTTTTTGAGATATATATGGATTTATCCAAAATAAATCATGGAAGTGCTATTATTAGCTCATTTGCAAATAGTATATAATGATGGATCTGCATAATAATATTACAGAAAAGTTTTCTGTTACTACAGGTTACTTGGAGTCTATTAAAACTTTTTTTTTGTGATTGTCTCTTTATGTTGATCTGGTAATATCACTATTTAGCTATGCATGCAATGCACAGCGTAAGTATGTTCAGGACAGCACAGGTCTCCACTCTTGAAGTGCTTATAACCTGAAATAACTAGGCAACTTTTTACAACTTCAGAGTTATTTATAACAGTGTACTGCATTGAATTGTAGTCCTATAGTGGTTGGCTACATCATTTTTCACCCTCCTCCTTCAGACTGACAGTTTGATTGATGGTTATCATGTTCCTCCTTCTTTCTCACTAAACTAGCATTCATGAGAGAGAAACTTTGCGGTGTTTTGGAAACTTAGATCTCAGAAGTATGAAACCAGGACAAACAATGGGGTAAGAATTCTAATATATCTTCTGAAGGCTTCTGATAAACCTTTAAGGTTTACTTACTAAGCCTAGCACCAATTCAACCCAACAAGGAAAGTGCTGTCTTAAGCTAAGGGGACATGAAAGATAGTGAGTGTTTCAGAGTAAGCTTTTCCATATTCATTCAGTAACAATCCTGTAGAAAGAACAGATGAGCAGAAAATGTTAATCAGTGGTATTACAAACGTAATACCTCTTCATTCTGGAAGAGTTCATGATACCAAACTCAAATTAGTAAATTTCCTATCCTGACAGGCTACTGATATCCACACAGACATCTGGAAGCAAATGCTGGCAAAACAATTTCTGACAGCAACCAAAAAAACCCCATACAGTTTCATATTTCAAAAGCTCTTCATGTTCTTGGATTTTGTTGCATAAAATGCTTGGGAGATTCACAATTATTAGTTCTATTACCCAAGAACTGATGAATCCACTTCCCTCTCCCCCGTGTGTGATAACCAACTCCTTTTAGTCCCTCATTTCTGACTAATCTCACTGTTTCCAATTTTGTAGTTCAGGGAGAATTCCAGGAGAGAGTCTGTGCGGAGCTGCATTGTTCCCAGCAGCAGTTTGGGAAGGGTTTCTGATGCAAGTATTCATAAGTTCCTTTTTGGATCTTTTCTACACTAACTGGCACCAAAGAGTGAAGGTAGGGACAAGCACCTGCTGTGTGTTCTCCATCGGTGATACATTCAGGAATGAATCGAGAGGCTCTTTTTGCATATTGCTACTGCTCAGTAGCATGGGAAAGAGTTACTTAAACCCTCATGAGGTTGCAGACCCCACAGAGTATCCCAGAGGATGCTGCCGGGAGGAAATTCATAATTTATGACTGTCAATTTGGGCAACATAGAGGTAAAGTGACCTCTGTTATAGTACTTTGTGTAGAACTGTAAATCCAGTACAGTTTTGACACCATTTAATCTACTTTTCCAAGCATTATGTAGAAGGGCTGTTTTGATGGAGCAATGATGAAAAGCAGTCTGTGCCTTTCATTAAGAGTTTTGCCTCTGATTTTTGTTCAGGGTGCAGTAATGAGCAGAGAAAGCTACTGCGCAGCTTAAGACTGAAAGAAGTACACTTTTTGCTACGTGTTTTTCCCTCCACCTAACCCTGGAAGCCTCTTTCAGTTTTTCCTTTTTATTCTTGTCTAGTAGATGATTACTTAAGATGATCAACCTGAAGAAGCTGCCTTAATCAAGCAGGAGTCTGGGGGAAGAAAGAATAAGCCTAAAAAAATCCAAGAGGCAAGTGAAATGAGTATGTTCTTTTTCGTATTTGTTTGTAATCAATCTGGAAACAGCAACAGTGAAGTCTGAGATACATGGCAGAAGAATGACCTATTTCCACCCATTCAGATTTTCATTTTCAGAATTGATGTGGGTTAGCTAAAGCAAGAAATATTAGTTAATATTCTAAATGGTGGAATATATTAGCCATAAATAATTGGGACATAATATCAAGAACTTACCTATTTCAATGGGTCCAAATAACAGAATTTCATGTAGACAAACAGAAGTATATACAGCTTACTTAGCAGATAATTATGTTGTGCCTTTTAAAGTTTCACACTTGTTGGTTCTTCCTGAAGTTAAGGACAGTTTACGTTCACAACAACATTTAAGGAAAATAACATATGTATCTTGTTGCTGCTGTTGCTTCACTTCAAGTAAAACCCACCTACACTAACACTCCCACTCCCATCTGAATTAAAGGAATAATTTAAGCTTTCTGTTAGAAGGGAAGGTAGGGAACTGTAATTTGGAGTGATCATCAGATAACACAGAAGAACACCAGTATCAATGGATTAGGTTAGACAGAACAGATTCTGAGCCCTTTTGTGATTTGATTTACTCTATGCTTATGGATACCATCGGAGACATGCTGAAAGTATTTTGTCAAAGACAGATAACATTCCAGCCTGAAGCAGATCAATGGATTAAAGTTATTACTGATATAATCTTGTGCCTCAGGTAAGAAAGAGAAAAAGGTGAATGTCTAATTGCAGGAACACTCACCCGTGCTAATACTGAAGGAAAACACCAATAATGGAATATTTCAGAGCAAAGTGGTCAATGAAGAAGTATTTCCAAACTTCTAAATAAGACATCCCTTAACTAATACAGAAGATGTCTTTCTAAAAAGTTAATTACTAAACTGCCTTAAATTGTAATATAAATTCACATAACGCACACTGATGTAATGTCTTATTAATAACTAGAGATATATTTCTAGTATGGATATATAAATAGCTTGTGGATTTTTCTTACTAACACAGGAATTTCAATTTTTTTTCTCTGCCATTTCATTTACTTCTTTAATAAAATTTTCCTGTAGCTGGCTAAAGTCCAGACCTTTGTAAATTTGTATATAAAGAGTATAGAGTCGCTGAGCTTTCATATTCAGCAAGAAATGTTTTAAAATCCTTGCTAAACTAGTTTCCTTAAAACTACCTGCAGCCTTTGTTACATCTATTCCTTGGTACAGAACAGTCAAAAAATAGAATGCATTCCCTGCCTTGCTTTTCTTTTTGGTTTTTTTTTTTTTGTTTGTTTGTTTTTTTTTATTTTTGGATCACGTTGTTTATGCAAAGCTAGAACTACAGTCGGGTGGGGAGATGCTTTTAAAAATTCCCTCTCCAATCTCAAAAGGGACTTGTGAGTTTGTCAGACAGGCGTCAAGCAATTTAAATTGAATACACTGTCCTGAAATCAATTGTTCACAAAGAAGCCTTGTTTATCTTTGGACATTTTTTTTTCTTTTCAGGTTGTGTAAGAGGAACAGAGGCCATGAGAAACTCTCAATTTCCTTAAACTTTTTTGTGGTAAAATCACCAGCAGTTCTTGAGTAGGATAACTAACTTCTGTACCTTCTTTTGAGACTTTGGTGTAGAAAGGCAGGAAGACGGGGTCCCTTGGCTATTCAGAATAGTAGGAGATTCTCTAGCACAGAATGTATTTACAGTCTTTTGAAACGGAGGTCTCAACTGGGGCAATGAGCTGGTAAGTCACAGCAGAGTTCATTATCACCTCTATTTGGGTGTTGGTCTGTTGGGGGGAATTGGACTGGGTTGTTTCCTGAGCTCCTTTCCAAAATAAATTATTCTAAGTCTATGCCTATCCCACACTTTACAGAAATAGCTATGTCTGCCAGCAAATTCCAGACCCAGATTCAAAGGCAATATCTTATTTAGATGCCAAATTGGGTATTGCAGATAAATTTGCCTACTATTTTATGAATCTTAAGAGGCAATAAGGGAAGTAAATTATAAGAAAAAATCTAAATGACAGATTCACCTACTACATGTGTAGTTCACCTAAAGCCCAAACACTTAATCGAGCAAAGTTAATTTAGGCACAGCAATAATGTAATTAATGGATATTTGGGAGACGTTGAAGTATCTGTCACTTTGTTGAGAGTGTAAGAGAACTTCTACAGACACTAAGGTCCCAAGTAGATGAAGGAGTCAGATAACTTAGGTCTTTTGTGTCCAATTTCTCAGAACAGTTTCACAGTTTGCTAGGAAGCTGGGGCCTGAATTTTGAGTTTTCATTCTTCCTGAAGAAAACTCAACCTACTTTTCCAGTAATCTGCTCTGTCCACCAGAATGGGACATCTTGAGTAAAAGCAAAGCTTCTTTTTTGTTTTGGTTTGTTTTTTTTTTTGAGCTGGATCGTCTCTGCAGAACACGGATGCCGAAGTCAAACTCAGACTAGGAGCTGACAAAATTAAACCCTGTTCTGACTTACCTAGATGTCTCAGCCATATGTGTGGTAACAGCTGCTCCCTGGTCTGTTTTTGCCCCTTGATGACCCACAGTAAAGTGCGTGAATAACCCCAGGAGCAGAGACAAACTATGAACAGCTCAAGAATACCAGGTCAAGCACAAGTACCATAAAACCATAATTGCTCACAGCTAATGCTCTTCTGGTCCCCTAATATGTATCGTCCACCAGGAGGGTGAATTACTGTGACTTGCACCATTATACTTAACACATTCTTTGGAAACTTTCTGGTCTAGGAAAGTAGGCAAACTGGATTGTTCTTTGGGACCTGCATCAGGATGGTGATGCATAAGACTCTCTTAGGTAGGATTTATAGTAGAAGATATTACATCTTTTGTGTTCCCTAATGTCCTGCACAGATTTTTGAGGGATCACACAAGACTTACTGACTTGGAAGCAGTAACAATAGAAAATATTGTCAAATGTCAGTTAATGATATTCTCCTCTCACCAGAAATTCAAAGATCTAATAACCAGGTGAAAATTAAGGTATGACTTAACACTGGAACAAAGCAGATAAGAATTTGGGGGGAAGGTATCAACTCCAGAGAGGGAGGATATTGAATAGACAAAAAAAGTTTTTAAAAGCTTAATTTTGACAAAACTGGAAAAATATTTCAAATAGCATAGCAGAGGCCAAATGTTTAAACACACTAAGGCTGTAAACAACTGATTGGGATCAGAAAGAATTATTAGCATAAACCTGAATAATTTGAAAGTTTCTAGTGAAAACTTAGGATCAACAAAGTTTTGCAGAAGTGCTACAGATTTTCCTTTTTCTCACTAAAAATTGTTCATGTGAAAGCTTTCACTCAGAGGTAGAAAGGATCTTGTAATTAATGGCATGCAAGTCTTGCTAAGCACACACAAGTTCAACTTGCATCTCACTGCTGAATGGCATTTTTGGAATATTTTCCTAGTTATATTCAGAGCAAAACAGTTCACAAAAATGCTCAGATCAGAGTGCATTGACACAAATAAAGCAGTAGCAAATTGGAGCTAATAGTCTATTAAACAGCAGCTAAACCCCAGCCAAGACAAATTTTGAGTATTCTGTTCCGAATAGAGCCTGTCACACATTTATGGTTTTTTGTTCAATCATGGTTTATTTTTAAATGATCTTCCAAATAGTAGTGAGATTTATGTATGTCAGACCACAAAACAGAACAAAACACCATGTGCGTGTGCATGCTAATGAACTATAATTACATAATTATTAGTATTATGCAAAACAGAAAAGCAGATGTCTTTTTTTTTTTTTTTTTTAATAAGAAGGCATTTCTGAAAGCGACTACAAGCTAACCTTGTGTGAAATGGACAGAGGGCACCTCATATATCATTGATGCCTGTAGAGCATCAGTAAGGACTGCTCTGCAACCATATGTCAGGATTTTCCCTTAAGGTAAGAAAAAGAATACATGGGACTTAAAGGAGACTTATCTAACCCTACCTAGCTATGAAGTCTCAAATCCCAAAGTGTGGAAAGAAAAAGAGATCAGAAATGAGGCAGGAAGTTCAGCATCAACATGTCATCACAACAAGAAGAAATGTTGTAGAAGAAGCTCCAAAATGGCTGTAAAACTTAAGAAAAACTGCAGTGGAATATAGCCTAATACATTTTCTCCCACAGCAAGCAGTCAAAGACACTCAGGGAAAGATTGTAAGAATTGGGCATGGACTGAATGGTAGTGCTGACGTAACCACCCACTTTCTGGAAATCAGGTGTTTCGGAACTATTAGCTGGAGATTTCTCTCTTCTGAAGAAATGTCTTGCTTCTGGTAAAAACTCCTCAAGCTTTCCTTCAGTCAAGTGGTAGCTTGGGGAACATCTAAACACCTATATGTTTATACATCAGTATGTGACCCCAAGGAAGCTTTGGTGATATGATCTACTTTTATTTTATGAAAATCTTTATTTATCCCTTTTCCACCCTCAAAGTCTGACATTTTCAAGACTGTTATTACCATAAAAATCAGGCTTTCGACTCTGTATTCATCTTTAGTTTATGACGTCCCTACTTTACCTCTTTGCAGTTCTCAAAACAGGACACCAGTTAGTCCTCCTCTCTTGTCTCCTTACCATAATTCCATACGAGTTACACTCTGCCCCATGTCTCAAATCATACCCTTTCAGAGATGGTTTAGGGTGGTGACTGGAGCCCATGTGTCTGGTTACTGTTGAACAGTTCATCTATAAACCTAAAGTGGATGATGCATTTGGCACTGAGCACCTACTGCACACTTTATGGTAGTTACTTTAGTTATGATAGATCAACTGATACCAAGTAACTTCTTGGTGAATGGGATGGAGAATAATACATTACTGAGTATAAGAGAGAAATACCATGCATGCGGAGCATTAAAACAAGTTCAGTAGACCTTTTTTACCTCCAGAAATCAAGATTCCCAAGATTCACTATTGCTCTGCTGCCAGTAACTGGCAAATTCATCATTGTCTCTTGAGCCAGTTCACAGAGCAGACAGAACTAAGAATCGTTGGGTTTTTTTGCTTTAGTTCAATACATAGCCCTCCCATTTTTTGGAGTCTACTTTTTTTTGTGAGTGCAAATATGAAGGAATTTTGTCTTCTTTTAAAAGAAAGAGTACTATACTCAGTTTTCTGAGTCAAATGCTGCCATTTTCATATTCTTTTAGTGCAGAGATTTGGTTTCTGCATAACACCATCCTGATGCCTGATTTTAACCTCTGTATCTGTTGCTCTGACACCCTAATTGTACCCTGACATTCTGTCATCCTGGCCCCTTACTGTTCCTACCTATTGCTTCTTTCCAAAAATTGTGCTCTTCCTCCAGCCTGTCCCCCAAGCCCCAGGGGTTTTTGTTGGCTGAGCATTTTCTTCTATTTTCATAACAATTTCACAGGGAATACCTGACCTGGGAAATTAAACTCTTGGAAAACTATTGGCAGCTTGGTCTTAAATACTAAGTCTTGAGCAATCTTAAACATAGGAAACCCTACTTTTAGTGCATGTTCCTTTATCTCCCATTTCCCTTATCACCTATTAGAGAATTTATAGGGTTGGGATTTTTTTTCCTTAGATGTAGTTATCTCAGATTTGCAATATAAGTAAATAAATAACCCAGACCCACAGCTGGTATAAACTAAAAATATCTCACCGATGATAGTGTAGCTGTTCCCATTAATACAAAGTGAGGCCCACATCACTGATTTTCTAATTGTTTTATAGACCTAAGAGATTAAATAAAAAAATGTATATAGTCTGAGGCTGCCATTTCAGTGTTCTCTCTTCATGTAATATATTGAAGTTTCCTAGTGAGTTTATTTGCAGATCATTTCAGCTGTAAATAAGTGGAGGTTTCCCAGAGGGCCTACTTGCATAGTATTTCAAACGTGAAACACATTAATTGGCCTATCAATAATGGACTGTCTCATCTAATACAGAAAAAAATCCAGTACCAAACATTTGCCTCATTTTGTAATAATCTGGAGTCTTAGTACCCAATACATGAATATTCATTTTTCCTCCAAAATAACCTTTTGAACTGGTGAAAAAACATAAACTCACCCCACAGAGCTTAGGAAATCCATCCTTCTCAAAAAAAAAATATATCATCATAATATAAATACTGACATTTGAAGCTTGAATAATAGTAAGGCAACAAAGCAGGGACAGGAGTTTCCTGTTCTATCAGCTGAAATCAGAGGTTATTTTGCTGATTTTTAAGGAACATTACACCTTCAGAAATGTAACAAGGAAAGCGTACTCAAGGGAGACCTGTCTGTTCTTCAGCACTTTTGGATCACATTTCAGATGAAAGGGTTTAATTGAGAATCACCTTTTATGTGTGACAAGTTCCATGATACAATTAGTTACATATTAAAATTCCACTTTTGGAATCATCATGGCCCCTTGATTCCTCATTATTTCAAACTTGCAATGTACTTAAGATTATGTGGAAAAAAATAACCACATCTGTTAAGTCTTTAAAATATGTACTTTATATATGAGCAATATTTAGCTGGCACAATTCTTGCAAATCCTACTCCTTCCTACTTTTGAATTTCTCATAAATATGCCTTCATGTGGCTAGAATGAAAAATTAAATAAAAAGGAAGAAAATGGACATCCCAGCTTTTTTTTTTTTAATATTTGTCAACAAGTAAATGTCAGACTCCAGATGACTGGGCTAATATTTATGCACATTTCCCAACCATTTAGAAAGTTGAGATCTCATAGTATTTCCATGATTTTTGATATAAAGGTCAAGACTAGATTAGCATAATGCTTCACTCATGTCAAAAATCTAAAAGTGATGTTCATGTCGTGCTTATTTTTCCCCTAATTAACACACAAAGTAATTAATTTCTTCTTTAAAGTTTTGACTGAACTTTAAAAGCAAATTGGCCTGTTGGTTACGTGATTAGTTGTATTAGAAGAAAAAGACTGTATACCCTTAGTAACGATACAATCACATTTTAAAGGTAAATGGTATGTTGGGGTTTATTTTCATTTATATTGCTTCTTTCAAATGAGGTCCAGCTCTATTTTCGAACCAGAAAGCATCATTTCCTAATGAGAACTTTCTGCATTCAGTTACATTCAGTTTGAACACCTATTGTCAATTCGGATACTTTAAGATATCTTGCCCGGCTTCCAGCTGCCACTCCAGAGGTGCCTGGTTCTCACAGTAGACCTATGTGACCTCTGCTGGTCTCACATCAATGTCTCAGGTATCCTAGGGTGTCTGCAGTGGCTCTTTCTTTGAGCCATTGAACCAAGCTTCTCATGTTGGAAAGTATGAATTCACTCTAATTCCCTCTCAGTGCAACAGAGTGTATGTTCACACAGTTAATTAGCAGAATCCTTTCACTTCCCTTTATTTAAACTCATCTAATGAAAGATTATGAAAATTTCTCTATTATAACTACTGCTTTTTATGTTATCTCTGAATAGTGATTTCTGCTATTGTATTATCTTTATGGAGATATTATCCCAGATTCTTAAAAGGTATTTTGGACAATGATTAAGTACTTCTGGTAAGCCAAGTTTAAGTGAATTGTACTGAACATGTTATTGCAAATAATAATACATCAGCGATTTATAATATTGCATTCTTCAGCACTTTTTCTGGCAAACTATTCACACTTCACAATTTTTTGTTGACTCGTAGAGCTACTGGCCCACAGTGAGCTAATATTTTGACTGTGCGATGTACAGTGATGTTGAGGTATCTGCCCAAGCAATATGCAGTAGCTTTTAAGACATACACAATTCAAAGGATTTTTCCTCATGTACCCAGTTCTGCCTTCTAGGCGGGTCCAGAAGGAGATTCTTTTAATAATCTTTTCCATTTTTTGTTTTTTTTGGAAAGGGTTCTTTGTTGTGTTTTGGGGGTTTTTTTGTGGGTTTTTTCCTGTCAGTCTTAGCTTTCTGTCTTACCGAGTTTCTGTTCTATGCCAGTATTTTAATTTCCATTCTATGACTAATGAATTTTTCATTAACCTCAATAACCATGAAATTCTGATCATATTCCGTTAAGCAGTGTCTAATTCTACAAGAAGCCCCATTAACTTATATGAGATCAGCTGCAAAGCAAAGTTATTATTCAAAATAAGCAAAATCTGACTTTAAATGCATACCAGAACCACATTCACGGTCATTTTACTATAGCACAGCAGATTAACAGATCAAATGCATAACTTCCAACGTTTCCCTCACATCTACCTAGTTTTAGGAGTTTTTTGGGGAGCGCAAATTGGGAGAGAAAAGCGGAAAATTTAATATTCAATCTGTGATTTTCCTCATTTGACAAGCCATTAAATAAAAATAAAATAAATAAATAATAAAAAAGAAAAAAAGATATGCCTGTACACTGTGGAAAGTTCATACAGAAAGAACTGGTATAACTACCCACGTAACTGCATGCAAATCCAGTACGTACTGTCTATAAAGTATTAGGTTCAATAAAATTGTTGTTAAACATTACCAATGAGCTTTTTGCTTACAGTGCTCGCATACTGACAAGACTAATGTAGCAAAGACAGACATTTAAAGGAACAGAAATTCTTAAAAGTCCAGGTAAGCCTCAAAGGTCTTCCATTATGGAAAGGAAAAAGTGTATTTGTAACTGATGTACCACAAAAGTGTTATGAACCCTTGCACGTACTTGAACAAAATATAGCATAACAAGAGTCAAAAATCAAATTGCTTTTCCTTCTGCAGATTCATCACTTCCAAATACTGAGAAGGATTCATTTTTTTTTCCAATTCTTTTGTCCAGACATGCAAAAATGTGGAGCAGAAACCATATAAAAGTGTGTTGTCTTATACCTCTGTCACTGCTGCAATTGAAAAAAAAAAGCTGCGTCCAGAGTTAAGTCCCACTTGTTGTCACCTAACTGAAGTTAGGATAGCTATGGAGAGTTGCTATAGCACACAGAAGATGTGAAGATGTTACCTACTTTAAATGTCAGCCTGTTTGGCAACACTCATTCATATTCTTTTGTCTTTTCCACTGTCATGAGACACATTTCCATCTGAAAAAAATGGCATGAGGATTAGACAAAAATAACACACTGCTAAATGACCTTTTTACAGTGACCATTTTTTTTCAGGAACTATGTGAACAACATTGTTCGTCACCTCTAATAACCAAACAAATAAGTCCAGATTCAGACTGCTTAAATTCTACTTACATCCCTATACGCATACAGTTAATTTTACTCTCCAGGGAAGTCACTTGTCTCTTTGATGATGTGCATCCATACAAGTCTGTCTGGAGTAGGTTCTGCAGGGAGCTGCTCTTTAGACCATGTCAGACTTTTCTTTGAAGAAAGTTATTGTTTCGCTCCCAAAAGATGCTGATAATGAGCAGGGAGCTGCCTTTGAGCCAGCCAAATTGTATACTTGTAGATGTGGAATTCAGTCTGTTTCAACTTGACTGCTATAATGGCCACAAGGACAAGATTCATTAATGATAACAATATTATGCAAAAATACATCTTTTATGGCTACCTAAAGAAACCTTCATGCAAAATATATTATTGATTTGTCCCACAAAAATGAAGCATACAGCATCTTTTTATATTCCCCTCTGGGGTGGCAAGACTGGGTTAAATACTTATACAAAATCAGTCAAAGAAACTAGAACTGACCAACAATAAACAAATAAAATAAGTGACTTTGCTGTTTACAACAACTGGGGGTAATTTTCAAGGGATGAAATCATCCACAAGTCTAGGTGCCACCCTAAAACCAAGGAAAGGTGTAATTTTCTCCTCTATGGGGACACAGCAGCAAATTCAATTTTAAAGTGGCAGTTGTAGCCTAACATGCAAGAATGCACTCACTTGTCATCAGCACCTTTGCTTTCTAAACCTGCCCCTTCCTTTCCTCATTTTCTTGGGCATATCACATCATTGCCCAACTATATCTGACTGAAATGTAAAGAAAAAAAAAGTATTTTTTTCCCAGTACTTGTAAAAGCAGGTAATAGCCATGGATTTCGGGCAGATCTCCATGGGCAGTGGAACATAGATACCCCAGGCAGCTGTGATGACACTAGCACCAGAATGCAAATACATATTAGACATGCTAATCTGCACGGTGCTCATCACAGGACATGGATATTTGAGGGCAGAACAAAAAGCCATTGTCTGATTAACCCACTTTTTCACACATCAAAGAAGCCTTCCCTAGTATTTTCCCATTAAGAAACTAACGTCTGTAAACTTCCAATAAATTTTGTAGAAAGCACTTAGGGTTTATAGAATCCTAAGATGACATACAGCAACTTAGATCCTTCAACGTGAAGTTATCAATAGCATGTGGAAATGCCAGTTTCTGTTTTCACCTAGCATCTATTCTTGATTATCTGTATTTTTTGCTACTAAACTTTAAGTCATATGCTATCCAGCCTTTCAAATGTTTCCTTTAAGAGGAATAGTGCAATCCATACAAGACATTTCGATGCTGACTCTTTGGTATCCATGTACTCCCCTAACAATCAATCCCATGGACTTATGTCTCTATTTATAAGAAACCTCTGGATTTTCATTTGCTTGGGGGAAGAGTGAAATGTGGGCTTTCTTTGTGCCTTTTACAATAACTTCCACAACTCTTTACATGGTACAGCCATTCTTCTCATTTATTCAAGCAGAAAAGCTTTTATCCAAGAAAATGTGTGTACTGAACAAGAATAGAAGAATTAAAGGTATAAGCTAGAGGAGGAGTCTTTCTTCCCTTGCCTTGAAGCTTGATGTTTCACCACTGCTCAGCTCCCAGCCCTTTTCCAGTGTACAGAAACAGGACTGCCAGCTACCACTGAAGGTCATTTCACTGTGTTCTGTTTTTCCTCTTTTACTGAGTGGTATGTTTTTCTGAATATAGTATTTTTCCTGTTAAGTCCTATAACAGCAGGATTAATAGAAGTCTGAGCCAAACAACATTAAGTATTAGTGCAAGGCTGGTCGTCTAGGAAAATAAAAGCAAAAATTCTTAGTTTTGTACAACATAATTAAATGCCAAGTCCTAAGTTTAGTTTTTAAATGGTAAAGTTGAGGCACATTATGTTAAATAACAGTGTTTGATGTGGAAAGCTGAAAGGAGTCAGAAATACTTTACAATTGCTCTGAATAACCCAATTTAACTGATGACTGTATCACAAACTGTATTACCTGAGCCAAAGAAGAATTTATGATGAAGAATTTTGTCAGAAGCCAACAGAAAGACATACGTGCACACAACGGCATATCTTACAGGTTTCAGACAAATTCACAAAACTCAAAGATGTTGCAAAGAAGTGAGTGTCCAGGGACCCTCCTGGGATTCTCCTCCATGGCAGTAGAAATATCAGGCAATCAAAACAGTCTGGTTTACACATACCATTTTTATTCAGAGCTTATCTGCCTTCCATGGGGACAGACTTCACAGTTCAAATGTTCTCTGCCTCAGTAGAAGGCTTTTAAAAACCCAACATAATGAAAAGAGTGGTAAGAAAAAGAATAAAAACTGAGATGTACAAATTGGACATAAAATCCACTGATTCTCTTATCGGTATATCAAGGACAGAAGGAAAATAATGCATTCTTTTATTAAGTAAAATATGGAAAAACCTTGCAGCATTCAACATAACTTATATTACTGGGAATTTTTAAGTTGCATTTAAGGAAGTTTCAAGTGGGAAATGGAGAATGGAGCTCTGTCAAGACAGGTATTTTTTCCTACACTATGGCTAACTCAGGAGAACAGGACAATTAATGTTTATGGATCCATATCCTAAAGGAGAGAGCATGTGTGAAACAACCAGATCAAAGCAGAAAATGAGGACTGGAAAGAAGTTACCTCTCATATGGAACTTCAGCCCAGGGATGTGTACTAGATGTTTCAGGCTGCCACCATTAAAACATCCATGAACTTTTTAAATATTACAAAACACGATTTCTTAACTAAAAACAAGGGAAGAAACCTGTGTAAATATTCATCTGTCTTCCAGCTGTCAGTCTCAGATGAACTAATGGAATGGTCAATCTGAAAGTCATTCATAAAGAATTAAAGATCAAAATATAATTAATGCATTTGGAAAATAGATCCTGTCCAAACTAAGCTGATGTCATTCGTTGATTAAACATTTTTCTCAAACACAGGTAATAGTTAAATGTAAGTTACTACATGACATTTTGGTAAACAAATTATAAAGATGCACAGCTGATGGCACAAGAAGATGCTATCTGGATGGTCCCTTGCAAGCAACTTCAAGTGATTTATCATTAGATGATTTATTAGAGACAGGTCTACTAAAGTCCAACACATTTATTTGCCATACACCATCCATTTTTCTTCAGTAACCTCAAAAAAAAAATGAATAAAAGTCAATACTGACTGAGTTTGCAAATAGTATGAAACACTGGCACATGTTGGGAGCAAGCAAATAATCTACTCAGGTAGACCTCATCGAGAGGCAAAGTAGACTATTTCTTAGTTAATTCACTGCTGAAGATACTGTCAGAAGCCCAGTAGGAGGTTAGTCATGGCTCAGTTGAATATTTTCCCTTAAATGTAGCACCACTGGCTAAGAAGGAGACGTGAGGTGGAAGTTCAGTGATCACAGGCAACACAGGATTTGCATATAAGGTTCTGGCCAGATCCAGACAGATGAATGATGGGAGGCTGAGGCAGTGGCTGAAAGCCAAAACTCAGCTTCTCAGTTCTTGTATGGCTATCACAAGGTCACTGTTCTACATGTTTATCACAAAGTTCCTTATCTCAGTTTCATCTACACTGCAGAAAGGCTTTGAGTAGGTTCTTCTTCTACAACCTAGCACGCATGACAACCAGGAACAAAGAATGTAATAGACGTGTTCTTTGTAGATGGAAGGAAAGTAGTAGTCTGTTTTGCTCAAATGAAAGTTCTCAGTCTGAAGATAAGCTAAGAATGCTAACCTTGGAGTGGCAGTGTCACAACTTTTTTCTTTTCTTTTTTTTTTTCCCCACTGTCCATTTCTGTTAATCAGATATAATGAAGAATATTGGAGACAATTAAAACAGTTATGACAGTTATTAAATAATTTGAAAAGATACTTTGAAAACTCAAGGAGAGCAAGCAAATGACAGAAATCAAGGAGTATTTGTACAGTCTTCAAATGTGAGAAACAACATCTTCTTCAGTTTAGTAAACAAAAACCAAGGAGTAGAAATGGAAGGGAAACAAATTCCAAGCAAAAACACGTACATATTTTTACCTCCTTTTGGAAGAGTTAGGACACTTGTACAATTTATCATGTTTCGCAATGAGTTCTTAATCACTTGCAATTTTAAGATCATAAGTGTGTGGTTTACTTTGAATTCCATTTTCCTTAAAAAGGTATTTATTTTTATGGACACCTTCTCATCTGTTTTATTGAAAAGGAAAAGAGATGACTGCAGTGGTACCTCTTGACTTTTAGGGTGAAAAATCTTTAAAAATTGTATTAAATTGCATTAAGCACATCTAGGAAGATATATGAAGATACCCAGATAAAATACAGTACTGTTACAAAAACATGAAAACCACTTTCCTGAAAATTCTTCTCATGGAAGATATTGATTTACTGCCTTGTCAGTTTCCCAGCAAGGAAGAGGGGGGTGCTTAATAGATAGCATTCCCAAATATTTTCAGAAATAAGTACGTGCGTATGGGTGTGCTCACCATTGCAAAACTTCAGAAGTCAAAAAGATTAAATTACTTAGTATTTCTAGGTTGACATCCAGCATCCCAAAGAATCACTGCAAGAACTGAATGAGTACATTTGACATTTTCTTTTCTTCTGCGTGACTACATCTGAGAAATTGTACTGGTATGGTGCCTTTCAGTTGAGTTCAGTGACAAGACAGATTACTAGAAATTATAATCAAATTTTTATTTAGTGTTAATAAAGAATTTCAACTACTTTGGAAGCTTATTCTTACAAGTAGAAGGAAAATAGGTCAGTTTTAAATAATGTGACTTATTAATGTGTCTTAATTTTTTTATTCATATAATTTGAGTATAATTTGTATTTATTAAAAGTTGCTACATAAGCAAACTATTTTAACTTTAAAAAATCACAGAATCACAGAATGGTCAGGATTGGAAGGGACCTCTGGAGATCATCTAGTCCAACCCCCCTGCCAAAGCAGGGTTACCTACAGCAGGTTGCACAAGATGGTGTCCAGGTGGGTTTTGAATGTCTCCAGAGTGGGAGACTCCACCACCTCTCTGGGCAGCCTGTTCCAGTGCTCTGCCACCCTCAAAGTAAAGAAGTCCCTCCTCATGTTTAGATGGAACTTCCTGTTTTCAAGTTTGTGCCCATTCCCTCTTGTCCTATCACTGGGCACCACTGAAAAAAGACTGTTCCCATCCACCTGGCACCCTCCCTTTAGGTATTTATAAGCATTGATAAGATCCCCCCTCAGTCTTCTTTTCTCTAGGCTAAAAAGACCCAAGTCCCTCAGCCTTTCCTCATACGAAAGGTGCTCTGGTCCCCTAACCATCTTTGTAGCCCTTTGCTGGACACTCTCCAGCAGTTCCCTGTCCTTCTTGAACCAGGTAGCCCAGAACTGGACCCAGTACTCCAGATGCAGCCTCACCAGGGCAGAGTAGAGGGGGAGGATGACCTCCTCAACCTGCTGGCCACACTCTTCTTGATGCAGCCCAGGATGCCCTTGGCCTTCTTGGCCACCAAGGCACATTGCTGGCTCATGGTCATCCTGTTGTCCACCAGGACTTCCAGGTCCCTTTCCACAGAGCTGCCCTCCAGGAGGTCAGCCCCCAACCTGTACTGATGCATGGGGTTATTCCTCCCCAGATGCATTACCCTACACTTGCCCCTGTTGAATTCCATTAGGTTCCTCTCTGCCCAACTCTCCAGCCTGTCCAGGTCACACTGAATGGTGGCACAGCCTTCTGGTGTGTCAGCCACCCTTCCCAGTTTTGTGTCATCAACAAACTTGCTGAGGGTACGCTCTGTCTCCTCGGCCAGGTCATTGATGAATATATTGAACAGGACTGGACCCAGTACTGACCCCTGGGGAACGCCACTTGATACAGACCTCCAACTAGACTCTGCACCACTAACCACAGCTCTCTGAGCTCTATCTGTCAGTCAGTTTTCAATCCACCCCACTGTCCATTCATCTAATCCACACTTCCTAAGCTTGCCTATAAGGATGATGTGGGACAAAGTGTCGAAGGCCTTGCTGAAGTCATGGTAGACAACATCCACTGCTCTGCCCTCATCCACCCATCCAGTCACACCATCGTAGAAGGCTATCAGATTAGTCAGACATGGCTTCCCCTTGGTGAATCCATGTTGACTACTTCTGATAACCTTCTTTTCCTCCAGATGCTTGGAGATGACGCCCAGAATATGTAATAACTTCTTTAAAAAATGTTGTTCTGGTTTTAACATGTCTTGAAGGCACATTAATATTCATGAGTTTGAATTTGACTGAAAGGCTTTATTTGATTTAAGTGTTTGTTTGGATTTATTTTTTCCCCCAGCATCATTCAGGGCTATGTTAACTGTAAAAAACCGAACTCTGAATTAACGACCACATTAACTACATCTAGCTCTATTTTCACCTTTAACATGTTTGTAATAAAACAGCTCTTTCAACAAATAAAAGTGTTGAGATTCATTGCTGTGTTGTGTTTAAAACCATTGCCTCTGACCTCCGTAGCACAAGTGTTCCAGAGGAGGAAAAATGACATCATTTTAACAATAGAATTATTTTTACACCTGTCTCTAAAAATACGTTAAAAAGTAAATTTACATGACTCATTCTTTTGCATGACCATTATTCACAGCCTTTTTCAGAAGTTGGAATTTGCCCTCTCCCTGTTACAGGAGAATCACACACTAATTAAAATGAATACACAATTCTGGGGGAAAAAAAAAGATTAACACCTTGAACACCTTGCAGGAGTGGAACTTTAATTTCAAATGTAACTAAGAATACGTAGCAAGACAGCAAAAATTAGGGTCTTTTGCAGTCAGTACTTCAATTGGGTGTACTTTTTTTGTGTGTCTTAGGAAGGCCAGACTTCATTTGTAGGAGAGTTGTACATGAGGGGTAAAGGCTACTGAAGTGGGTACATGAAGAAACAAAGCTGTACGGTGCACTTCAGTTAATCAGGATGCACTTAACAGGGAAATTTGCTTAATTGAGATGTTTCCCAAGGAAGCAATTTAAGACTAATGATACCTAATAGCAATAACTGCCATTTAATGGGGATGGTAATTCCACTTAATAGGGATACCATCAGGTAATTATGGCCAGGTCTAAGCTACTGACTTTTGTTGGCAAAGCTTTACCTGTCAGGCATCTGAAGAGATGTAGTCCTTGATCAACAACTACAGGGAAGCAGAAACACCAAATGCAAACTTTGGTACTGCAGATCTGTGCTTTCACAGGTTATCCTATGTTGATCAATAGGAAGCTGCTGCCCCGCTGATTTAAAAAAAAAAAAAATCTGGTATATTTATACATTGTCTTTAGCTTTTTATATATATATTTCTAGTTTATATCTGGCAAAATGATCCTGAGGTCTTTCTGTCTTCATCTCACAACACATTGCACCACTTTATTAGCTGGATTTATGCACACAACATGTTAGGGTATGAATCCAAGTAAAAACTTAGAACAAAATAAAATTGTCAAATTTAAAATTTCTAACCTTTTGTTCCAAGTTTATGCTGGTATTTAGTTATTTTCTTCTTTTACTTTTTTCCCCTCTTTTGGGGTTGTTTTTTTTTTGGTTGGTTGGTTGGGTTGGTTTTTTTTTTGGTGTTGCAAAGTTACTCCATGTTGGTGACAGCTTTTAGCTCATGAGTTCAACAAAAATCAGTGATGATACTCTGATGCACAGGTTACCCAAGCTGGGGCCTCCAAATTCTGTTCCTTACAGTCAAAGAGTGATTGACCAACAGTGTGGCAGACTCACTGCAACCTCCTGGAGAGCAGCATTTGTCATGAGGATCCTCCCTGTACAGGATGCTGTTACACTGCCACTGTGTCCTCATTAATAAGGTCTACTGTAATTTATCTTAGCTCATACACAGACTCCTTGGGTATCATTAGATACAAAAGAGTTTCACTTTGCTAACCCAGCTTAGGCAAGACGCTTTCATAAACTCCCCTTTCATTCAGTGCTCCTACACTTGCTGGTGTTGTTTGTCAGCCTCCCAGGATGAGAGATCAACAGGCGCAGAGCGCAGGAAGTAGGAGCTATATCCCTAATACCCACAGATCAGCATCTTTATGACAGTAAACTCCTGAAAGCATGAAAAAGGTTCACTGAAAAATAGCTACGAGAAACACAGGGAGAAACCTGTAAAGCTTGACAAATATTTGTTATTTACTTTCAGGTCACCAAAGATCATCTAAAAACTTTTTGGGATATTTTTCATAACTGCAGTCTCCTCTGAGCTGGGTATAATTTGTCTAAGAGATAAAGAAAGGGTGGAAGGGTGGCTCTGTATGCTGGAGGAATGCAGTCTTCCAGCAAGTTATATTATTGTAGTGAAGGACAAACATGTATAGTTCACTACCTCAGGCTCCAAAGAGTCACAAGAGGACAACTGAAGGAAATAATTCAGAAGTCTGTTGTGAAACACTGACTCAAGAAAATGGGGTGAGCAACTGACAACTAGCAGTTTATACAGCAAATTTAGATGTTTGTTCTCATCAACCTGTATGCAAAGAGGTTATGATTTATGCAGGCTATTGAAGGAACTATTTAATAGGCTATATTTCAGTCCTTGTGTTGCTGGCAAATTGTTCACACAGTAACTGTTTCTAATATTTCCGCTCTAATACGTAGGCATACTGTACTGGGTCTCTAATGGAAAGATACCCAGAGCAACTTTCCAGAGATGCTCCCACAGTAACTTTCAACATAGTTTTGCATATCCTTCAAATAAGATGTATACAATCAATTATTTCTATGTCAATACATACGTGTATACGTGTGTGTGCATTTTGTATGGATGATGTGTTCTTGAAAGAGCAGTCAAAAAGAAACCAAAAAAAAAAAAATGAGGGAATCACAAATGACATTAGATAGGGCCTCGCATAAATGTCAAGAAGAACTCAATGTTGTTCTTCCAAATTTCTCCAGAATACCACACATCTCTCATTACACGATTGACTGTTTTAGTGTCTGACTGAACTCAGCTGTGCTGTGTTGTCCTTTAGATGGACACCACCCTGAAATTTTGGTTCTTCCTGGCAATAAGAGAAGCTCACGGGTAGTAAGTATCTTCCAATCAGTACAATTTTAAGAACACATTTGTGACTAACTATTCCAAAATATATATTTTAAAAAGATCAAATTTTGGAGCATGAAAGCATGATTCATTGCGTTACAGCAAACCAGCTAAATAAAATCCCGGTTATTATGGAGGGGAAAAAAAAAATATATTCTTCCTATCTACAAACGAACAGAAGCGCTGCTGCTGCTGTTTCCCCAATTACACTGTATGCCCTTTGGCCTGCCATGGATATGACCTTAATTGAAACTGTTGAGACTTCTTATTCACTTCTCTTACACAAGCAAAGAAGGCTTTTCCATGTTACTGCTGGTAGAAGTTTTACACTCAGGAGTCAGCACTGTTCTCCATAATATGGTGTGAAAAATAAGAAATTATGTTTAACATAAACGATTGGAGACACAGAATGATGAGACAGAGTAGAGGAATCTCAGGCAGGAAAAGAAAAAATTAACAAAGGATGGGATTCCTGATTTCCAAGCTATTTACACATGTATTCTGTGCACATAATGTTTTAAATACAGAGACCACACTGTAGCTAGTCGTGAAAAAGTATAGAGGTTTCTGCTGCCTCAGGAAACAAGAAAAGAAAAAAAATCTGGATAAACAAGAAGATGCAGAAAAGCTTTCCCATGTTTTAGATATAACATGTTATCTTGTGCCTTTTCATAATTTTTTAGGGACAAGTTTATTAAACCAGTAATGTAATTTTTTAAGGTGTTAAAAAACCCCAAAACATCGTCAAGACAGTCCCATCCAATATTTAACTGGAATGATTTACAGGAATATTTCTCTAACAACAAACTATGTTCTAGAATTGCCTGCAGAATGTCTCACCCCAGAAGACACAGAAGAGTTTTCTCACTCATAGGCCTCAACATGTTCCCAACAGCAAGCATCTCCAATGAGCAGCATCTCCAGGTCTTTCACCCCAAGGTCAGATATCGGTGGAGACGTGACCCCTAGCACAGTATTCAAGAGGCAGAAGGTCCCATCTTCTAGCTCTGTATCCAGTGGCTGTTTGTTTTAATACAAAAATCTCAGCTGACCACAAATCATGGATAGCCTTAACTCTCTATAAGAGGTAAGTTTTTCACTTTGACTACCAGAACACTGAATAGGAGGGGGCTGGAGCCTCTCACAGTGGAGAATTTATTATGAAGAGGAAAATTTCTATAGAAAGAGCTCTACAATCTCCTGCATCAGTCAGTTCCTAGGAAAAGGATCTGGGAAACACTCCGATGGGAAGAAGAAGGCAAGGTAGAATTATTCAGTATAAATGACTCTCCATTCACTGGTGTTCTCAGAGTGCCCTTTTGCATCTAAGCAAGGTTGGCCCTGGCTTCTGAGGTTGGAACCTGTCCCTGTAGTTTACAATATGATCCAGATGAGCAAAAAACTCCAGCTACTGGGAGTGAGATATGCAATTTCATAATTTTTTTCACATCATATCATGACACAGTTTTTAATACCTTGTGCCTGAATCAGTCCGACACAGGTGCAGCTTTAGTGTTAGAGTTTGGATCCAGCATGCATTTATGAAGCAAATTTCTTGATCACCTGATCATCCCTATTTCCTGTGCTTCCTCTCATTCCACAATATGAATCAGTCTTGGAGTGCATGAACTTGATACATTTCTGATGAGAGGTAAATGGGAAGATGTGCTTCAGATGTGCATCTAGGGTACTTCCACTGTTACTTCAGTCTACTGGATCAGATTGGAGGTCGTCTGAAAATAAAATTTAAAAAATTAAAAAAAACCCAAGCAACAAAAACCTCACACTGATAAAAAAACAATCCCACATTGCATATAGTGTACATACAAACTCATCAGTAGCATTGGTTTCCCTCTGTAGGATTGTTCCCATTGACCTGTCCTACATGGTAATACACATGTAGCAAATTAGTCCAGAATTAGGCATGCTTTAAAGCTATTAAATTGCCATGTAATATATTAGAACTAAAAAGAAACTGAAGTCCTAGCCATAAAACTTAAATCAAGAAAGACAGAATAAAAGATTTTTAACTATTTTAGAATACTAAATTTAGCAATTGATTCCTGGGAGATAGAAAAGAACCAATCATCATAAATTACTAACTTGTGGGAAATCCAAGAACATAAGCTTATACATCAGATCACCTCCAGGAACTTTACAGGAATAGATATAATGTTGTTTCAATGCATTTCAATACATTATCAAGCATAATATGCAAAATGCAGAAAATTCCAGCAGTCATCAATTTTTATTTGGTGTAATTACATGTAAAATATCTAGATAAGTTTGAATCATTCAAGCCACTGGTGTTCTCCATGACCAACCACTTCTAACAAACATACATGATCAGTGACAGTTCTGCTTTTTTAACTGTGAGCTTGTAGAATTATCTGCAGAGACAAAAGCAGTAATAAGAAGAGAATGAAGTATGCCCTGTGGGGTATTACTAGGCAGTACATTCATTAAGCAGTTCTTATGATGCCATAAATGCTTTAGTCATAAGAACCAAACATAAAATCCCAGACTTTCTAATACTCCAATAGGGACTACTTTGCTTTTTGTAATATACCGTTCTTCTTTTCGGAAAAACATGCCAGTAGCTATTTCTTTACTGATGCAACTGATTTTGCTCTGGAACATGCTCAGAATATTACAAGTTTATGTATTTAGTTAAAGCTTTTTATACATTAGATTGACATTTAAATCATTCACTTAATCAAAGCTATGTTAAAAAAGTCTCATGACATCATAAGGGAAGTAAATTTTGAAAGACATTATAAAATTGCTTGCTGTAACAGTTTGGAGTTGTTTTGCATACAGTGTTGTATGCGATTAAACTGCTCCCATATTTTGCAAAGACAATACAAAAAATACCTCAGCCTGCAAGCGTAAATGGAAAAATATATCTGGCTCACAAAGCAAGTAGAGTCCTACCTTGTCTAGGCAACAGGCAAGCAGCGACTGAGGGGATAATTATTATAAACAGTGCCCAGATCTACCTGTGAGAAAGAACAAGTAATGGACCAAGCTTGCATGGATGATCTCAAATACTCATTTGTTTTCCTAGTAAAGCTATAGTCCAGAAGAAATGGTTATGGATGTGTTTACTCACACACTGTAGGCTCAGAATTGACTAATACACAGGACATTTCCAATATTGCTTTAAGGTGCATATCCATGTCTTATTCAGTTTCCAGTTAAAACAAAACAAACAAAAAACACTGACCAATTCAAATGGATGAGAAGTGTGTAGACTTTGGAAACAGTTGAAATAAAAATAAAAATATAAAATATAAATATATAAAATATATTTTTAAAATTAATTACTAGTGAAAACAAACATCTCTAGTGTATCTATGGTTTCATCCCTATATAGTTTTTGGAATCAGTGTATAAAATCTACAAGCCCTGGACCTCCACACATGTTCCTAGTTCATGTAAGATGATGTAAACCCTAACTCCAGTTAGCTGAGTACTTTCAAGTCAGATGGGAACAAAGTTTAAATCAGATAAGAAATGGCAACCTTCTCAGTATCATTAATCCAAAAACACAATGATAGATTGACCAGAAGTTTTCCCTCCAGATCTACAAGATACACCATTACAGGTCAATTATTAGCTTAGTGGAGTGCTTGCCTTACATTATATTACAGCATTCAGCTGTATAAGAAACGAACANTTCTCTGCCTTCCTTGCTAGCCCCAGCTCCCATTATCTCAGATTTTAAGTGCCCTACAGCACTACTTTCCATTGTCATTTTAAAAGGAATTTATCAATCTACCCAAATACTACCAGCTCTTAAATATATAAGATATCTTTTGGCAGAGTTGCTTCGCTGTGTGAAGCCTTGTGTGCAGACTTACAGAGCAGCTCTTTGTCCTGTTGTGAGGAATGACAAATACGCAATGTAAAGAATGTCTACCACAGTCTCACATATTTTGACCACCCAGAACAAAACTTTGGTGCACTGCTAAACACAAACAAATTCAACAGTAAATTGCTGTGTTCAGATTGGACACATGCATCACAGGTGAGCATAGCAATGAGAACATGTTTAACAAATGCTTTTCAAGCCCGTGAGAATGACTCCAAACACAGAATTATAGTTTGGCAAAATGGTGAGGCTGAGACTATTGTATTCTGTGATCTTTAACAGGCTGGTGAAATGAAGAATTTCATCCCAAATCTTTGTGGCGACTAGTTAGCAATGTTTTTAGCTATTACTCTGTGGTCTCAGTATGTCATATGACATATATAGGATATGACTGACGCCTGTAACAAAATGCTTGACATAAAATATTGAAACTAGAGAAGCAGGAGACAGAACTTCAACCCATTTATAAGTGGGTTGGCAAATGAGTGGTTTTTTTCACATTTCTCTTTATGATGAAATTGTGCTCTTTGAAAAATGAAAATTGGGGTGACAGGAGGACGAGGAAGATAGGATGTGGTAGATTGGCTTTAAGTCTTGTTCCATCGTGGACCAAGACTTAATTCCGATTCTGCCATTGAAGCTACTGTTTCTTATAGGTTCAGAAGACCTAGAGATCCCTGTAGTTCCAGGTACATAAAATACACCAATATTTCAGTCAACTGATCTGAGTTGTAAAGTAAGGGCAAGAAACCTATCAGCAAAGCAGTAAATTTACAGGTTAAGCTATTCGGTATTTTGAGAACTGGCATTTTCTCCATCGCTCAGTCCTTGAAGAGATAGGAGTTGGTTTGTGGATTGGTGTCTGCAAAAACTGTGCTAACACCATTTACACTTTGCTGAGAATTTTAGGGTTTGGTTTGGGAATAATTGTCTATGGGACTTTGGTCCAGATTTTGCCTCTACGTAGTATGTTCTAAGTACACAGATGGCAAACAGTCATGAAAATGTGCAATATATGTTGTTTGTCATAAAGTTGTCATGTTTGTCAGCACTTTCAACCGCGTCAGTCAGAGAATTACAGATAGATTGCTCTATGGAGTATTTTTACTTTGGCCTTGTTGTATCTATCTATGTGTTTGTTCTTAGACTTGCTAATAACGCTTTATTTTTAGTGGATGAGGAGAAAATCACAAATCTAGCAAAACTTGGTAAGGTCAGTAAGGCTCCAAAGACTCTGAATGATCTGTTTGTATATATATATTTTTATGTTGTCAAATATAATTTCTAATGCTGTTTTATCTAAGTTGTAAAATTGGTAAGTCAAACTTTTTGGGGTTTTACTGTTAATTAAGAATAAGGTCTTCTATCACATTGGAGCTAGACATTTAGTTAAACAATGATCTGAGAAAAGACAAGCTGGGCTTAGGAGTAGCACCCCAATTCCTGGGAATACAACAGTGTCTCTAATAAAAACAGTAGTTTAAATGCTGCAGAGACTGAGGCTTAGAAGAATCGAAGTATTCGGAGGTGTTTTGATTTAGGACACCAATTCTTTATTTTTGTTCATAATGGCAGTCGAAAGGCCTGCTATTGTGATCTCATTTAGTAGGCTGTTGACCTAATTGAGAAATGGACAATAAACAACTTATATTAGCTTTGGCGCTGTATTTGGGCTTATTGGTTGAATATCTCTTTATAAAATGATACCTGAAGATAGACAGTGCTGTGTGTTCAGAAGATGCTGCTGAGTGGATTGATCCTTGAATTGAGAATCACAGTACTGGTGGCACTTATATCCTTTGAAGAAGTTTGCATGAGTCTGTATTGACTTCTGAGATCCTGCAACATTAGTCTCTGATCTCCCTTCTAGACCCATCCCTTCAAATGGGCAACCCCTTGAGTCTGGGAGTGTGGATAGTAATATATCCCAAGATAGCGAGCCTTGATTTTCCTGATTTATGCATTAGGCACTTTTTCAAATTTATAAAGAAAAATAACACCAAAAAGCTACCAGGTTTGCAGATCATGTTATTCAATGTGTGTGCGACTTCTTTCCTCCTTTCAAATCAATTGCTTCTGTTGCATTTTTGTATCATTTCAATTCAGAGTTGGAGTATTTTGTTTGGATAGTTCATATTTTTGTTTTTCTTTCAGGAGACAGAGAGCAGTCTTCATTGCTTTGAGGAGTTCTACATCAAGTGGAGGCAGAAGTTAAAACAAATAAAGTAATATTAAGTAAATTTTGTTAACCCTGGAATTTGTCATGTTCATTAGAACATGGAAGACTAATAATCCCTATACAGAAATAGTAGTTTTAGAGTTTACAATAGCTTTTAATAAACACATAGAAAAAAATATTGTAGTCCCTGTTGCAGGATGGAACTGTCGATGCCTGATTCCAGGGCCTTCTCCAATAATCATGTTTTCTTTGGCCTGCAAAAATGCATCACACAGACAATCGCTCCCAAGAGACATTAAGTTAATATTCTCAACTGCTGTAGGAATCAGAAACTGTCTTGTTTCTGTTGCTTATTTCTCCCCTGTTCCTGTATATTTGAGTAGACTGCGTGTTCATCAGGGATTTAGGTATCTTGTTGAGGTCCTAACAGATTTTAGCTGGACTTGACATGGGTTTATACTTCCATTCTTTTGTTCCAAGGATGGCATCTTGCATTAATTCTTTGCTGGTTGAACTTCATAGGCCAGACTTTTTAAGGGCTTTTTTTTGGAAAATATCAGAAGGAAAAGGTGCTGTAATTCAGTTGTCATTAAGCAGATATTTTACATGAAGGGCTATTTTGAGGAACAGAGAATTATGAAACCTTGCTCAAACTTTATTCTTATTATGAGTATTTTTTCTAAGATTCGGCAAACACATTGTAAACTGAATAGTTTCAGTATGTTTCACTAGTCATATCAAAGCTGATCATTTTTACAGAAACTCTCCCTTTTGAACATGGGAAATATTTGAGTATCTTTGGGATTGCTGGCATTATTTATCATTCTAGCCTTCTCCTCTGTCCTTTACCTCTCCCAGAAATCTGCTTTCACATGGACTTGAGATCTTCAACATGCAAGCATGATATGGATCGACTTATCAGTTCTCCTAACATTGTAAATCTGGAACCATGTATTAAAAAAAAATTCCTACAATGTGTGTAATAGTGCCTTCACAGTGGAGAGTGTCAGCATATTATAGGACAGTAGTCATCACTCAAAATCCATGTACTACCCGTACCTTGAAGAAAGCATGAAATTACACGTCTCTGTGATATTCTGATTTTGAATATTTTTTTGAATACTTCCAAAGGCAAGGTGATTGTAGATTGATACTCTTTGTTTCATACTTCTGTTTTATGATTGTAAGAGAGATCTGAGCAGTTTCTACTCTGTTACATACTTTCATAAGTGATAAATAGTTAAATATCAAAATAGGAATTATATTCTTTTTTATTTTATATATATTTTAGATAGATATAAATATAAACATATGCCTGTATGTTCATCTACATATGTACCTACACATAAACACTGTCTTCAGACAGGATTACCCACGGCCATTCATTCCTAGCTACATGATACAATCTGTTTCTTTTTCTTATGTTCATTTGCTGTGGATAAAATAAAAGCCAAGTTCTGTGGCTAAAAGTTCTGTATTTTCAGGGTTTGCCCAATTGACTGCAGTGATTATTTCACTTCAATAAGTCTCTTTAAAGTCAATAATAATTGAGATATTTCTTCACCCACACTCTAACTAATGTGATATGGTCACTCACCAATTCATTTTTTGTATTTGGAGCATTTTCATGATTTTTGTCCCTTAGGTGCCTGGCAAACAGTAAGATACAGTCAATATTTGGTGGGATTAAAAAGAAAAGAACCTGGATTTAGTAAGTCTCTAGCAAAATGCTGGAAGGCAACTGCCTTGTCTTGAATTTAAGATTTAATCCAATTGAGAGTGAAAACTCAGCTTGAAGCCAGAACAACAAATTCCCTGGAAATGCTTTAAAGCATTTTGTACAGTGTTGAAAGGAGAAATCCTCAGTGATGTGAAAAGAGAAGGGAGATAGTGTAAGAAATATAGTAATACATATGTTGTGCTTGATTTTACCAGAATATTAATTCCAAAATGACAGAAGAAATAAAGAGGGAGGCAGGTTGTTAATCAGATCTTAAACAGGAAGACCTGTTTTAAACCATTTAAAATGTTAGTGATTTGTCTTGGTTAATTTTATTTACAAGAAAAATAAATATAGCAATATCACAAGATATCCTTGTTGCATGTGAAAATTACGATACGGAAGATATGGGACCACCCAAGGTGAATAAAAGGTATTATTGTCAGTGGACATTTTTGTATATGAACACAACATTGAAAATTAAGAGCACAGTACAAATTAATTAGAAAAAGGACAAGTGATGGTATGAAGTCAAATGGATCAAAAAGAAAAATGGGGTTATCACATGAGATAAGGAGATTAAAAAAAAAAACAAATTTGGAATGGTATCAGCGTACTAGGAAAAAAAAATTAACAGTTGTGTTTTCAGACATTGAACAAGATTTAATATTGGCATGTGTCCAGTATGAAATTAGCAATAAATGGGAGAAGGAATAGAATCTCAAAACACCACATTACATTCGAACAAAAATAAAATTGTGCAACAATGTATTATGTGCCAAATTAGAAATGTCTCCTCTATTCAATATCTTCATATTTAAACTTGCAGTTTTCAACTATTTATAGTCTTTGCAGGGGTTAACTATTCTTGCTCCAATTTCCCATGCCAGGTGTCTGCCTTGAGGCAACTTCACTTCATGAGGTTTCCGTAAATACACTCTGGCCATTTCTGAGAATGAGAGAATATGTTGTCTTGCTATTAATAATAAATTCTTACAGATATTTCATTTTAAAAGTTTAACTTTTTTAGGCTCTGGTCTTCCATGCTATACATTGAAATTTGGCAGAGCTGTTTTTCTGCAAGTGATGAGGTCTTTTTTTTCATTAAAAAATGATCACATTTGGAGTTGTCATAAGGTTTTGGGAAAGCACTTAGACTCATAAGGAAACTCTGACAGGGAGAATTTAGTTGAAAAACTGCAAATGCAGACTAGAATTTCTGACTACTGCAAAGCTGGGTGAAAAGGAATATCTGAAATTAGATAAGACTTTGACATGATGAGTCAGAAAACTTAAAATGAAAGCCTGTGAAAGAAAGAGCTGAAAGGGGGAACACGCTGAAGAGGAGACAGAGCCAAAAGCTGAATGGAGAAGGTATAACAGTAATATCAGGATGGATACAGGGGTTAGACACTGGGAGTATTGGGCAGAGAGGTTCAAGGCAGCAAAGGCAGGAAGAAGGCACCTGTTAAGTACAGGAGAGAAGAAATAGTGGAAAAGAAGTAGCTAGACCCACAGGCTATTGTATGTTACCTATACATAACTGAAGAGAGACCTGTACATCCTTCTAATCACTCTCCCTATACTTTTTTCGTGTGTTTTAATCTGGATGGTTTTCTTTCCTGCCAGCACTATAAAGGTTTGAAAGGTAAAGGGAGTATTGTAAAAAGATGACAAAAGTAACAGAAAAGGCAAAAGATAAAAAATGAAGTAATGCTATTGATGAAAATTAGAAAGAGTAACAAAGGAGGGCAGCAAATGAAGAACCAGATGAGAAGGAATGGGAAAGAACAAGGGAAGGGAAGTAGGGATTGAAAAAAGTTAAATCTGAGGGGAAAAAATGAAAAGAGTAGTCCTTAAACTCACATAATAATTTAGGTTGGAAAAGAGTTTTGGAGATTATCTAGTCTAATCTCTGCTGAAAACAAGGCTAACTTTGAAGTTATAGCAAGTTACTCAGTGCTGTGTCCAGTTCAGTTTTTTAAATCTCCAACAATGGAGGTTGGAGGTCCAAAATCTCTCTGGGCATCTGTTCCTGGGCTTAACCGTGCTCATTGTGAAAATATCTTTTTCCTTTTATCAATAAGAATTTCCTCTGGGGAGATTGCTTCTTGTCCTTGTGCTGAGGAAGGACCTCTGAGACAGGCGTGGCTTTCTTTTCTTCATAAATCCTCTCTAGGCAGAGGGTATTTATCCCCTTTCCTCCTCTCCATGCGCTCCAGCCTTTTAATCATCTCAGGAGCCTTTTGCTGCATTTGCATTACCTCCCTTGTACTGCGGGGACCAATGCTGGACATAGTACTACAGACGAGACCTCATGAATTCCAAGTAGAGGATAATAATATATCATAGAATAATTTATTACTGGGCTTATTTCAATGAAAAAGTGTTAGACAGGGAGTTCTGGAGCAATGCCAATATCACCGGAACTCACAATCAAAATTACTAAATAATCACAATGAAGAGACCCTAAATCTGAAGGTCCATCCAAACAAAAATGACAAAAACTACATTTAAAATGTCAGAAACAGTCTGTGAATGATTCATAAACCAAATACAAAAAAGTTTTAAACTAATGTAACTTTCGGTTCGGTGAATCTTATTTAAATAACTGTGAGGAAAAGGAAAGAAGTTAATTTGTCTTTTAGACTCTAGGCTGAGTCTGCAGAATCTGTGTAATAAGAAACATAGGCTAAATGGAAAAAGAAATTAGCGAGGGGCAATGGAGAGGAACAGTCCTTCCCTCTCTTCCTTTGAAACGTATATTAGAGTAGTTTTGAGCTGCAGATTACCGGGTCAGAAATTAACTTGGAACCCCACAATGTTGTTTCTTACAAAATCACTTTTTAGATTGGGGTTATAATTCAAGCATCCCTTACCAATAGTGGCATAAAAATGAATCATGTCAAAAATAATGGCAGAGCTGAAGTTCACCTGTCGAGCAGAAGGTAAGCACACCATATGTTTCGACATATCTCCACAGTGGTAGTGGATGTTTAAAGTGTATGACAACTCTGTATTTAGGAAAAAAAATGACCTAAATTTCACAGAATATTCAAAAAGAAGAATTGTGTGGTGCTACTGGCACACACTGCAAGAGGCCAGCTGGCCTTTGCCTCTTCCTTTCCTACTTCTGGTTCATCGTCCAGTGATGGTAGTGTCACATTGCAAAGGAACGATATTCGTTCAGGGCTTTGAAAAACTGAATAGATCTCCCCTGGCCATGACCCACCAACAGAATTCTAATTTCCAGAAATGCGTCTCCAAATACATCTTTTTTACATATTTGTAAAATTACTAGAATCTAATACTTCTTGAAAGACAAGTGACAGCAAGCACTGAAGCTGAACGTGATGTGACAAACATGGCAGCACACTGTGGTGAAACAATTCAAGCTTGTAATTAATTTCTATCTTTAAATTCCCATCAGTAATGCTCAGTTGGAAGATTCTGACAGGGTGGAGCTATCAAGAGAGAGATTTTCTGTTGCAAAGGTTGCAATACTGTTTGCATATTTACTATGGAGGCCACCAGATAATGATTCAGAACAATGAGCAAGAAAAACCTTTACAGACCTGTGTGTTTAATGAAATCTCAACAGTATTAGTATTCCTTATGAAATGTATTTGATATTACTGAGGCAGAAACCACCTTCGTGTTTTAAGTCAATGGAAAGCAGAAAAATCACCTTGTAACATTCAATTCAGAGATATAGAAAGAATCCATAAATAGGTCACTGTAAACATTGTTCTAGGGATTTCCTTCATGAATATCATCAGGCTGCAACAAGGCTTAAGTGAAAGGATTGTGAAAAAGGAGGCATATATACTGGCAGACATGGAATTTCAATTTTCTATCTGTTCCACAAGAGGCCAGCTATGAATGACTCCCAATATGATTTTCCTTTGAACACGATCCTGCTCCCAATGCTTTAGTACAATAGGGAAGAACATCAAATCAACATCTTGCTCCAGGTGTCAAATATCCCATGGCACTGCTAAGTAAAAGAGACTAATTAAGTAAAAATTCCATTTTATTTTCCTATTAGAAAGGTTTGGGCTGAAATTTCTTATTTGTTTTAAATGTCATAATTCAGCAAAGTGAAGGAACTTTATATGTATGCATCTAAATATATACATATGTCTCCGTGTGTTTATATATTTACATACATATACATATAAACGTGTATAGAATCTACTTTTCTTAAAAAAAAAAACCAAACAAGTACCCATTTAGAAGCTCGTTTTATTTGTTCAACACTGAAGACGTGAGGAAATATTTAAAGTTTCCATTAACTTTTTTTTTTTTTGCATAAGAATGTGGACATCAGAGCCCATATATGTCCAAATAACAGCTAGAATAAATGAAGTACAGAGTCAGAAAGATGATCATAAACTCCTTTGAGCTTCTTTGATCTTGAAGCATCTTTGTTTTACATGTTTTCCAATCTCTCTATTCCGACAGAGGTTTCAGAATTACACTAATGATGGCTCCTTATCAAACACGGAACTGTTACAGTAGCCAAAAATTAATGAGGTATAGGACAATCCAGCTCTGTGTCTGTGATCTTCCTGGGCAGGGAAGCTAGGGGAGACTTTCTCCAGTATTTGTTGTGAACTGTTGTGCACATGGGTTTTATGCTGCACACAACGTAGCTCGATGGAGCCTACAAACCCAAGAAGCATCCACCTTAGAAAAAAATGAGGCTTTTGCTAGTACTGCTTATTTTTCACCATTGCTTATAAAGGGAGTCCTCACAACAAGCTCTGATCTAGACATTGTGGTAAAAGCAGTTTAGGTAAATTTTATAGCTTAAGCCTCATACCACAAAATTGTTCATGCAGGATGTCACCTACTCTGTCACACAGTACCTTCCTTACTCTTACCCATTTACATTTTGGAATAGCTCAGATTACTTGCCTCTACTGCTGTGTTAGAAGGTTACTTCAGAGAGGCATTATCCATTACTTCTTCTTTCTATTCTCAACCAATGCAGAGCTGTTTATGCAATATATTCTTGAGCACCATCTACTGGTACTTCTTCCACATCTGAAATATCTACATCTATACAGACATAAAGCATGCTTATAATATTTCCTCTAGAGTGAATAATCTGGTATTCAGCCACCTTGGTGAAATGGAGAAATGTGGTGTTTATGCAAGTGATCTGGCCTGATTCTGAAAAGAATGCTAATCTTGGCTGGAGAAGGGGGAGAGAAAATATTTCTTAATACGCAATTGTTACAAGAAGAGAAAAGCTGAAAATTAGCATCTCTCTACTCATCTCCTGTCATGTAGTGGAATTAATCTTCTATTTCATACTACCTGTGTAGCCAAAAAGTAACTACAATTTAAAGGTCATATTATTAAGAACACCTAAGGTTGCATTTCAAATAGGTATAGTTTATTTCAGGGAAACAAGTATTAAATACTTTGCCAACTGCGAAGGAAATTATTATGCCAGCTTTATAGCAAGAGAAGTGATATGCCTGTAAAAATTGCTGATCTCAACCTGTTGACAAGTCTAGTTAAAACGTGCTCTTAGTATAACAGCCAATGCTGCCCCAGAAGACCTCTATTTGTAATTTATGCATTCTTATTTCAGAAGGGGAGGGAGTCTATGTTGAGAAAGGAATAACACACTTTTTAAAATTCTGTCTCAGAGCTGCTAGCAAGAACTTTGATTTATTAAAACTGAAATAAATTCAAGCACCTAATTTGGAGTCCTCGGCATTTGTACAACTTGTTACTCCCATTTCAGTTGCCTGTGACATTGAAACTAAGCTGGCTATTTTCTCATCCCTACAGCTCTGTTCTCACACTGGAAGTGTGAGACTACAAAGCCAGGGTGAAAAATTATTTGTGATTAAATTTTTGGATGACTGCCCCTGCCATATTTGGCTGTGGTTTAAGAAGAAGCTTCATTTCTTGTTCGGCACAATGGCATCTGAATCCTGAGATCGCTTGTTAAATGCTATAATAGTGTTCTTACTAATAGTAAAGGCACTTTCTTCCAGGATCTAGTATGACGTATTCAAACCACCTCCTGCAGTCCTAGTATATAAGAATCTAAGGGTTAAACCAAAACTCCATCTCTCTCAGTAATTGACAGGAGACATTTAAAAAGCTGAAACAGGATGTGAATGGAATGATACAGTTTAAAGTTTTTGAGAACTGGAGGCTGCATCTGCACCTCTGCTCTTTGTATTTCCTATGGAAATATTTTCCATAAGTTTGCCTAGTTGCTTTTTGAATCTTTTGGCCTCAGCAATTTTCTTGGCAATGAAATCAAAAATGTAGTTAGATGTGGATAAAAAACCTACTACTTTTCATTTATTTTAAATCTCCTGCTTGACAATTTCATCTGATTCCTTTTCCACTCTTCTATTATAAACCACTGAATGAAAACTTCATATTTTCCCTTTCCAGACCATTCATAATTTCGCTGATTTCTGTGATATACCCATTTCACATCATTCCACATAAGGAATACCATTACACATCAGATAATTCTTGCGCCTTTTCCTGCAGAACCTCTGGTGAAGCCTTTCCTGCCTGTACTAAATAGTGAGCTTTCTTTGCATAAAGTCCTGCTTGATGTATGTTTTTGCATGTCTCTGACTTCCTGGGGGCTGCTGTGTGACTGCAGAAGCATTGTGATTCTCCTTTTCATACCTACATTTCGATATCACATATTTGCATGCACTGTTGTATAGTAAAACTGAACAGGTCAGCAGCAGTGCAGTTTACACACGTGAATATCAGAAAGATGAGTTTCTTTTTTCCTATCTTCTCCTATTCCACTTAATATGACTTCTGTTGTCCAAAGCTTTTCTATCATTGATATGTTTCAGCTCCAGTTGCTGGTCAGTGTGAGTTACACAAAGGTCCAGGTTACCTGCAGACAAAATTTCAAGTATCATTACATTTAAAAGGCTGCTGACTACATCTGCAAATTTACTCTTCCATTAAGAGTTTGTCCTGCTTTCATTACTCCTACATTTCTGTTCCTACATCTCTGTTATAGTCCTACGATCTTTTGAACTTTGATTGGTTAAAATCTAACAAAGCCAAAATTCATCTTTTATTCAGCTTTTTGTTGTTCGTAAAATCAATGTCATAGTTCAACATGGGCAGGGGCATAATATGTTCGGCTGAAGTCCCAGTAAAACTGAGTGTCAGCTGCAAATAAGTCTTCCCCTACAGGAAAAAAAAAAAGGAAAAACAAAGAAATGTGTTTTAAAAAGGAAATTCAGGATGATTACTCAACAACCTCACTCAGGTACAGCACTCCACAGAGCACACACAGATACTGTAAAGCACCACACATCTGTTGTCACTGAAGACTAATTTATTTTTAACTGGCTGTCCTGCTTGTTCTGAGGCCACTGACGGCTGTAAGTAATATTACACAGAGCAGAACATGGATGTTTTGATTTATTTATTGGGGCTGAATATTTTCAGCAAGCTGGAAAAAAAATGTAAAGGTAATTTTATACGTTTAACTAATTTGTAACACTGATTGATAGCCATGCAACCAGGATCTCCTAAATATGAAATGATGTGTCTCAGTGGAGTTTTAACCTGTAAATAAAGCGAAAAGCAATTAATGAATTAAATTTGTATTCTGTCCTGAGAGAATGAATCAGGTTTGTTAAATTCCATGTGTATACTCTTGTTCAAATGCAAATGAAAATAGGTTAGTTTACATAGCTCAAGAATTTATTTTTCTCTGTTTTTTATATTACATTTTGAAAAAATAATCCAAACCCCAAATATTTTAAATATCATTGAAAAACATTTATACAGAGTTATATAGAACACTTAAATAGTTCTGCAAATTATCTCTTAAATGCAGACTTAGAATATTCATTGTTGTTTGCTGTTGGAGAATTAGGATATTTATTCTCTGTGAAACCTGATAGGTTTATATTGATAACTTCTTTATGAAATTTTACAAAATGGTCCTCGAACAAAAAATGTGTATTCTGTTTCAATTATTATTTTTAGTAGATTTTTATCAGTTGTGATGAATGTCTAACTGTCCCATGGCTAAAGAAATGGTCCCTGAGTTCTGTGTCCAGATCTGCCATGGACTTTATACTAGTAATTCTTGGAGGTAAAGCACTTACTGAACATTGTTCAGCAACACATCATATCACAAGTATAAATTTGATAACTAAAATTACCCTCAAAATTCTCTTAGTTGTTTGGTTTTGCTCTGAAATGAATTAAGAATGCCTCCAGAGCCAGTGACAACAGAGAAAAGGCCTAAGAATCAGGTTTTTATTGTTTCTCTCCTGTTTGTTACTGCCTCCCATTTCATAAACATTACCTGAGGGAAGTCTGGAGTCAGGTTTAGCGTGTCTTAACATATCAAGAGAGAGAAGTGAAAATGTGGTTAATTGGCAGACATGCGGTGGTTGAGCTGGGACCACAAGAATGATCGCATAGTCATGCAGAGATATTCAGATTCAAACACACAGAAGCTGAGTAAATAACCTGCTTTTCAGCATATCTCCCATCCACTACAGGGGCAACAGACAGAATTCCATTTTTGATGCAGGGTCTATATTGTCATATAACTTGAAGTGCCTGTAGTGCAGCAGGTAATGTTACTTGGGGTATCTTTCCCTTGTCCAGTAGTGCTAAAACTCACCCTTGGCATGAGTACAGCTCAGTTCTTGCTGATGAAAATAGTGGTCAACATACACACTATTTTCATCAGCATAAATTGATCTGTACTCTTCCTACCAATGACCATCATCCCTCCTGGTGTTTTCTGCAGGGTTTTATAGGGTCTCTGGCAGGCTGCCTCTCACAAGACACTCCAGCAACTGCTATGGTGGCAGGCCTAATGTCCTTTGTTTTTTTGCATCTGTTGTAATAGGTAGGAAGACATCAAATAATGGCAAAGGGTGTCTTTCAGCTCTTGGGATGAAAAAGTGTCTCTCGAAAAATGATTGAACAAAGTCTGATGAGAGTTAGAACATCACTAGTAGAAGGACTGAAGTGTAACTGAAATGGTCACAGAATAACGTGAAGGGAAAAATACTCAGCTTCATTTCTCTTCAAGTGTCATGTTTATCTGTTTCCTAGTGATTTGTGGCTGGTGGTAACAACTTCTTAAGGCAGCTGACAGCTAGCAGAAGCTTGAGAAGCCTTCCATAGTCCCTGGCACTGATCAGGCCATTGACTAGGGGTTGAGCACAATAAAGTGGAGAGGCGGTCTGAATCAGCAGCAAGATGTTCAGCACGGGCTGGGCATCCCTGCTTTTTGTGTGCTGCAGCAGATGGTGGAGGTGTGGCCATTTCCCTCCTCAAACTCTCCTGAAGCAGCCACGGGAAAAGCAGGAGACAATTTCCTTCGTGACACAGTCAGTAATGGCTGATGTATCTGTTAGGGTGCGTGATTAAAAGCTCATCTGCCCAGGCATGAAGGAACAGGGAGGCACAGCACCAGGTGCGGGAAACCCAATAACCCAGTCAGTGACATAAGCCCCTTCCCCAGCCATCCCAGGGCATCCTAGGAAGGCATTGGCCCCACAGGCTAGGGGTGACACCCACCACTGTAAGTCAGTGGGACAGCCTGTCCTGAGATCATCTACAGGCTGAGGGGTCACTGTCAGGGAATATAGGATCAATATGGGATGCTTCATAAGACTGCACAAGTCTCATTACAGAATGTTTAAGGAGGAGTTAAAGGTGGGGAAAGGGAAGGATGGAAAGAATCAAGTGTACGAAAATAGAGGGAAAGAGTTGGGTGTGAACATCTGGCAGGTCAGTACACTTGCCTGGCCATGCCCTGTGCCTGGTGTTTGCAGTTGGTCCTGGATTGTCTTTAAACTCCATTTTTACCTATTTTCCTGTGTGAGGGACTCTGTGTGCATGTGGGGGGGTGTGTGCACATGGGGGTCTGACTGCAGCCACTGGAGCAGGACCAGGGGTCATAGCAACCATGCACCGGCACATGGAGTGATTGAGGAGCGTGCACACTGTGGGCCAGCCTATGGTTGTGTGTGAATCTGCGTCTAGGAAAGAGACAACTGGAGGAGCTGGCTACCAGAGGGGCCAGGACACTGTGGCCAACTGCCAAGGAGGCCATGCAGCCTGGGGGTGGACTAGCAGACCCCTTTGTGTGTGTGTGTATCTGTGTGTGTCTTTGTGGGAGGCAGTGGGTGAGGAGCCAGGGCAGCTGCTGGATGATCTGTGTGTCTAAACCTGGTTACACACAGTGAGTGTGCATGTGTGTGTGACAGGGTCTGCACCAGCGGCTGGAGTGGGGCTGTGGCCTCAGGGGCTGGCATGCCCAGATGCCAGCAACTGGGGAGACTGGGATCCAGGGACAGCTACTGGGCAGACTGAGTGTCTGAGCCCGTTTGCTGGCGGATCCACATTGTGTACTTGTGCTATATATGTGTCTTTATGTGTGTGTGCCTGCAGGGAATACATGCTCAACCACACTACTGGTTGGAGTTGAAGGATTGGAGCTGCAGCAGCCTACCCCCTGTTGGGGACTTGGATTTGGCAGCCCCTAACAGTACCTGTGGGAATGCACAGTCCCAAATGAGAAACAGCCGTGCCAGGCTCAGGTTTAGAAAGGGACAGGGAGTTCTGAGTACATCCACCAAACACTTTTCACCATGAAATAATGGAGACTCCTTCAGCCTTAGTAATTCACTCTACCTAGTGAGCCTGGAGGTCCGTGAACAGATCCTTAGGGACACGTCTTCAGCCCAGATGAATAAAATTCTGTGTAGTAGCCTCTTTAGAGAAAAACACCTTGGGTTTGAGTTCTGCTGTTTACCTTATCTATTTCCAAAAAATCAATATTCTTGTCAGAGGAAGGCCAGAATATATGGGATAAAATTAAATAGGACATCTTCTTTTCCAATACTTTCTCCATTAGCAAGGGGAGCTTCCTTGAACTCCCCTCTGCTCACCAGCAACAAGATAGGAACTCCAATCTCCAATAGATTGTTCCAAATCTTTATGCTCTTTGGGGAAGCAAGGAATTGTTCTGGACTGGTGAGACATCCTTACTTGACTGTAGATTTCCAGTCTGTGGTAAATTCACATGGTCTAAATCAAGCCAAAAATAAAAACTGAAAAAAAAAAAAAAGGAAATTCCATGACAATTTTATTGTACACACATTGCTTGAACATCCATTTCTGTTAGCTCTGGTCAGAAACAAGTTCCAAAAAAATCTTTACATCACAGCATAAAATCTTTCTATGTGGTTACAAATCTAGGAACTTCAGTGACAGAGCCATTGCAACAGTTCATCTAGGAGATCTAAAGCAACTGGAACTTGAAATCAGAGCCAGTCCATGTGCTGGTTCTTCTTTAGCCTTTCCAACAGCTGGCTGTCTCAATAAGGCGTTGAAGAAATTACAGATCATTAGGGAAATCTCTGTCATTTTCTCTTTCTTCAAGCATGGTCTAAGAGACTGATCACGTAAGCTGGGCTAGTCCAATAAGTATCAGAATATTTTAAATTATTTTCCTACAGTCATGAAAACAGGCTTCAGGCTGCAAAACATGGCTTAATATAGTAGAAAATATGTCTTTCATTGTCTAGGAGACTTTGAGACAACCTATTTCTCAATGGGAAAAAAGAGTAAAGCATAGACATCCCAAACAGTACGACATATGCCTCTGTAGACGTCTGTGCACAGTGTACACCTCTGAAGAACAAGAGCAGAATTACCAAGACCCAAACCAGGACAAAGACTTATGGTAAAGACGTGACAGTCAGTGTCAGGTAACACTGCCTTCTTCGGGGACTCACTGGTATCAGCTTACACAGTGCTACGTTAATCATTCCCTACCCAAAGTCTGGGACTTGATTGGATTCTGTAGGTTTTCATGGCAGTCATAGTACCCATTTGCAATGCAGCTTGAAATGATAAAGACAGCAATGCTCTCGTTTTTTTTCTTCATCATTTGACTTCCAATAAGTTCAAATAAGTATCGTCTTGAATATGGTGAGAAGTCCAAGACACAAGTACTTTAATTTTCTCTTTATTGTTGTATTCCCATTGTCTTTGCAGCACCTTAGCATTGTGAAAGTGGACTATTTTACATGACTTACTGTAACTGTTAACCCACCTTGAAACTAATAGGACTTTTTTTCATTTTTCTCTTTTGTTATGTATCAGTATCACTGATCTCAGCACATCTTAGAGAATTGCTTCCTGCTCTTCAAAACAGAACAAACATAAGCCATTCCTTCTCAGAGGTCCTCTATGATTTAATTATACCGAGAAAAACTGTGCATTTTAAGAATAGCCTCTAGATTACTCAAAACATAGTAATTTCAATTTATAATACCTTTAAACAAATAGGAATTTTTATAGTAACATTTATTCTTGAAAACTTTAAGCAATCATTATTACGTACAAAGCACAAAATCCTGTGAGAGGCACCATACGTTTTTCAAATCTTGTTGAAGCTACAGAAATAACAGCCTTTTTTCAAATAGATGCAATCTGTTTGTTTCCTCTACATTGTATACAGAAGATAATGCAAACCAGTTGTCTGAAAAATTTATGGCAATTAGTCTAACTGCTATCTAGGAGAGATCCATACAAATAGTGCAATGAAGGTCCACAGTAAAATTACTGATTATTTCTTTTATTGCTCTATGAAAGCGACAGGCCAGCACTTTATGTGTGAAGATTTTGATTTTATGACATTTGTGATGTGCAAGTAGGTTGTAAAAGCTATATGTGGAGACAAAAGCACATTGAAAGGGTCTCTTTTTCCTTTTTCAAAGGAACTTCACCTAACAATTCCATGCTCTGTGCTCCTTGTGTAGGTGTAGGAAAATCAAGAATTCAAGGCATTCCCATATGGTACAAGGCAATGTACATTCTTACTACTTTGTGCCTTGCCAAGGCAATTACACACCATGAATTGAGTTTCAAGGTTGGCCACCTCCTGCAATTCTATCAGAAGCGTTGGGGTATTTGTCATCTATTTTTTAAACCTAACTCCTACAGTCTAATAATTATATGAGAATCTCTGTTTTGATTTTGAAACATATGGCTTTTAGCTCACCAGACTGTAGCAAAAAGTCTGAGCAGTCAATCTCATTTTGGAACAGCAATACTAATTCCAGGAAAAGACTCCAAACTTACCAGTATGTCTGCCTTTAAGCACTGTGATTTGGGGGGCAAAGTTCTCTTATTTTGAAAAAAACCCAACCCAACATTACTATTTGGTTCAGAACAGTGAGTTTTGCATACATTGGGGAGTCCATGGAATGTTTGCATGGGCAAATGTCCACTAACGCAGGCACGTCATGACTGTAGTAGGACAAAGTAGACCATGACATGTACATCTCATGGCTTTATCATTTGCTTCTTGGAAATGTTTACCGTTCATAGAATGGCAACTAACTACAGAGCCCAGGCAAGCAGCTCAGAGGTGGTTAAAAAGTGTCCATTTGTCCAGAGAAGAGTGAACACAACAGCTGTCTTTATATAAAAAGATGGAAATAAATAATTCTTTTATCCCCTGGACGTAGAAGTAACGGCCTGAATTTNAAAAAAAAAGGATATTTAACTTGTAGATGTGTATTATGTAAAGAAATGGATGCAGCACTATTTGTTGCTGTCTCCAGTTATTTGATTTCACTTCTCTTCTAGGGAATATTGCCCCACACCAGAGGAGGCAGACTGGAAGTGTGAGACCTCCTCAGATCCCCTGGCATAGTCTAGGCAGCTTGGTTCAAACTACCTCCTACAAGAGCCCAACTTTATACCACCACCACTTTTTAGGAGTTACTTAATCCAGTCAGAGTCTCTCCTCTGATGCAGTTGCACTGATTTAATCAGAACAGTTTCTAAGCCAGTTTAGGGTTTTGGCAGATAAATCCTGGCAGATTTAGTTGCCCCCAGGAGTCTACTCAGTTCTGTTGTTGGAAACGTACTGGCCCCATAAAAAGACATTACTGGAGTTTCTGCTTTAACCTCCCCAGTTCCCACCTGTGTCCATCAGGCTGAACTGCTACAAGTCTGTCCTAAGTGATAACACCTTCAACTGCAGCAAGTAATCTGCCCAGGCTCCGAGTCTTTTAATAATTACACTAATGGTATCAGCAGCTCCAGACAGACACACTCAGATTGTATTTTCAGGCTTTGCTTTTGCTACGTGGAAAGGCAGGAGGATTTTTCTTTTTGTAGCAAGAGACTGCTGATGCTCTGATCCTATCCTGCTGCTGTGAGAGCTTGGGCTGGGGATCCTAGCTCTGAGGATGGACCTCCCTGAGCCTGTGCACTTGATACAAGCCTCATGCACGTGGTCTTGCCTCAGACTCTCCCAGGCTGGGAGACGCTTGCTCACACCTTTGCAGTACAGTGTTGCAGTGCCTCTGCAGCTCTGTGACCCCTATAGCAAGTGCAAATGCCATTAAATCTCCTAATTTGGTGATCAGCTGCGCCTGGAATGGGAGGGTGGTGGAAGAGGAGAGAGCTCCCTGCTTTGTGTTGCTCCTGAGGCCTGTAACTTCTCCGAGGATTTCACACTAGAAGGGACCCAAGGGACACCCTCCAGATGCCACATAGTACTGTGCGTCCTCACCGTTGTATAACTTGGTGTGCTAGATCCATCATGTCCTTTAAAGCATGCCTCGTCGCACATGGAAAATGAGGAAAATTGAGAGCTGGTAAGCATTTCACAGTCTTATGCTGAAAACTGAGATACAAAGACAGACTGTCTCCAACCCCCTTCTCAATAGATAAGAGTTCTTCAGTACTGCTGTGAAAAAATACATAGAGAACTATCAAAGATGGCATTTTATTCTATCTTCTTAGGCAGCCTTCAGAAATCAGAATGCACTGATTTTTTTAAACTTCAAAGTGACTCCAATTCTTTTAAGACACACGTAAAAACAGGAACAGTAAAGGTATTGCCTTTATTAAAAGGCATCTGTTTTTCAGCTGTAGTACACTTGTTTTTAATTTCAAATGTTTGTGAGAACGCATTTGCATGGTGCTTCCTGACAAATGGACATTTCCCTGTTCCAGCTGAAATGTTGTGTGCATTGGGGGACGGGGAAGGGAATCAATGGTTTGATTAAAATTTTAATTATTGTAGAAATCATTGTTTTTGTACAAGCTTCCCTGTGCCCCACCCTTGGGCATTATTTGTTCCTCTTTAAAAGTACTCTGCAAAGACAGCTTTGGGGATTCATTGTATTTTTATGCCAGCTCTTTAAGCAATGCTACAATTATTATATTCTGGTATGTGAGTGATTCAGTATTATCTCTTAGGCTTTTATGATCTTGTTCCCCAATCAGCGCTTTTGTGTAACAAGCTAGTGAAATTAGAAATATGATTAGAAAAATGTGACTACATTATCTAAAACTTATACACACTTTTGTATTGCTTCAGCTTTTTAAGTCCCGAGGGAACTGACAGCGATTAGGATCTATTTCTAGTGAAGGTACAGTTGGGAATAAGGGTGGTTTGAATAAGTGAATCAACCTTATTATGACAGAAGCTACAATAGAGATGTGCATTAGAGTATATTGGATTCCACTTTTGAAACCACAGGAAACCTTTTCATAAGTACTCACATTTCTGCCTGGACTAAGCAAATAGAGTACTACAAATAAAACAAAAAAAAATCTGAAAACCAATAGTTCTTCCCATCTCTGTTTTTACTGTAATACCTTACAGATAGTATCACACAGTCAAAACAATGTTTTTTCTTTGTGAGCGTAAGCAGGATTGGTATAAATCTTTAGCAATATTGTTATTTTCTTGCAAACTTCCAAACCCCCACATTTAAAACTAATATCTTTTTTCAAAGGGTTCAAAAAATATGCTTTGTCCTTCTGTGGACTACAGTGGAAAAAAGCATGAAAGAAACAGGATGCAATTTTTACTCTGCCTGTTTTTCTGTTACAAGCAGGCCAGGCCTCAGGGGAACACAAACAGGACCATATTCACATGTTTACATAATACTGTTCCCATGTTTTTAAAATGCTGGAATTATTTTAGCTAGCGTAAATTAACTTTCACATGGATGAGTGAGAGAAGGAAAAAGGAAAAAAAAAAAAAGTCAGTGGAAGCAGGATTCGTAAAGGGTCCAGTGAGAAAGGCTACTGGGATTAACGACTGAGCAAAATAGTCTGGAAAGGAGTGACCACGACCTGGCACGGACATTAAGTCAAAAATGGGGCTCTGTGGGAGAAAAAGAGGTACGTGGTTCGCAACAGCATAAGACTGACCAAACCGGGTCAAGCCAAAGGATCGCCTAACTTTCTGGCCTGACAGCAGATAATAGTGTCTCTAAGAAAACAATATAATAACGAATGCAAGTAAAGAACGATCTCACTGCTGGCACACCTTGCCAGTTTCCAGCAAGCAACATTTTATCACCAATATATCTTTATCATGATGTTTAATAGCCACCAGTATATATACTGATGTAAATTATATATATATATATCTTCCATGTAGCTCTGAAATCTCTTTCCAAAACTAATTATCCTTTTGGCCCTCACAACACCCCCGAGTAGCAAGTTTCACAATATATTTATTATCTCTTTTTCCATGCTGCAAAGGATTTCACTAACTTCCATCATATTCCTCCTCAATGGTCTCTTTCCTGAACTGAAGAGGTATCACCTGCTGAACCGCTTCTTTTGTGGAAGCCGTTTGTACCTCCACTTGCACTTCTCTGTTCCTTCCTTAGTTCTGCCATATTCATCTACAGTTGTGAGGACCAGAACCGCAGCACTCAAAAGGCACCTGCCCTGTAGTGCAGTAGCGCCTTGATGATTTCTACTTTCTAAACAGGTTGCCAGCCAGGGTCAGGGAAATGAAAGGTAAGTGTGTAGATATTTGAGGAAATAAGAGCTGAAGAAGAAGGAGGGATGAGGAACCAGATGTGGCACGTGGTATAGAATAACAAGGAAAACCAGAGATTCTTCTCCATGTTCGGTTATGAACATGTAAAGCATTTCATCATATCCAAAAATGTAACTTAATGTATTATTTTATAACTTTTTACTCTGTGTTGTACGGACATTTAAAAATGATTACTAACCCAGATGTTCATTTCTTATCGAGGTAATTTTAAAAATGTGGTAAGGATTATGAGAGGGCTTGTATAGAATGAAAAAAGTATGGTGATAAACTGAGGGCTCTTCTAATAAGAGAAAATCCTCATATAATTTTATTTAATACAGTTTGAAAGCTAATTTTAATTCCTACCAGGGGTAGGAAAGTAAACCTGTCACTTACCTGCAAGGACAGTTATGCATAAGTGCATAAGCCACAGACTGAAATCCAGCTCAGGGTGACAATAGCTCACTCATTAACTGATACTGTCGCTGTTTTGTAGCCCGTGTGAAATAAATTAAGGGAGTTTCTCTCATTCCCAATTGACAGGTGCCTGAACCTTACATTCCTTTGTTCTAGATAGTGCAGCTGGTAGCTGACCTGTGATGGGGTACTGGTTTCTGTAACCTGGGAGTAAACTGGCAGACAGGCAGGGAGGATATGCAGTTCTTGGCAGCTGTAGTGTCGAAAGGGTTCGGGCTCACTCAGTCTGCAGCGTTTTCAGAGAAAAAGCAAGGCAGCCAGCAGGGGCTTTGTAACAACTAGTATGGCATTGTCCCACAGTGTGGTGACTCTAGGTTTGTCAGCACCTTCAGTAAGTACTTAATAACACTTTCAAAATGCACTCTTTAACTACTCTTTCAAATCTGTATTTTAAGCATGGTTGGGTTTCGTTGCAGTAGAAAAAGAATTTTCACCATATTGGTGACAATCTTTTCTCATTCTTCTCCCAAAAGGCAAAATATATATAAGTATGAACAATTATATTCACGTTTTTCAAGAACCTTAACAATTTTTTATTAATTCATTTTAAAATGGCTCTTTATGTAAAATATATCATTGTTAATACCATACATGGCACACAGCAATGGCCAATTAGTCTGAATCACGAGTCTTGCTCCTTTGGCAATATCTAGATGAACCCCTTCAATTCCTAGTAAATATGACTCAAGCTTCCTCTAGGCAGAGAAAAGGGATACTCTACTGCAAGACAAGCTATGTTTTTTGATACAACTGATACATACTGCACCATATATAGTACCTTCCTTTACGGTTTAATTCTTCAGTAGTATATAACATTTTGTTTGGCTTATCTGTGTTCTTTAGCTCACTGGTTTAACCACACTTGTTCAAAGGATGAGTCATGAATATTTCATATTCCTGTGCAGTTCCTTTTCCACAACGTATGACAAATTTTTTTCTTTTTTCTTCTTTTTTTCTTTGTAATGGAAAGACAGCGGTGTGAAGTACACTCATAAGTCTACCAGCCAGAGCTCCCTCGTATATAGTTTCATGTGTCCTATGGGCACTTAATGGTTTCTGAAGAGTTTTCCGATCGTTTTTAAGGAACTATGTTAAAGCACTCAAAAACTTACATGGTAAAGAAACTGAGGGCTACATTAGGCAGCTCATCTGTTCTCTAAATATTCTTATGTCCACGAATCCTGTTCTTTTCTGGGCTGCCACTGTGAAGTGCTGTCCCTGTACAGACAAAGGCCATGTATATGAAACTATGTGAGTTTGCTCTCCTAAGGCTGCCTGTGGTAATGGGATTAGCAGAGAACCATTTTGCTATCTGTATTTTTCACAACCCACCTACCCTTTTCTTTCCTAGGTTATTTATTACTTTTTTATATATATATTTCAGTCCTGCCTCCTTTTAAAAACCTGCTAATCCCAGGATATCTGTATTTCCCTTGAGTATTCCTCGCACTTGCCTCAAAGTGCTTATGAAATTCATAAGGAAAGAAATATAGTTATATAAGAATATGTGAACATAATAAAAGAAGCAGCTGTTTTAAAATGTATCTCATAAACGCAGCTCTATTGAGAGGAGGAGGAGGGAGGAATGAGAGAAATCAGTGTATCAGCCCTGGGGAAAAAGTGGACTAAATTAAAAAGGCAATTAAGAAATGCTGAACCTCCACCGTGTCAATGAGCTTCTGTGGTAGATAAAAGTGTGACGAAGAAGAACATACTCATGCCTATTGTTTTAGAACAATGAAATGTGTCCTGCTTGTAATGCTGTTGTTTTAAGCATATCTCATAGCGTTGCCATTATTGTGTGTGAGCTCAGCAAACACAGACGATAGACAAGGCGTTTTTGGCAGAAGGACAAAGGATACTTTGCTTCAGCTAGTAACAAATTGCTTTCATTAAGAACAAATGGTCTTGGAGCATTTTTCCACTGTATGGTCTCCACAAGATGTCAAGCACAAATGGTAACCCAATGTTTTCTCTGAACAATGGAGTAAAACATAGATGGAGGTAAGTATAGTTCACTTTGAACGGTTTGTATGCAGCTCACTTTAGGACACGTGTAGTCTTTGTGTGGATGGGCAAAAGAACTTGCAGTCTCCACCCTACACATAAATAAGTATGATTAGACTGCAACTTTTACAGTAACTGGTTTGGACTTGAATTAAGGCTGCCCATTTTAATAGGTAACACAATTAGAATGGTGATTTGCTCAGGATACAATGCTATTTAGCAGTATCCTGATTCCCTTTCTTAACGTGCTTTAAATGATGCCTTTAGTGATGTTATAGAGATGTTGTACAGCAGCACTTGGCTGTCCTGAGGCAAAATGTCTGTCAGCATTCCTGGTGAATCTATTTTTTATTTTTTTTTCAAAAGTGGATAGTGTAGTTTGATATTCTTTTAAAATATACTGCCTTCCCATCCTCATGAAAGAAGCATTCAGCTGATATGCAAACTCAGTTTCTGGTTAATAAGTTGTTACTGAACGGTTAGAAAATACACACTTTTTTTCTCTGTGGCTTGTCTCTCTCCTTATGTCTTTTTTTTTTTTTAATTTGAAATAAATATCTTCATGCTTAGAAATGAGAAAAGACTGTCACATTGCAACATGAAATGTGGCTTTGGGATATTTCAATTTAGAAATGACTGCAATATGGTATTTAAGACTTGAAAAATTGGTTTTGATCATGTGTCCTATCCTCTGTTTAGAATATTATTTCCTGGAGTATATTACCACATTACTTCTTGGCTATGCATTTGTAAATCTTTATTTTGAAAGTTCAGTATCTCAGCTGTACAAAATCACTTTAGATTTCCATTCCAGATGCAAATGTTGTCTGATAAATCTAATCAAAATTGGTCAGGCAAGGGTATTTAAAAGTCTCACTGGTTCTGCAACACAAGTCTAATACAAACACCACAAGAAAAAAGATGGAAAAGTCAGGCAGCCAGATTCAGCAGCATCAAAGACTACATATTGTCTTTCTGCCAACACCAGATCTGTAGAGCAAATTAGGAAGGAAAAAGATGGTGTATTATGCACCAAAGTGTGCCTTCTGTGCTTCTGCTCACAACATAACTGATGCACATTAAGTAGCCTAGGGTTAAGTCCAGAGGTTCTCCAAGTGAATGTTACTCATATTTATTGTTTCCCACATTCCTCTGTAATAGCATATTTCATAATTGCATTATTAATGACCCAGGAAAAAACAAAAATAATCAATCATGTTGTCAGGAGAAAAGAAAGCAAAAGTACTTAACTTCATGAAGAGCAAGGAAAAAATATTTTAAAAAAAACATAATACATTCAATCTCCATTGCAACTGCTGTATAAAAGAAAGGGAGAAGGGAGCCTGACTTCTTTTAATGGCAATGGGTGATGCTATGCTTCACATATTACAGAATCACAGAATGGTCAGGGTTGGAAGGGACCTCTGGAGATCATCTAGTCCAACCCCCCTGCCAGAGCAGGGTCACCTACAGCAGGTTGCACAGGACGGCACCCAGGCGGGTTTTAAATGTCTCCAGAGTGGGAGACTCCACCACCTCTCTGGGCAGCCTGTGCCAGTGCTCTGCCACCCTCAGAGTAAAGAAGTTCCTCCTCATGTTTAGATGGAACTTCCTATGTTCAAGTTTGTGCCCATTACCTCTTGTCCTATCACTGGGCACTGCTGAAAAAAAGACTGTTCCCATCCACCTGGCACCCTCCCTTTAAGTATTTGTAAGTGTTAATAAGATACCCCCTCAGTCTTCTTTTCTCTAGACTAACAAGACCCAAGTCCCTCAGTCTTTCCTCATATATTGAAAAGATAGAAGCTGAATCTCTTTTTGAAATGTAGAGTTAAATAGAAATTTGTAAGAAAACACGATAGTGCATGAAGGCCAGAACATGCAAATAGGAATGAAATTTGAACCACTACAAGCTTCAAAAGATAGTCCAATACTTCTAGGTGCTGTGAAAAGACACTGAGTGATACACACCCCTAAGATAACAGGGACTGGTTATCATGAATAAAAACCTAATAAAATCCCCTGGAAATCAAATATTATATTGTCTTATTTTCCAAGCTTCTGGAGAATAACCTTTCACTGTATTTTATATGAAACTACAGGTGGAAGTCTCAGAAGTCAGAGAAAAAGCCCCAACTTGGGCATACCAAAAGCATTGACAATCATTCTACAATCTGAACTTGAAACAGAAGGGCACGTTGTTTTGGACAGAAAAAGGGAAAGCATTCCTTTCCATTTATTTTCACTAGAGAAGAGCTGGGAAGTCTCCAGGATTATGTAACAGCTTGACATGAGTTGTGACAGTTGCGTGGTATGGCAACTTGAGGACATGTAGCTGCATGCAAACAGCTTTTGAATTGCAGCTGATTTTTATGAGGCCACTTATTGTCTCAGAGTACACAGAGTCAGCAATCTGCCAACATGACTGGTATTATGTCCCTTGGGGACAAAGGAGTCTTCAAAGTCATCAGAATAAACGCCTGTCTTTCATATGAAAGTGCCTTAGGAGAATAGAGTGGCTGAAACACTGGGGAGATGTCTCTTTTTCCTGCAGGGTGCAGGAGCTGGAGCAGAATAATTTCCTCGGGAGAACTGCTGGTTCCCATGTGGTAGTAGCGAAGCTGTGAAAAGGTTTTGTATTTTTGGTGTGTTGTTGTTTTGTTTGTTTGTTTGTTTGTTTTTTTCTTTTTAAACACTTAAGAATCTAGGGGTGATTGAATTTATTTCAGCCAGAGATAGCTGGGCTGTGAAGTCAATCTCTCTTCGCAACCTTGACAATACACGCTAAATTAAAGGTGATGCCTGGAACCTGCTTGGGATCAGTAAGCCAAAAAGACAGAGTTCTGTACTGGGATAAAATCCCAAGCACCTGGTGACTTTCCAATCAAGGAGAGTTTGGCCTTTGTCCCATGTTTTCAGTAGAAGGGACATCCATTTTCCTTGTTAGTCCATCCAAGTGTTTCCTGCTGCCAAAGAATGTAGTCTCTGTTGAATGTAGTCACTTCATAGGAACTGACCTCAATTCAGCTACTCAGAACATTAGCTGTTAAAAAATGGAAAAATAATTGGAATATCTTCCCCCTGTAACATTCCATGCTATAAACAGTAATTTCAGGCATTAAAGGCTGACGACACATATGGTAGCAGTCCATTACTGCCTTTGTAAGGTGTGGAACCTATCCAGAAGTCATCTAAGAAATTAGAAAATAACTAATATTGACCTGCTATTACTTCATTAAGGGATGACTAGAGAAAGGTTAGATGTTTGTTTAGATCATTTATTTCTAAGCAGTATGCGATCAATGCATTGGCAATTCAATAGGAATTTGTGACAGGGGGATGTGTCCTTTGCATCCATGGTGACAATATTCAACTTCATTTATTCCTATCTAGAAAAAAATTGTACAATTCTTGGAATATGCATTTAATCAGTCATCCATTAAACACTATTTCAAGCTAAAGAGTGTTAACTCTCTAGAAATGAGAATTCATACCTACTGAGAATGAAAGGTAATAATGGTCCTCTGCACTGCTCATCGGAAACTATGCTCTGAATACCCTTGAAGAAATTCAAAACATAATCATGGAGGCACTGGTCTGGGTTCTTACAGTCAGCATAGCTGGAATTTTCTTCCTGTATCTCTTAGACTTTTGCATTTGGCTGCCCTGTAAGAATTCATCTAAGCTTCACGGACTTCTCTTTCTAAATAGAGAGTTGAAGATACGCATGGCTGTCTCTCAACATTTTTTAGTTGGTCTGTTGCTCAAGGTGAATTCTGCTGATCTTCATTTATAATCATCGTCTTTGATCTTGCTGAGTGCTCAAAATATAAAACAATGAGTCCAAAGCAGTGATGATGTTTCAATGCTTGTTTTATTCGGAAACTCACTTGTAGCAACTTAAAATGCCACTTTAGCTATCTAACTGGATATCAAAATATGCCAAAAAAAAAAAAAAAAGTTTGAACTGTCAATTACTCTCATTGCATGTATAATAAAACATACTTCTTTTTTTTTCCCTCAATGTATACTTAGATTATAGAGATTAAGGTGGCAGCATGGAAAGGTGTCATTGTATCGGTGTTCCTGAAAAACACAGTATCTGTGTATCTGTATTCCTGAAAATATAGCAAGGTATTTCCACTCATCCTGAAAATATTTAAGGTACCAGGTCATCACCTGGAACACTGTCTTCCTATGATTCCCTGGGAAGGAAAAAGAAATACAACTATGAGACAGATTATTTCAAAAGTACAGAATTATCACACTACTGCTCAATAACTCATATGTGGATGCCGAGATCTATTCCTGATAAACTTGATTATTATAATAATCTTCAGATGAAACATGGCACTGTCTGAAATCAGATAATACAGATACCAATCAGAAGAAACCAGTTTGAGCTCAAGAGGTTTTCTACACTCTTGCCTGAAACATGATAAATTATAAGAAAACTGATATGTTTCAAAAATCCAGAAGGACTTCCCATTGCAAAGTGAATGAAAATAGGTGTCGGAGAGCATCCTGCCTTGCCTTGGCAGCAGAGATGAGCAGCATTCTCCAACAAGTAGGTAGCATTCAAATTCCCAAATCTGTGTGTGGCCATAAATGATAAGTACAATCTTGACACGAGCTGAAGGTACTTTTTTTTTTCCCTCCAGCTTGCAGGCAACGTTTTTGACTTATTAAAGAAGAAGTTAGAGCATGACAATTCTGATTTCTCTTAATATAATGATTTCACTAAGGATATGTCAAAGATGAATATGATTCACCAAGAACTAAGTAAACTAAGGATTATTATTGGTTATTAAATGGCATTTAGTCAAAATTGGTTAGTAGTAAGAAGCTTTCTTAAAGCTTTTAGAAACACTGTTTTTGTGCAGATGTTGAAATCCTGAATTTTGGGTTGTAATAATGGCCCAAGTTCCAGGCAATCATTTCTTTTAACTAAATTATAGTAATTGAAAAATTATAATATTAAAGAAAACAATGTCAGTGTCATCACTCTTCCGCAAAGCCCGATTTAAGATTTTAAAGGAACAAGAGGTGGAATAGATGAAAACTGGAAAGCTTTTACCAGTAGAGTGGTGACTGAGGGAAGAATTTGTCCTGCATATTTGCGTAGTGCATAAATAAAATGAAAGGCAGAAAATACTACTTCAGATAATGTAAGTTTAGTCTTGCTTAGTGCTGCTGCCTTCATAGTGCTTATTCTGCTGTTCACAAAACACCTATTTCTAAGAGTTTTTGACTTAATAGAAATACAAGCTCAGGTAGCCAGAATAAAATTGAGGTTTTTTCTCATCGTGTGATATATATGCAAACATAGCTATACAGAGCAAATGATGAACTCCTCTTGCTGAATCCATCTGTTTATGTCCCGCAAAGGGCATCTTTTTATGTCCAAGTCCATCTACATATCTGCATCCAGCCTCCTTGCCGTTGCCCCACCGGTGTGCACGACCCTCTCGGTGAGCTGTGCGATGCAGGTACCTGCACGCTCGCCTCTGCCATTTCCCTGCCAGCCAGAGCAATTCTCGTCTGAAAACTGCTGGACTCTGATAGCAAAGCTCCTGTGCCTGTGTGCAAAGATTATGCAACATTAGCTGGAGCGGGATAAATGGATCCGTGTACATCCAGCACTGCTTTGTCGCAGGCAGTGCTAAGAAATAGCCTGGCACAGATGAAAAGTGCTGCTGAAGGCAGCGTTGCACAAGGGCAGTGATTATCTGGGAGATGTAGATGCAGCACAGTTGTTATTAGAGCAGATAGGAGTGCTACCGATGTGCCGCATAAATATGAAAAGCCGCTTTCTATTCTCCAGCAGATTTCCTCTACCGTCAGACTCCTCTGGTAAAAGAGATAGATAAAAATGGATCTTCACATGCCAAAAAGTTAAGAAAAACAATGCTTGATAAAGAAGCCTGTGGTTTGCTATACCTGAAAGAGATTAGAAGACTTCAAAATAACCACATAAAAGAGGCCAGTTTCTTCATCAGGCTTATTTCATGGTGTGGTACGTCACTGGACTGTGTGACAGATTTGAGGCACAATTCACTCAGACTTTTTCTGGAGAATTCTGGTGTACTTTCTCCAGAAGTCTCTAAAATTAGGTTTTGTTATTAATGGAAGTAAACCAACTTATAATCCAAAAATATAAGTAAGCAACAAGATATGATGTATATTAAGAAAAAAAAAACAACAACAACAAAAAAAAACAAATTCCCAAAAAACTAAATCAGAAAATGAATCTTGCCTTCCTAACCACGGTTAGTTTCCTCTGCAGAGGCATTCCTCTTCTCCAGACTTATTTTTCAGCCAAGCAGTATTCAGTTGTTGCCTGAATTAAGCTGTACACTGTGCCCTGCAGAAAGGCTGTGTTGACTTCCCAGGAAAGTCTCGTTCTTTCCACCACCTCCGAGGACTGCTATAGAGACAGTCTCTGGAGACAATACTTCCCTTATGCCTCCCGCCACCTCTCTATTTCCAGTTCTACAGTCTCTCTTCCTTCCATGTTAGTTCTTCCCTGCCTGCCCTCCTTCATCCCAGACATTTCTCCAAAATGGAGCATCCCCCATCGTTCTCAGGGAAGGAGCAATTATCCCAATAGGATGTAATCGGACCAGAATGCAGTTGGCGATGAAGTGCAGGAAGCCGCAATAAACTATAAACAAATCCATTAAACAATTATGCTATCTATCACAGATGGCAAATGCTGTTATCACCCAGTTGGTTTCCAGTATACTGACATTCCTTACACAGTTGTTTAATTTTACACAATTACTTCATATTCTACTTAGTATTAGCATTGCTACTTTGTTCTCCATGACCATTTTACCAGAGTGGCATGGATCTGCAGCTTCTGATTTTGGTATGCCAAATAGCAAGTTTGGACAGGTAGGCATCATGCTCACGTCTCTGGTCATGTTCTAACACCTGAAAGAAATCTGGGGTTTTTTTCAACTGTATTTTTCCCTTGTGAAGAGTCTGGAGCACAGTCCTTCACAGCCAGACATCTGTAGAAGCATATGATAACCATTATTTCAGAAGAAATACAGAAAGCAAATTCAGGAAATCTAATATGCTGCAATTATTATTTAAAGAAAGCAGAGCAGATAGTTGAACCAGTACTTGTCTAAGAAAACTTGAGGTTTTTATATTTTTTTATTGGTTATGAATGAGTTATTATTGATCCAAAGAGGCAACTCACTTCAGCACATTATGCTTTGCAAGAAAGAAGAAACCAGTTCATGAATACTATAAAGTAAGCAGCTGTTCATAGCGGTCATAAACTGTTAAAATAATCTATACGTTAGAGTAGCATTAAAAAGATTGAGTCAGCAGCCCTGACAATAGACCTTTGGGTGCCATTTGCACCACAGAGAAACTGTCTCTAATTGAAGAAAATTCTGAGTCTTATTGATATTTTCTCTTTGATGTCTGCAATCTACTGTAGATCAGATAATTTGAAGTTGACCAAACCATTTGCTTGAAAAGCTAAGATATTTCACTTGAGGGTTCTGTGACATGGAAGACAATGTTTCAATCTGGATTTTTTGCTTCAGTAAGGTCGACTAACTGGTTTAGTAGAATAGAAAAGTCTTGAAAGCTTGATGAAAAAGAACAGATTTTTTTCTAAAGATTTTGGAAAAAAAAAAAAAGAATCCTCCACCCTTACTTTTTGTTTTTCTCCTTTTCTGTAACTTGGATCCACCTCAGACTCAGAACAATGCACAGAAATGTCAGAGGCTGCTGCCAAGGGATTTTGAAGTCTTTTAACCACCACAATTCCGATAAAGTTTAAGTAAGCATCCTAAAAATGGCATTGCTCCATATTTGAATTGCACGAGGTTCTCTTGTTAGCAATTTATATTCCCTTTGGTTTTAATACTATAATAATTAACAATAAAAAGGTAAAATAAGCTCTGTCCAATCATTAACACTATTACATCTTCCTCTCATATTCCTAAGAAGATCTTTTCATTCCAGATCTTTGTAACAGAAATCTTTAAAGACTCAGTCATGCCAGAATACTGTAGCCAGTTAAGAGCATACCAGGAAATGAACAAACATGCTTCATAAGTTACATCTGTCATTGGATTTGTCACGCATATAAAAGCCCTGTAGTGGACAACTGAGTTAATCAAGAAATTACTCCCTCATTTCTGTTGCATAGCTGCTATTATATCAATGGAACTCTGGTAGATTGGCAGCAACTCTGAGGATCTGCTTGCTTGCAAGGTTTTTTTAATTAGTTTGTAGATTTTTTCTGTGGAGTCCTGTATGGGGCATGATCCACTTGCCAGTCTCATTTGAGTGTTTTCACTCAACAGTCTGCCCACTTGAGGTACTATGACGCAGGTGTTGGTCTTGATATCTCCAATAGCATACTGTAACTTTACAGATTTTTGGTCTTTCTTCCTATGAAATTGTAAGTTCAAAGCTGATTAATATCTTTTTTAATTCAGCTGTTAGAGAATTTTAAACCAAATTTAACTCTCTTGCCAACATTCATTTTCTGTTATTATCATTCCATCTTTAACATCTTCTTCTTCCCTCCACTTCCTTCACCTCCCAGCACACACATTAGAGAATAATCAGGACCTTTGAAGCACTGCAGTAGACGGCTCCCTGCACAGTTAAGAGTTGAATAACTCCTCCCAATGTCATTTGTGTATCTCAAGAGCCTGTTTTCTCTCCAATAAGGGATTAAATAGAGAGTTTGGATTAAAATTAAATGCTGAATCTTTCCAAAGGACATTTGATAAAGCTAACATTTCAAGAGTGAAAACAGTATAGGCTTTTAGGAGAAAAAATAGTATTAAAAATCTAGCAAATCAATTCAAATGTATTGAACTGAAAAGTTTTGTAGAACAAACGTCAGCTAAAAAAATTCTTCCCTTCCACTTTTCCAGCAGCTTGCTGCTGACAACAGAAATGTCACTGAATGCCATCATCCTTGGAGTTCGTAGGGTTACAAGGATATTACATCACCTAGCAACAGAAATATCTATTTAGAATACAAGGATCAAATGCATTCTTTTAATGTGTTGTACATCCCCCAGGATATACACAAATACACTGCCATAGAAATCCACATGGTTTGCAAGGCAGTCTGTTTGTTTGTCCTTGATGTATCAGTGCTTTTCATTTGGAAGACTTTGACCTTTTGCTAGCAAAACTGATAATAGTCTCCTTGTTATTTCATTTATGTGTTTATTTATTTATTTTCAGGCTGAAAATCTGTGCTTAGAGATTTACTTACTGTTCTTGGTAGGACTGAAAGTCTGGCACTCACTTTACAGATCCTTCCCACTGGCTCATTGTCTCTTCTCCAAAATGAGATTTAATTGAATTCTGGAATTTTGTATATTAATAACTAGAGTGGGGCAAACAACAAATTTACTGGCTTGTAGGAAACTTTCTTTTTTAATTTAAAAAAAAAAAAAGCAGCATTTAAATTCTCAGCAAACAGAAGTTCTCAGCCCAGCACCTCCTTAAAGACACTGGCATGTTGTGGGTTTTTCAGTCAATGCCAGTGATGGCACTTCATCAAATAGCTATGAGACAGTCTCAGGGCCCCTGCAATCAGGCCCTTCATCCTCATCTGCCCCACAGCTATGGATCTTGTAACTTTGTAGGCTCAGGTCAGACTCACCAGGAATGAAAAGAGTCCTTCACAGGATCAGTCGGTCAGAGCAATGAAACGGTTACGCAGGGCTGTATTGATAAATCTGAATTGATTGTAGAAATCCATGGAAAACACATGGACATTTCTGGACATTAAATGGAGAAATTCAATACTTTCTCCTGTTTCATCTCTGCCATCCTTTGTAGTCTGCAGACAGCTCTATCTTAGAATACCATGATGATACACAAGAAATTCCACTTTTCTAAGACCCTCTGAGTAACACGCTAGACTTATTAATCCTGTTGAGCTGGAGAGTGTGTGTGTGGGGCAGAGCAACCTGCCTTGTCCTTAATATTTTATGACTCAGAAGTGAGTTCTGACTTTTCTGTGTGATTCTCTAAGTGTGTCTCATATCTTTGTGCTTGAGTTTCGGTCTGGAAAAATAAAAATAGTAGTACTTAATTTGCTTCTTTACTTTAAGGACAGATCTTCAAAGGGGTTAAACATCTTTGGAAATCTTCCCATAAGACTGTGAAGTTTTAAGATCAAAGTCTTTTCCCAGAGACTAGCCTAAATGTCTTTTTACTCATTCCTAATTTATAGCTGTATCATCAAAAGCCAAAGCTGTATTGAAGTGTGATTTGAAAAGGTATGAAGTTGCATAGTGATCCATCAAGTCATCAAGCGAGTGCAAACAGTATTAGGTATCCTAAACTCTTCTAATGCTCCTAGAAATCCACATGGACATGCAATTGCACCATCAACAAAATGCAGAGGGCAGAGGACCTCACACTGTGGGATTCTGGTCTCTAGTGCAGCCTCAAGTGGAGCTTCTGTTCAGTGCAAAGAATAAGAGAATCAAGCCTAAAAAGTTCCTGTAGTTTATTCTGTCATTCATATTACATTAAAAAGTGATGAGTGTATCTATGGCACAACCAAACACTTTAAAAAGAGAGCTATCATAAAGGACCAAAAGTGTCATTGGTCAGGTATCGAAAGACTTAGTCTCTCAGATGACAAAAGTTTTAGTCATCCTGGGAAGTCTGATTATTCCACCCTGCTCACATCATGTAGTAATAAAATAATAATACTGTAAATTTAGTTTATATTCAGGATTACAATATAATCTAGCCACATAGTTGGTAAATACATCAAAAAATAAGGCTAGTTTTCAAAGCCAAGCACACAAATGTTACTACAAGTTAACATACTTACAAGGTTGATATACAGAAGTCCCTTGGATACAACTAGCTGATATACCAAGGAATTCTCAAAGACTGATTATTAATGCACCGAAGCAATATAAATTCAATGAAACAATCAGAAGACATTAAAGAAAGGCAGTTTTATGTTTACTTCGGACCTGTTCTTCATGTGATATAAGTCATGGCAAATCCCTGTCACATCATATTTTCTTGCTGTGGGATGATGTGAGGGAAATAAGGGGCTCACTTAGCTCTTTTGTGTAGCTCATTTAAAATAACCCAGATTAATGGGGACCTGTCTGTTTTACCCTTGTAGGGGATGATAAATACTAAGAATTATTATTGAAGCCATTCAGCTGTCCATTAATAATACATTAGTAAATACCATATGATCAGATTTCATTGAACTATGTTTTTTTTTACACCAGCTTGCAGCTGAGCCAAGTGTTAGCTTAAATACGAGCAATATTTCATTCATGAAGGGTAAGGGTCCTGCTACAGGTACACAGGATGCAGGGAGGAAAAAAAACAGGTCCCCAAATATCTGAAATACTGTTGTGTCAAAGCTGAGGAAGCATGGAGAATATTTTCCAAACAGGCAGGGAACAGAATATCACAGAAAGTACAATGGTTCTTCTCTTGATTTTCTCCAAAGCCTAATGGCCCAACATTTCACTCTGCTTAAACAACCTAGTTCAATCTTGCATGGTGCCAGAAAGAATTCTTCAGATTTCAGGGGCTTCTTTCCTTTCCTTTCTAGAGCACGAGTGAAAAATAATAATTTAAACCTTTTGGCAATGATTATTATTTTTGTTCTCACTCCCTCAGGGGCTGTCAAATTGGCTTGGAAATCTTAAAAAGATTGCGTGCTTCCCTGAAGTTGCTTCTCTTCTAGAAGGATCTGTGCTCTTTTTATAATTGCTTAGGAGATTAAGCCTTTTCTTTCTTGAAAATGGCCGAGATTCTGTTACGTGAGTAATGACTGTGCTTCGTTAGGTCTAAATTTACTCTGTTTATGAGCAATAGTCTGTTGTTAAGTTCTTGCATTTTTTTTTATCAGTGGCTGTAGGTAACATCCTTCTTCCTGCAATAATAGTGAGCAAATCTGAAAGGAAACAATTTCTTATTCTCACTTTCCAAAGGAGTCGGGCACAAGCTTTTCTTTTTGGTATTTGTTTTTTTGGGGCTTTTTTTGTTTGTTTTAAGAAACTATTCTTCTAGTCACATTACTATCTATTCATACTTCATATTTCTTGATTGGTCTGGCATATCTTTCCAGGTCATCCCATGCCAAGTCCTGTAGTAGCTATTCACTGGTTTGTTTTATTTGTGTAGTTAATTCAGTCTCTTAAGTAATTGGGATTACTCAAAAAATAATAAAATTACCAACCTGGAATTTTCAAACGATGCTTTTGTTTGTCTATTTTGTGCTGAATATAAAAGTTCATTATATTTTCCAGTCTATGTTGTTTTAATTTCCTTCTGTTAAGAAAACTTTTAGTTTTGCATATATATACACATATATATGTCTGTGTGTCTGTGTACGTATGCATGTGTATAAAATAGGCAAGATAATTTTTCACTCCTGGGATTTTTGGAGACTCCCAAGTGGATTTTTTTGTTTTAAGAACTGCTGATATAAAGTCCATGACTTTCAGAATTTTAGATAACTTTCAGAGAGACTCTATTATGGATTAAAAAAAATGTAGAAAAAATTACATTTGTTTTGATGAAGTAACACATTAGAAAATTAGTATATAAAATTAAACCAATAAAATTTTATGGAATTTTGGACACAAAAACACACTGCAGATTTAAAATTTTCTTCAAAGTAATTTTTTCTTGTTTTCAGTCTTCTTTTTCAGTTTAACCTTATGGCCTACATAGAAGAGATGAAAATCCAGCCAGTGGTCATCTAACTTGACGTTAATTGACACTCCACATTATGTGACTCCCATGTAAATAAAGTACTTCCAGTCTCAGGCTCTTGGTTTTCTTAGCTCACAGAGCAAAATTTTATTCAAAATTTGCATGTTTTTAGCATAACTACAAAGTGCAAAAGCTTCTCTGTTTTACTGTTCATATGAAACCAAACAGACAGAGATGTTTATGTCATCTTGAATCTTGTCTCAGTAAGTACCCTAAGAGGAAAATTCTCCTTGGATGCTATAAACATATTCTTGACAGAAAGGTCCCTAAAAGCCTTCCCACCTACCTCAAGGAATAAAGGGTTGTAAGGCAATAAATAATAAGGCAAACCTTAGCACTGGAAGGAATCCCAAAATGGATGATTCTTCCTCTAAAGTGAGAAAATTTGTGTACTTCAGCTGCAGGTTGCTGGGCAGGAGAACATCATTTGGCTGTTCTCTTTAAACACCTGACCCTGGGAGGAGTGAATACATTGTGTGAAGTGTGGGATTTACTTTTGTCTTTTCAAAAACAAAAGGAAATGGAAAAACAGATTGTGATGATCTCTGTTAAAATTTGGGGTGGTACTTGGTCAGAGAAGGTACCCTCTGCTTTGTTGCATTTGTAGAGCTTGTACTAAACTCAAGTCCTGCCTCAGGGAGAAAAGGTATAATTATTTCTCATTAATCAAAACAATGTCAAAATATCACTTATGTTTGTCGTCACAGTCAGAAACAAGGCTTCATTATGAAGACAAAGAGGAATAGATATTTAAAGCTGCATACACAAAACCACTGTGTTTTCAAATTTCTGTGTTGGAAGATCGAAGGAAATATATCAAACAACAAAAGACTTAACATATTAATTGATAATTTACCCAGGAAAAAAAAATCCCTTGTAGTTATGGTAAAACTCAATATACCTGACTGTTTTGCAAACATGAAATTAACTATTAATCTGTTGTAATTATTTGTACACTATAACTCATCAGCAACATAAATAGAAAAGTTTACAAAGTTTACAGATTTTACATAAATCACAAGGTTGTGTGATATAAAATCAAGAGAATAAATTTTGAGAGATTGTGGAATACAGAAAAATATATTCTCCTAACCTGGATTTTAGGATATCAGAGGTACCTAATTAGTTCCTCTACTGGAAGACACCCTGTGAAATGTTCTAAATTAAAAAAAAAAATTTCTGAGTTGATATTGAAGTATACCACACATTTTTGGAGTTCCCCTTATGTGATTTTGTATACGGCCTTAAAAAACACCATTTTTTTATATTTATCTTGAGTTGGCTATGATTTTGCTGAAGAACTAACCCCAAATTTTGCTTCTTTAACTGTCCCTGAAGCCAGGACAGAGAATTCATTTTTAATTTGATACTTCTTAATGAAATGATAACTTAGCAAGCATAATTGTTTCTAAAACATTGCTCATCATAAGTGACAGGGTGTTAGTGTGTTGGCATAAATTCCTGGAGTAATTCACATTGATTGATTAGAAACTATTATTTTATCCCTTGTCCTAAAATAGTGTTTCATTCCATAGTAAACAACAGTAGCTAATAGACGTGGTATCTCACTGCTCTGTGATCGAAGACCAGCTTTTAGGACAAGAAGTAAATGGAGGTCTAATCTTTCTAGTGCCTTTTAGAGGTACTTAACATTGGTCTACAAAGAGCACTGAATGAAAAGAATTAGTAATGGAAGAGACCTACTAAGTCATTTGTCCACTCCTCTGCCAAAGCAAGATTGCTTGTCTATGATATACTATGTTTTTAAGTGTGATGTTCAGTCCAACCCTAAATTATTCAGCTGATTTGTTATTGTTTCCATTATATCCTTAGACATACCAGATTTATTTTATAATGTAGGTCAGATTTTGCTTTACTTTATTTCGTTTCATTCCTATAATAACATACTTTGCAACAACTTACACAGTCTTCTCTCCTCTTGTACGTGTACTTCTCAGATGCTTGCTGAGTGAGCCAAGCTACACCAGTGGGATCATTTTTCTTGGCCGTTCAGGCTGTGAAATAACTCTGCCTTGCATACAAAATCACAGGCTTTTACACCGTATTACACTTGAAGACCAAATCTAATTTACTGTCTACCAAATTCATCAAATGTTATTATGTTGCTACATGTTTCTAATGGCAACGTGCTCTCTATGCAGCATTATTTTCATATACGTTATCCAAGTCATATTCGCAAACCTGTGCATTTAATGCAAGGAAACTTGCCCCAAGGGAGCAACCTGTCCTACCTGTACTGAGTGAAGTTCTGGTTCACTTTTTTGAACTATCAGCACTAAGCAACCAAATCTTCTTGGCTCCTTAGCTCATATATTGATAAATTTTGCTACAATCCTTTTTATAATACTCACTATAATGTCTCTGCCTTTAAATATCTGCACATTTTATTGCCCTGATCTTCTCTTGTTTCTTTGTGTGTTATATCTGCTAGACTGAGTAATTTTATTTTCAGCAGATATTTCCTCTTTTCTTTACAATTTCTGTTAATCTAACTCTGATTTGGAGGAAGCTGTGAAGAGATAGGTCATTTATACTCTAGTTTAGGAGAACCCATTGCAAATCCTATCTGTGGTGTCATTAGGGCTGCCCACACAAATGTAATTGAAATGAAATGTCCAAGGAAATTACATTGACCAGGATGGCTATTGGAAGCAGGGTGAGAGAAGAAGAGTGTTTATCCTTCCTAAACCATTCTGGACAGTGCCTTGTGGGGATACGACTCGAAGGGGTTTAACCCCTTATCCTGGCAGTGGATCTGAGAAGTCTGTTGCGGAGAGGGAGGGAAGGCAAGAGGGATGGGAGGAATTGTGCTGGATTTCTCCAGATGTCATTGAGCCCCGAAGATGTGCCACCTTATTGTTAGTAAGAGAAGGTGCTGTGTAAAATACCAGTATAAGAAAGAAAGCGTTCTGGGGGAAAAAAAAAAAAGAATTAATTCCATTAATTGCCAATTGCCACAATTCCAAAGTTGCCAATTGCCACAATCAATATTGTTTCACAGGTACATCCTCGTGAAAACTAATAGCTACATATTTTTGTCTTCTAGGATAACTCTTTGCAGTGTTTATGAAAGCGCAAACTCTTTTCTCAGGATTAAGAATATTACCATTAATCGTGATGTGCAGCATATGTGGAATACTATGGAACGTCAAAGCACACAAAAAGCACAGAAATCTTTCTTTAAAAGCTCACTTCACTTACAGGCATTTTATAAATAGAATATTCAGCCTTCCTCCTTTTATGCACTAAAAATGCAGAGTTCTAGGTAGCACTTACACACAGCAGTAGGAAACCTGTTTATTAAAGTCAATTTACCTTGTTGATTCAGTTTCCAGCTATTTTCCAAGTTCTCCGTTTAAGAGATTTTTCACACCAGCTCTCAACATGCTCTTAACAACTACCATTTGTCGAGCTGCAGACTGAATATAATCTCCAGTCAGTGCAACAAACAGTCTTATACTGATCTGTCCTATAACTGGACTTGCTGGGTAGAGCTAATTAATAAGAAGTAGCATAAGGGAGTTTGCTATGTAATAGTTAAAAGCAGCAGATTTACATTGATTTACATCATCTGAAGGTCTGATCCCGTGCCTCAACAAGTAAACTGGAGGTGAGGGGAGAAAAAAAGAAGATGAAAACAGGAAATGGTTATTATCCATCTTTCATTATGTGGCACTGATAGCAATAAATGCAGTAAAACAATAGTTGGCTATTTGACAGCACTCGGCTGCAGCACTCTGCCAGCCTTTAAGAAAGACAAGACAAAACTATCATAGTGACCTTAAGGAAGGTGAGTGGAAGTGCAGAAAGAGTATTTCTTTGGGAATACCTGGACTGTGGAGAATACTGTTTTCCTACTGCTTTGGCTTTGAAGGTCCATCTTTCTCCAGCCCAGCAGAAGGTTTTACAGACTGTAATTGGTCATCCCTGTAGCTGAGTCACTGATGATGTTCTTTGATTTTTTCTTGCTCAGGAAAGAGCACATGCAACTTTTCCCATATCCCTGGTATTATTATATTTCCCAGATATACACATCCAGCAGCTGCAAATGCTTTATTTACTTCCTATAATGGCCAGTTGCTGGGAATTTGCTTTTTTATGCTTTGTTTTGTTTTTTAAATAATCTCTTGCTGGTTCTGACCATTACCAGCTAACAGAAATCAGACTAAATGACCACATGATCAAGTAAAGCAAATATCATTTTTAGTATATGCATCTAGTGAATAGCTTTCAAAATAGTACAGTTATGGGAATTTTTAAATTATTAAGCAAACCAGAATAAAGTAAAGAAAGCAAAAGAGAATATACAAAAACCAGACAACAAGCTTGCTTTGAATTATGGCTATCACGAAGAAACCTGAATATAATCTGTTTTGAAGCATTTGAACTCCAATCACTGTATGTGGTGCTGTAGTAGAAAAGGAGAGCCAACAGCAAGGATCTGTCTCTATCATTTGTAAAGTAGTATATTTCTTCCCTTTCTGAACAAAACAGTCTTGGTCACAGAGATCTGTTTTGATTAATTAGTAATATCTGTGGTGTTATTCTACTTTCACAGCTCTGTTAAGAACCCAGGCCTTGATGGCAGCAAGATGTTCTAGCAGAGGGTTCCTATACACAGACTTCTGAAACTGTGTCCAGGAGTATCTGTGTGTTTGAGAAAAGTGGAGGAGAATACATTGCAACCAGACTTACAGCGGCTTACAAGACCTATCTTCTGAGAAAACTGGCAAGCCCAGCAAATATCCACAGCACAAGTTTTGTTTTGCTTTGTTTTGTTTCGGTTATTTGTTTTGTTTTGGGTGGGGTTTTTTGTTTGTTTGTTTTGTTTCTTTTCTGTGTGGCCCAATACCTTTCCAGCAGGAATAATTTAATGCTGAGAAGTGTACCAGAAAGAGAACTGTGGCAGAAGTTCTCTTCCTAATTCAGTCTTTTTCCTTACGTGGTGCCAAGCACTTCTGAAATCTAAACAGCAATTAGCTCAGCTGGTAATAAATGTAGCAAAGATGAGGAAATGCTCTCTGTAGCAGATAGGAAATAGAAAACATTAGACAGGTGATGGATGCAGTAGTATTCGGTGACAGGGCAATGTGCATTGAGGAATGTGATTGGGAAGCAAAGAGGAATGAAACACAATGTAAAAACAGCAGCACTGTAAAGAGGAATGAGGCAGAACATAACATTATTAAGCTAATGGTTTGAAGGGATAGAATACTGAATTCACTGTGGATGGAGGCAGTACAATACACATGGTATGAAATAGGACATTATAATAAAGGCAGAGGAGAAAGTTAGAATGCATTTCCCTGAAGGATTAGGTTATTTGTTCGGAATAATGTCTTGCAGTTTTTTTGACTACATTCTCAAGCTTAGAAATGTCTTTTATCTCAAGAGTTATCTGCTACATACATAATGCATTCATACAATTCATGCATACATTTATTTATTCACATATGTAAATATAGCTAGAGTGACTTTAATAATTTTTGACACCAGAATGAAGAGACCATGACTATGTTTTTAGCACACAGATACAATGAAGATTCTTTTCTGGAAATACTAAATTCTCAAAAAGGCTGAACACAGTTCCCAGTGTGAGACACTCAGCATGTTTGAATTAATGTTCCTGAGTGCTCCCTTGTTAGTGCTAAGCATGTAGTTTAAATAAAGAAATCACATTCCAGGCTCCAAATACAATTTGCCAGCTTTGCTTCTGGGAAGTGTGAAAGCAGCAAAAGTGAGAGTCATTTATTCACCGTCTGTTCAGCAACTCACCTCTTTATCACACTGAGGTGCAGAAGATGCAAAGTTTAGTAAGTTTTCAGACATCAGGCTGGTGGAAGTGAAGGTAGGGCATTTTTATTAGCCTTATAAACATAGTTTCACTGAGTTTCCATATGCCCCAGACCTTAACAAGATTGATAGCAATGTTATTCATATAGTCCCATTTCATCTTATTTTTACAGTCAAATCTGTGTAGTTAATATCTTAATACTTAATACTTACTTAATTGCAAAGTATCACAGTCGAGTGATAGTCGAGTGAAGAAGTGAGAGAGAGAGGAGATCATAAGAGAGAGAGTGTCAGTCAGAAAGGAGACTGAATATCAGACAGGTTTTCAAAGCTTTCTCACTATATAAACTAGGCTGCACTAGTTCTTAATCCACTTGTTAATACCATTTATCTGTGAGTGTATAGCTAGAAAGGTATTTGTTGTGGAGAAGGTATTTGTTATGGAGTCCTGATTACTGGCTGACACTTCTCCACATTATCATAGTAAAAATTGATACTTTTGATCTTTCATAAAAGTGGGCTTCTTTGTACTTGGGAAAAAACCCAAAACCAACCAAACACACAAAAAATTAAAGACTTCTTGGTTTGCAGTAGTTCTGCTTTTTTATGTTACATTCAGATGAAATAAAAAAGAAGAGCATACATACAAGTTTCACAAAACCTTATGGAAGCATCAAGAATGCCTTCTTGAAAATTCAGCATTACCATGATATGAAAGAATAACTTGCTGCAGGTAGAGGAAGTACCATTTTTTCCCATCCAGACTACCGATAATAAAACAGATTTTTATCAGAAAAATAGAGTAGTGTGCATCATATTTATATAAATTACTGACAGTCTTCCTTGTGGTGTCACACTCCATCTCTCCAGACAGTGCAATACAGAATGAGATCTTGCACATCTCTGTGCTCCGACCAGATCTGCAGTAACTTGAGTGTTTCCATAGGAGACGATGAAATCTGAAAGTGGTTCATTAGCTCACAATAATGTGAAGGTTAATGGGTGTCATCACTCTACCTGTATGATGTTCAGGTTTACAGACCAGTTTGAGGGCAAACCAGACATCATAGTCAATAGGAAGTGCCCTTTCTTGCCCCATCTACCTGGTTACATTGTCCACGTGATTGCTTCTTTCACACCGCTAGCGCTTTTACACTGCTCCTTGTTCTTATGATTGATGTGACAACTGGTTTTTCTGCTGGGAAAACAGTCTTCTACATCGGTTCTTAGTTGGTCATCTTTGCCGCCTGCTTTCAAATGAATGTTGAGGATGAACAGGTGGTGCTGAGCAGTGCCTCGGTGGGAGTCAGGCACAATGGGTGGACAAAAAAAAGACAACGGGAGTCACACAGGCAGGTTTGATCTGTAGCTGGGAAAGTGAGGGGCAGTTCTCGGACCCACACACAAGGAATCTCATTGTCTTCATTGGGCTTGCTTGTGGAATATAATCAGGACCTTAAATCTATCACACAGATAAAAACTGTAACAATATTGTGTGATTTGAATCCTTAGTGAGACTGCAGGGCAGCAAAGCTGTACCAGCTTGCAGGTGGACTGTATAGTACCCTCCCTTGGCCACATCCAAAGCATCCAAAACCACATTTGACGAGGTACTCCAGAGTAGCTTCCAACAGAAAACATTGTGCTACTTGAGTTATTGCTCATCTCTGCCTTCCTTCAGTAGCTAAAAGGGGAGGGTAAATCATGTTTAGCCTCTGTACCTGCCAAACAGTACTACTGCTCTGGGAAGCAGCCTGTCACATCTCCCAATAATGAGCATAGAGCCCAGAGCTCCCAACCAGGGAGCATCAGTATCAGTGCCATCCCCCAGTGCTCCTCCTAGCGTGATAGACAGTGCAGTACCAACTAAGTGCCGTGGCTGCATGCCAGCATCCAAACAACAGCAAATTTATATTCTGTCAGAATAGAGCTTTGACCAGAAAAAATAACTGCATGCATTCTGCGAAATGCCAGAATGCAGGTGATGATATTGGCATTTTTCAGTATGCTGAAAATAATAGAATTTTCAAGTAAGTGAGGAGGTTACCCTCTTGATGAAGACTTTTCTGCAGTCTGTCTAGCAAGGAGCTGTGCCAATGGTCCTTGATCCTGACAACCCACGAGGCAGCAACCCCAACCGGGCAGAGCTTCCTGCCCCTGGCAGCAGAGAAGTCTAACAACATCCTGGGCTGTATTACAAGGACCGTAGCCAGTAGGCTGAGGGAAGCAATCATAACCTTTTACTCAGTGATTGTTAGGCCACATCTAGAATACTACACCTATTTTTTGGCTTGTTAATGCAGGAAAGACATTGATAAACTGGGTCAGCTCAGGGTATCCAACAGCAGCCTTCCAATACCTGAGGAAAGTATCAAGAAGATGGAGGCAGTTCTTCACTGCAGTGCATGGTAGGAAGATGGGGACAGTGAACTGAAATAAGAGACATTTAGAATCAACAGAGGGGAGGAGAGAAGAAAAAGGAAAAAGAAAAAAAGAACAAAAAAGAACCAAAACAGTCGTGCAAAGAAACAGATTCACCAAAGTGGGAAATCTCCATCCTTGGAGATTTTCAAGACCAACAGGGCAAAGCCCTGGCCAATTGGTTCTCACCTCACAGCTGAGTCCACTGTGAGCAAGAAGATAGATCAGCGACTTCCTGAGGTCCCTCCCCACCTGAATTCTCCTTTGATTCATATGATTTTGATTCCATCCCCATAATTTTATTATGCCAAATATAAGACCAGTAAATGGGACTGTACTTTTCATATGTGGGATTTGAATGAATTGAAAATAGGTCCTAAGAGTTAAAAAAAAAAGAACAGGAAGTCCAGAGAGAGGTCTAGTGGGGAGAGATCAAAGTTCATACGTGAAGATCCGAGATCAGATGAGATATGAAAACTTGATTCACTGCTGAGATGCATGAGTCTTACAAGTCATTTATAGATGGATTTAATTATGTGTCTTCTGGAAGTTCACTCCTCCACTCTGCATTTATTTGTCATAATTTGGGGTTGATATATATAACCTTACAGGGTGCATGCCAATGACTCCTTATCCTTTCTCTTTAGTGAAAAATTGCATTTCTGGGAAAAGGCCAAGAAGTAAAAAGACAAAATTGTATTAAAGAAACAGGTTTATTTTTCCATGTACTTGTTATTAAACATTAACTTTTCATTGCTTAGAAGTTTCACCCTAAAGTCTCGTAAATATAATCAAGCTCTAATTAAATGTTAATGTGGAGTCAGTGTGTTAAAAATTCATAAGGAATGAGCAGATGCCATGTTTTAGTCAGCATGGTCTAATTGACAGGATCAGATCCCAGTTGTGGAAATCCTCTCACTTGACACACTGGCAGAGCAGCTCCTGTTGGCTGTATGTTTAGAACCCCTCATATGAGCAGCAGCACACTAGTTTAGGACAGAGAAGCAAAGGTAGAAATATCTCCAACCCATAGGCTATGTCCAGCCCACAATCTAGTAGCTGGACCATGCTATAAGCACCTGATGTAATAGTGCAAAAAGCAGTGGACGATCTGTGACACACAACACAAACGCTTGTATTGCATTTTTAAAAAGTCATACCTCACTTTTACATTTTAACAATCAATTTAAAGTTCAGATTTTGAAAATAGAAAAGACTGCACTCTAGCCCTACTTGACATAGTGATCATTATTTCTAATAACATTTTTATGAAAAAAGTGATTTCTCATTAAAAATGTAATTTTGAAATAGTTCATTAAAAATAGCACTAGGAAAAAAGGTTAGATTTTGTCTTTAATAGAAAGTACTGATGAAATGCCAAGAAGAGTACAAAATGAAGTTTTCACAAAAGCTTTTATTGTTGTATTTGTCAGTTCTAAATAGCACCAAATGAAATGAAGTTATTTCTCGCTAATGGAAACTTATTGAATTATTACCTCCTCTGTTATTGCTCATTTACCTGTTATCTCGGTCTCATTTTAGTCTACAATTTAGGTCAGATAGATAACCAAATAGCTTAATAGCCAATGCAACCATGTAGTCATAAAGTTTCTTCTATGGCATCTTTTCCTCTTCTGTTAATTGTAACACCTCGACTTTTTGTCTTCAGCTACATTAGATACTCACTGGGGTGCAGGCTGTTCCTTTTCTTGAGCTTCACAGGGAAATAATGCAGAATGCTGGGAGGTGTGGCATTGCACTGGATCAAACCATATCTATTCTTTACTTTAGAGGACGTACACATTCCTCCCCTTTCTGTCTACTAAGCCTATCGCTTTCACAAACCCCCCCAAACCAGCACATGTCTATTCTTCCTTACATTCATGCGCTCTCCAGAAAGCACGCAAACTTGGTGCTCAGCTGAGGATGGGACCTAGAACTGTTCCTGACCCTTTGGTGCATCCTATGAAGATGAAGGAAATTTTGTTACTCCTTGCCATGAAAAGTCTGGCCATGCGCAAGGCAAAGCACAGCTCTGTTGCAGCCATCACAGCCTGAATAATTAATTATCTTGGTTGGGAATAACCCTGACAATGAGTCAAGCCATTTTGCTTGACTTGTGACCTTGTGCTGTGTCTGCACAAACGCCAGTGTTACAGCCAAGTCTCTCTTTAAAGTTTTATGGTTCTGCAAGAGTGCTGAGTCAGGACGAGGTCACTACCGCAAATGTATGCTGTGTGCACGGGATTGTTTTTTTCTACTGCTTAAGTTTGGTTCTACAATGTAAAGAAAGGCAAAACCCAGCAGAAATTATGAAATAACAATATCTGCCATTACGGCTTTTGCCATTACTGATACCATATAGAATTGCTGGGAATGTTTTCAAAATCATTGTACCTGCCTAAAAAAATGCTGAAAGTCATAATTTCTCTTCATAAAATGAGTCAAGCAAGGGATTGTTTCCACAGATGTTTTAAAAGAGTCTTGTCTCTGAGGGAATTTTGGTATATACTGAATCTTGATTAAACATTAAAAAGCTTTTTCTGGGAGACCACTTATTATTTCTCTGAATTGCTCTTCTTTCCTTTATGTAGATATTCCTGAATTTTATCTGACACAATGTGAAATTCTGTCTGAAACAGACCGCTTTGACTTTTTTTTTCTTTTTTTTTTCCTAGGGTTTTAATTTTGTTACAAATAAAAATGTATTTTCCAGATATTTTCAAATATTGATACAGTGGCAGGAGAAAGAGGTTCTGGACAAGGGGGTTTTTTGCTGATTCTATTAGAACATTAGACTTGGTTTTCCTCAGTCCTGACATTTAAGATTCCCTGCATGTATGTTTGGCATCTGGTGATTAGTTTGCCTGGGTGGTTGGTTTACTTGCCAGTGAAGGACCAGGGAATGGGACTATACCTCCGGGGCCACCTCCAAGTGTACCATGCTGTTCTGTAAATACATGAGCTAGAGCTAGAAAGCCAGAGGGAGAAGTAAAATGTGTGTATCACAGAGTGAGAGAGTGAGTCTTTGTGAGTCTCAGAAAGATACCTGTCTTACATCCCCTTCAAAATTTGTGTGCAGGGTAAAATTGAAGCTCTAAGAGGTGAAAAAAAATAGGAGTCATCAAGGACATGAAAAGTTTTCATTAAATTGTGGGTCTTACAGAAATTCTTACTGTCTTTTCGTGGTGAAATGCCTGTGGAGGGATTTCCCAAAGGTCTAAGTTTGTGAGAAAATGCTTGGTGTTTCTAATATAAGTGTATGCAACGAAATATATCTTGGTTCTCTAACTCATTGCAAACACCACCACCCTTAAAAAACAAAACAAAACAAGCAAACAAAAAAAAACCCAAACCTTGTTCTTACTGTTTCTTTGCTGCTTTTTCTTCTGTAAGGAGAGTCTTCTGACCAAATGCACAGGCTGTGTCCCTGCATATTCTAGATGTAAGAAAAGTTAGGTTTAGAATCAAATCCTGATGGAAAAAGAAGCCGGACTCTTATCCAGCATCCACATTTTTCTGGGCACAGAAACATCCTTCTGTTTCTAGGCCTGATTTTTGCAGGAAGCATCATTATTGCCAAAAGAGAGAAAACAGACCTAACAAAGGCAGCTATACCTAAGTCATACTGCTTTAGTTATCATCTAGCTGGCCCCATTTGTAAAAGTTTTTAGAGTTTAAGACTGCTTTCTAAACACAATGGCACTCAAGGATTCAGTGAGGTGCTGAGTTAACCTTGAAACCCACAGTTAGTTTTTGCCACACCAGTGCCTCCCAGTTAAAATTCCAGCCTAGAGATGATATGCTGAGAATATTTCATTTTCTGACATCACATCTTTCACATAAAAGATATCACCAATCTTGTGTATATTAAAGATATATCACATTTGTAATTTTATTTAATCTTAATTGTTAATTAGATCACAATGTGATTTTGGTTTTTAAGGCACAATCATACCTTTTGGGCAAAATCAAGTGCTGAAGTGGAACATGTTAGCTTGATTTATTATTTTTCTTGCCATCTGCCTTAAGGGATTATGTAATTAAATGTAAAAAAAAAAATCAAACTAAGAACAAATGTATGAAAATGAATGAATGAATGAAGAAAGTAACTTTCTAAATTAGTTTTTTATATTCTAAGATACAGTATTCTGATATCAAAGCTAACACAATTTTTAAAAAACAGAACAGTGTTGTTTCTGAAAGACATGGTGAAAACATGGATAATTTCTTTTCCATGGTCAGTTCCAGTTCAAAATCACTGAAAATGGATGAAATCTCAGTGCTGTTTAAATCAGTGACAAAACTTCTTCAGTGGAGCTGTGATTTAGTTAGGTTATCTTTTTTAATGCATCTTGGATGAACAGAGGAACATTCATACTTTGAAATTATAGGTATATATTAGTTTCTCTAGAAGCACATTTTTACAGTCCCATGCATTAAATCTTGTGTGTGTGGTTTCCATACAACTGAGATCTTACAAGCAACTTCTCTACTTCTTTTTTTTTTTTTTAACTTGTTCTTTCCGTACATTTCAGTGCTATTTGCATGGTTACATGCTTTCATGTAGGTCTGGTACAGCTACCTACTTACAAAGAGAGGTTTGGGTTCTGTAGTGGGATATTAAAAGCCAGGAGTGCTTTATTTCTTGCTATGTGTAGAGCTGAATGACATTTTGTTGAAGCCACAGCTAGAAATTAAACATAAGTTAAAGAGCATTTACCACCTTCAATGTTAATCCTGGAAGTGAGTGGTTTCCTCAGCATTTTTTTTTCTGCTACACTACTGGTTGAAACCAAGGAGCATAATCTCTTTGTGTCTTTCTGTTCCTTCTTCAAGCCTCCCCACAGCATACACCTTTTTTCAGGATCAATGTAAAAAGAGCTGTTACGTTACTTCATACAACTGGCTGCTAAAATAATTAGAACCAGTGCAAGCTGTAGCACAATCTGGTCCGTGTAGTTGACTGGGCTTTCTCTTGTGCTTGACTTCACGCACCAGGAAATGGGGCTCATGTGTGGAAATGAGAGAAAGAGGGAAAGAAAGTCCCACAGGCAGCAAATTCTCAAAGAAAGAAGAGTCAGATATGCCTGAAGTAGTTTGACCTTGACAAAAAATTTGGAGAGCAAGTTTCCATGTAGAAGGTGGATTCCTGGAGTGCTTGACTCTGACTGTGTGCAGGGAATCACAGGACTCTGTTGTACATTCCTTGCAAATATACAGGCCATGCTGCAGAAGTATGGGAGTCTGGCCTCCATTTTCTGTCCCATAGGAAGATCATCAACAAAGCCCCACACACTGATTATTGTACTTATAAGTGGTTATATTTTTATCAATCTACTAGCAAAAAGGAGTGCAAAAGCCCTGGCATTTTCAAAGACTGGGCACAAATTGTTTTGCTTTGTGATGATGCATTAATCCAGAACACTGCTGCTTTGATAATGATAAAAAAACGGACAAACAAAAAGCACACAGTAGAAAATTCGGATTTATGTAAAGCCTTCTGTACAAATAATGATCTTGGAGCACTTTATTTGAGAGTCACAGAAAAACAAACCGCCTTCTCAGCTCGGGGGAAAGGTATGATGCTGACATAGACTTATAATATGAAAATAATTTGCTGCACTTCATTATTTTCAAAGGGGAAGAGAACAAGCATGACCTGATGATGATTAGCAGCAAGCAATCACAGCCAGGCTCCAAGGAATTGGTAGTTGCCTAAGCTCTTGTACAAAACATATTTTTGGCTGTGATTGTTTGCATCTATTGTACATTGGATACTCTCTTTCTTTTTTTTTCTTTTTTTTTTCCTTACTAGCTCTCCAGATGAAATTTAATTGCAAAGCAGCCAGATTTGTACCTGAAGTAGAACTCAATAGGCTGCAACGGCATTAAAGAGATTAACATGGTCTGTGAATTAAAAGTTTAACTTTTTGAATGAGATTTTTCATGAAGTTACGCACAGAAATTATCAGTCTAATGAAAACACATAAACAAGGCCGGATGTACAAGACGCTGATTTATCTTAACTCTCTGTCAAGGCTGTGCACCCTTCATCAAAGGCAGCACATGCCGAGATGGAATCTAAAAAATCCATTTGTATGTCCTTTTGTCTACTCTTCCACAAATGTGACAATGATGAATGGCATCAAAATCAAAGACCCAGTTCTGCTAGCCACTGTGCATGTGCACTTCAGAGCTTAAGGGTAGTACCAAACTGATCTAAAAATTCCTTCCAGGTTGGTTTTAGTTCTCCTTATCTGGTTAACAAGCGGGAAGGAGGGAAATGCAGCTGTCTCAAGACCATTGAAAGGGGGCTGAACCCAATGACTTTGGAGCAATAATAGAAATGACTGACTCACATGAGCTCACCTGTTTAAATACACAACTTGGATAAAAACCCATTTTAAACAATTTAGCATCGTTCACAGGGAACAGTGAGTATTGGGGAAGAGCAAATGTATTTTTCTACCAGTTATTATACAGAAACACAAATGCTTATTGGGTTGAGGCCTGGTTTAAATAGAATTAATCATTAAGGGCCAGCAAGAGGTGCATTCAGTAATTGGTTCATAACTTTGTTTGCATCAGTACCCTCTAGAATGGCTAGGCTGAATCGGGATTAGTTGTAGAATCGGCATTAGTCGTAAAAAGGGGAAGAAGCAATAAATATTTGGTCTATTTATAGCTTCTCTAGACAGAATCCATTGCTCCACCTTTACCTTTTTTCCTTTTTTTCTTTTTTTTTCCCCTTACCAGGCTGCCTAAGTTTGGAGGTGATTCTGGAGATCCAAGAAATTTCTAAAAAAGAATTTTAAGCCAGTACATTGTCTCAATATAGTAAGCTAGACTGATGTGGGGAAATATCTTTTACTGGATATGAGGACTAGGCATTCTCAGATGCCTGGTCTTCTTCCCTAGAAATATCTTTTTTTGGCAAATTGGGTCTTTCTGGATTAGGGGTACTTTAGCTGCAAGCATAACTGATATCTAAATAATGAACCACCAAAGCAAGCAACACTCTCTTTTATGGAAGCGTTCTCAAAATCTTGATCTATCAATGCTATTTGACCTTTCCAACAGCCCATCTATGTTTAGGAGTTGATTTTTTTTAGTATTCACTGAGGTTCACCCATGAACAATTGTAAGGTGTTTTCAGGTCTGTTTTTCTTCCTCAGTATGAAATATAAATTTTCCTAACAGAATATTGTAATATATTTTTTTCATGTCCATGGTGAATGCTCTGCTTGCTTAAATACAGGTTGCTTTAGAATAGACAGCCTGTAGGTCACCTAGGTCAGCCTAGGAATTCCCTTGTTTAAGATATCACTACTTACAGGAGTTGTATTCTCCTTAGAAATTTTGATATGAAATTTTTAGGACTATGGAATGGAGAGCATTGCTTTTCATAATGAATCACTGCAGCACGTTTCTTGTCCCTCCCCATCCCTCCTTCTTTAACTGTCCTTCCATAGGTGTTTAGATTCTCCAATTCCAAACTCTGAGGCACTTTTAGTCTCTTCATCTACTTAATTCTCACTTCGAGTATCAGACCTTAGGTAACTCAGAGGTTGAGTTAAATTCTCTCTACTTGTTTCTGAGGGTATGTTTATCTGATCTCAAGGGAGTGAGTTTGTTTGTTTAATGAAAATATCTCCTACAGCTGGAGATTTCTGCTGCTCAGCTGAGACATTCTAACAGTGTGTGTATGTTCCTTTTCTGTTGTTATGACAGGCACAGGTGATTAGCTGAGCCCAGTTACAACTTTCATATGTAAATTCTGGGTTGGTAGGTGCTGTCTTGGCAGTGTTCTCCTTCTCATTGTATCAGGCAAGAACGGTGTAACCTGAACCTGGGTCTTCACATGTGAGTAGCGTGTTCGGCTCGCTGTGCCACCTAGCCTTCAGACACAGTAAATATCTCCTTGAATACCAATTGTTTATAACCTTTGGCTTCACATCTACTAAGTGCTTCAATGCTTGGTGTTTGCATTAACTTCTTTTTGATTCAGTTGGAAAATTCATCTTCTTCCCTGACCTCACAAGCATATACAGCGTCTGTCAATTGTGGAGAGAGAAATGACATAGACAGGAATGGCTGTTATTCTAACCAAAGAAAGAGAAAAGGACTGACGCCGAAATCAGGGTGGCTGGGGGGAGGGGTTCTTCCTTTTTCTTTTTTTTTTCTTTTTTCTTTACACAAACTTCTTGGCATTGGAAATGGCAATTGGCACTACATCAGGAACCTAAACACCATTTCTCCAAGATGTATTTACTAAAACCTGATACTCTCAATAAAATCGGCTCTAACACTTTTACAGTACAGTAGAATCAAGTTGTGATGTCTCTCATGCAATCAATATTCTGTTTTGAACTGACTGTTGTTATTTAAAGAAATCAAATGTAAAAAGCTATACTGCTTTCCCAAAGTTTTTCTTCTCCATTGAACTTTTCAATGTCAACTGTTGAAACAATATCCAAAATGATACAGATTCTAAGAAGCATTGATATTTTGGGTACTCTAAATTAATTCTAGATTAACAAAATTTATATTGTGTAACTCCTTTTAAAGCTACACGCATTGAAACAGGAGGGCTTTTTATTTATTTAACTCACAAGAAGACAAATCTACATAAAAGCTCTATCCCTGCAGAAACCTGTAGAGTCTGGAGAAAAATGTAATTATCTGGAACTAGATTTTGGTATCATTTGCTAGACCTAATTAAATAATGGAAAGCTTTTTTTATGGCAAATGAACTTATATTAGAATCATAGAATCATAAATTCATCATTTTCCTTAAATATAACCAATTTTACACTTAATATAAGATAAAGAATATTAATATTAAAACAATTTAATGATAAAAAACTATAATGACCCAATTCACATCTACCATCTGAAGATATTTACAGTTATTTCCTCCTCAGCTGTTGTGACAATTAATTTAGGATACCTATGTGTTTTGATTACAATATCTATCTGCTTTTCATTGGGCTTTTAGAAGTGCACAATAATGGATGTTACAAGAGTTAACACATATACATCAAACACAACACTTTGTGCTTGACTTTCAATGAAGTCCATGGGAAGGTAGACCTATATGAGGTCAAGTGGAAGATGTGAAATTAACTTAAGCAAAATAAATCACTTGTAGAGATTGTGACAGGCTGTTTGGGCTCAGAGAGGACCTGAAAGAACAGGTAGCCTGTTAAGGATGTTGGGTTCAGGTTCTAGAAATAAGCCCACATGAACAGAGTTTAAAAAGCTTCTAACTCAGAAAATCATTATTATTATTGTTGTTGTTATTATTATTATTATTTCCTTTCCAGAGGCAAATGCAACAGAGACATGTCATTCTAGATTTTTTTTTTTTTTTCAGAAGAGGAATAGCAGTACTCTGATGCATTTAGTAAAGGAGAGCAGATGTTCTTTTCCTCCCACTTTTGGGGAGGGCAGGGAAATGTCCTCTTCTTTTTATAATCTCAAAAGTCTGATTAAGAAACTTTTTACCTAAGTGGTTTTGGCAGTCATTGTCTTGGCTGGCACAATGTAATAATTATGCATCTATAAATCACCTATTATATCCCAAGTGAGGTTGCTACCCTCTCTTAATTCGCATCTATCCAAACTTATTTTGAAGTGGAACACAAAAAAAGAATGTTAATTTTACATTAAACAGAACTGGCAAAAAATATGACGAGAATTCATAACTGCTTTTTTTTGAAATCTATGAATGTCTTCTTACACTCTCCCATTCCTTGATATACATTGTTTAAATCACTTATAAATAAACCTATATTATATTGGTACAATAACTACTTTTAAAGTTTTTTTGTAATGTTCCTGGTTACATATTTTCCGCTGCCTAATTATCTCCAGAAGTCATTATGTGCCTATATTGTTATCCAACAGAAGAGGAGATTATACCAAGCTACTGCTTGTGCTGGAGGGATCAAATTCATTTCCACATACATTTTGAGAGAGTCTGATATGATCAACTCTCAACAGCCGATATCTTCCTGCTGCATGTCCAAGTAAAATTATTGTCCTCGGAATGGCTTATTAAAAAGGCATATAGATGGGCCATTGAAGTTCTCAAATTTTCCCTGACAGTATCTCTATCTCTGGATGATTTTATTATTATACCTCACTCAGGATTTCGTGGAATAAATTATTTGGGTCTCAATTAATTGTAGCAACTGACAGTTAAAGCTATTAGCAAGCCTTTGGCAAATAGCTGGGCATTAGTATTTATTACGGACACAGATGCATGAGAGGTGCAATCAATTTTGTCTTTGTTGGATTTCAACTTCAGTGAATTGTTCATTGATTTTGGAATTTGAGAGGATTCTAGGAAACTATTAAACAAATGGGCAATTTTGGGAACCATTTTATAACACATACGACAGTCTAGACAATAGATGTCACGCCATTTACAAAAAGGTCCTTTTCTGCCTCACTTGGTGCACACTGTCTTCCACCTCATTACTTATTAGCCCATGGTAAATTGTGTTCTTTAGACAATTTGTCCCCTAGGTATAAATGAGAATAAAATCAAACATGGAAACATCTCATATACTGTTTTTTTTGGTCATTATTATTTTTCTTTCCATTAATACTCTCTATTATTTTTTAATTTTGCTTCTAATATTTTGTGGTGACTTACCTGGTGCATCAACATTCCAGAAGCCAAATAAATTTTAAAATATCCTTTTCTTCCCGTGTTTTTTAGTCATTTTTCCCTATGTCTCTGAAATATATGGAATTATTTAACAAATTTTGTGGATTTACACAGTTCGTTTACCCAAGCTACATTCTCTAAGCTTTGCGTGGGATGCATTCGTATAACTTTGGTAACAATGTGAGATACACAGTTTTGCAGCAGCTTGGATTTCCAAAACCCAAAAGTCCTAGAAACAAACCCAAAACATCCCAAAACAAAACTCCCAAAATGCATTGAAAAAACACATGAAACATTTAGGCATACAAACAACTTTTAGAAACTGTCTTTCAGGCACTTTGAAAACATGATTCTGTCACATTATTATTCATCAAACAGTTAGATTTGATTATATTCTATTCAATATTTGTTGTAGTGTATCATTTAGAGGAGCAGTAATTTTCTCTTCTGTGGCTGTTAACAGTTTCATGGCCATGAAAGAGCATATGGATTACTGCAAAAAAATATCTTCCTTGCAACAAGGTAGGAAAATAATCTTTTAAAACAGGATTATTTTTTCCCTCCCAGGAGGTAGAATTACCACTTCCAAACTTTATCCTATCTTTTACTGGCAACAGAGTGTATCTGCCTATTTTAATAGTCTGAGATATCTCATCTGCAAAAATTATGTCTTCAAATGCAAATCTATGCATTTCTCCCAAGATAATGGTGCTCTTTTTTGCCTGTGCACTCATCTATATAAATTTTAACATTATTGTCTTTCAAGAGGATATTTTTTTTCAAATGGAAACTATCTAGAAATCAGCATAATTGAAATCTTTTTATATATTTTTTTAAGTTTATGACACATAAAATTTCTTCTTGTGCTAACCATCATCTCACATATCCTTTATTTTCCTGTGAGGCACAGTTTTTATTTAAAAATGAATTTTTGATCGCCTTTTCTTAAAACTAATCCTTGCTGTTTGACCTGATACACCGAAATATAGGTGGATAAGCTGTCATTTATCTGCCTGTGTTTATTCAGATGCCATAATACCTTCGTATCAAAGACAAAGTTACTGTCTTCATTGCTTCTTTTCCCTTTAGTGCTAATCCAATTATAGCATTCTCACATTTAGACCAGCCATATTTTTAGTGATTGTATGCTAGCTGAGCATCCCCTTTTCATTTCATTTTCTTAGCCCACTCCTTCTTCGGAGACAAATCAGTCTAAGGCAGAAAACTTACCATCCTTTCCTACCAATCAGTCTTCACAGGATTTTAATTTTCCCCAAGATTTTGGAATTTTTTTTATTAGCAGCCTTAAAAGTTACATTTGAAAACATTTGCTATTTTAAAGAGAGTCAATGCCCTTAGATTGAAATAAGCTGACATGTTCTTTTTGTCCCATGCTAAAGATGGCAAATAAATATTTTTATTCATGAGCTATTTAAACATCACTCCGCAATAGGAATCAATTTCTCCCATATATGTCCAGTCTTATATTAGCAGCAGAAATACATAGTTGGTTATAGAATGAGGATAGCAAAAGCTATAATGGTACCTCCTTTCCTATTATACTACTACATAATAATTATCCCACAGTTACCTCTTGAGTCTGAATCCACCTTGCCAACTGATGTGATAAATCCTTACACTGTTTTATTACCTATTCTATATAAAACTGTTGTTGTAGACTCATGTACTAACACTGCTCGATATAAAAAACAATTTTAAAAAAGAATAGTTTTAGAATTGTAAGTGTCCTAGAATGTCTTTTATGTTTCCCCCTTAATTATCTTCTCTCCTTTCCACTTGATTGCTTGTCCTGGTTGTTGCCTTTGCCTTTTGCTCCATATAGAAGATGCCATTTTAATGTTTTCTGGTTGTGAAACTTCTGAGATGTGATTAATTGCCAAGATCCTATGCTGGGGTCATTTATCTCTTTAGGGTCTTTCACCTCAAAGTATAATTTCAGGCTTTGAAGAATTTTTACCTACGAGCAGAGTTCTGTGTTATAGCCTCTAGTTTTATCACAAGGCCAATACCTATATGGAACAACCAGCAATAGGTTTTAGTACATTAGCTGAGCACTTCATTGACTGTTTTCTGTTGTGAGGGAGGAATAATCTTGAAAAACAACTGGTCCCTGCACTTATAATACAACATTTCAGCTCTCATTAAGTGATTCATGTTTCACAGCAGTGGAGGCAGGTAATACTCCTTTAAAGAAATGCTAGGTCATTGTATATTAAAGATTAGTTCTTTCCCCTTTGTTACAGTTTTCTTGACAGGATGTCAAATATTCACATTTGAGAATCCCTTTTTTATTTTAACTGGGAACCCCTTTAGATTTACATTGGGTTTTTTGCCTGCTGTTGTCCACATATTTCTTTTTAATATCAAATAATATTTCTATGTCCATCTGATCTAGTTGCTTAACGCAGGTGATTTCCACTTTTGGATTTGGGATCTTTTTTTTTTATTTTTTCCCATGGAGCTGTGGTTCCTTTAAAGTTTTTTCAGATTCCTCTGTGGTTTATACACATTTGTTTTCCTTGGTCACCTTCTGCAGAGAGAGAGAAGCAGAACCTGGACCCATGTGGCCTGTACAGGAGAGAGGAGCATCACTGGCTTAGTGCATCTGAGAGTTTCTTTCAGCCATTTCCAGCTTCAGTCAGTCGATCAAGTGCTTCTACCTTTCCCGTTTTGTCAGTTCCTCGGAGGAGATTTGTACCTCAGGTGCCATTGATCTTATTTGAGCTAAAGAATCTCTAATATCCATCTTTGTGACAGAAACTTTCCCGTTCAATGACAAGATTTTTGTTGGTGGTGGTATTAGTTTGTGGTATCAAGCTGACCCTAGAGGCTGTTCCGGTTCCTCCCTTCACTGCCTAAAAGGAACAAATATATGCATTGGGGTTTTTTTGTTTTGGTTTTGGTTTCTTTTTAACTACATTCCTATACTTGGTCTCAGGGACCTCCAGAGACATTTTAGTTGGGAGTCTCAGGTTTCCAAAGAACTAAACTGTGGATAGGGACACCTTTTCTCTGACAAATGCAGGGCCATGTTATTGTTCTCCTCCACTGCAGGCAGTAAAGAGGAAGTGGACCAATGGGCCAAGGTTGTCTCTCTGAGACTTAGATCCTTTCACTGAATGGAGCAACCTAGTTTCACTCCAGATAAGTAAAATGACAGCTGTTTTTTAAAGTAATTTTGATTGATTGTAGAAGGCCACTACAACACAACGTTACTGTTCCGATGACATCATTTAAATCCCAAGCATTTCAGAGAAGAAATGGAATGAATGAAGGAAAAATACTCTTGCTTCTTCTGGAAGAAGTACCCTACTTTTACATCCTCCAAGTAATGGCACAAACCAAGAAACCTGTTTCTGCTTCTTCTAGTCTTTCCATGGACTCTCTGAGGAAGGCTGTAAAACAGCTGCCTTCTTCCTTCTCCTGTATCATGTCTTTAAATCTTTTCAAAGTCTGTCCAAGAAAAGTGTGACGTTCCCTGGGCTGTCCTTGTTTGAGGTATCTGTTTGCACAAGCCAAGGAAAGCAAGAGACCATTAGCCCTGACAGGTCATGGGTCAGGCCCTGGTGGGAAGTCCTCTCGCCTGCTCCAAGGCTCACCAGCCACAGCTTCAGCAGCCATCCTATTTTAATCCCTATTCCTCAGCAAAGACTGTGAGTCACACCAGTGCTAAGCCTGAGGGATGCACCAGAGGAGGGCTGTTCTGCTCAGACCTTCTGTACATCAGGACAAGTTTCAGTGAGCTCACTCAGGGAGAAAATGAGGACTAGTCCCTGGCCACACCTAATGCTGTTAGTTAAACAAGTGTGACCATCCCTGAATGAAAGGGTAAAAATTGTTTTGCTTGAGGAAAGACAATATTGAATTCAACTATGAAATACTCCACACCAAATTGACTACAACACTCACTACAGTTAACTCCGAAGTTTTACTGTATGTTATAACAGCTGTATAAGGTCCAAGAGGGAGTTTAGGAAGCGTTTTAAACAGGAAAGAACATAGTAGGTTTGATATTGCTACGGTGTTCTTATACAAAGTGAAAATATCAATAAATAGAACGTAAGATTCAAAATTTATTTTCTCTCTAATTGGTGGCCTACAGGAAAATATATGGTTTTCCTGTGTCTGAACTGGTGCAAGTCCACGTACTTCTACTTGTGTTCTGTCAATTTACAATGGCTGAAAATTTGGTCGAGCATTTTATTGACTTTCGAACAAAGAGGGGAAAAAAAATCAACAATGCAATTAAATCCAGGTGCTGAAATAGTAAGTCAGGCTGATTCAGTCACTCAGAAGTCAGAATTTATAACTCTTGAATGGCACAGCTAACTCCAATAAAGCATGAAATCAGCACCAGGGCTACATAAGTGAACATGATACACTTTTGGAACTTAATATATTCTGATGTTATAAAGAAGAATATTAAATACATCTACTGAAACTTTCTTTATTTCATTGTTAAGTAAAGAACAAAGAGAAAATAGAATAAAACATCTGTCAACTGATCTGATTCATACTGAACTGATGAATAGGGTTTATGCCTCCTTATTGCCACAATTGTACCTTGAGTCCTGTTAGTTCTCAGAGGATTGATTAGATGATTAACTTATGGCTTAAGTCATGATCTTTGGCTTTACTGACAAATTTCAGTACTGAAAAAAAAAAAAAGTCTGACTTAGGATACAGCAATTGTAAAAATGGCCAAAGTCATTTTTACAGTAAATAAGAAATAATCTCTACCTTTGACTTTGAATTTTTATTCACTTCTCTCCCTTCCCAGTGTGATTGTCTGCATCTATATTTATTTGCATAATGCTGTTTCAAACCCCTGCATTTTCTCAGATCAGCTATTACTGGAAGATCCAGAAGAGACTGAATTACCCAGTTTTCAGTAAGGAGCTCCCTCCCACTTCTCTCCAGTCCCCCCAGTTTTAGTTCCTTAATTCTTTTCCTCCTCTTCACCTGTCCATATCTGATCACCCTCCATTACTAATTACTAGTGCCTGCCTCAGAGGGAAACTGTGCAACAGTGTGGAAATTCTCCTCCTAAAGAAGTTCAGGACCTCAGAGGATAGGAATGACAGGGCGTAGGAGAGAGGCAGTGATAGCAGCCGTCATCCCTGACTTGAACAAACCAACCTGTGCATGGGACTAAAGCCACATAGTAACCATGACCATATGTGGTCTCTCTCCACTCAACACACAGGGAAATGCCAGGTTCCTCTCCTCCAGGTGAGGACACTGGGATAGGGACTCGACAGTTAGAGACCTCAAAGGAAGCTGTGGCAGGCAAGCGTGGAGCTTATGGTTGAAGTCCTGGTTTGCAGGGGTGGGAAGAGGTGGAAAGAAGCAGTAAGCATGAATGTTTGTGGTTCAGAAAGACAAAAATATAGGGAGATACATTCAAAGATGTAAGGAGATAATGATTTGGGAAGTTAAGATTTGTAACTGAAAATCATCCTCAGATGGGCCTTTGGCACAGACTGTGGGTGACTCTCTGGTACATTTGCCTTAAAAAAACAAAACAAAACAAAACAAAAAAACCCCAAAACAAAAAAAAACCACCAAACAAACACACACACCCTTTTCCCCCAGACCATTTACTGAAGATAATGCTTAGAACTTCACACTTTACAGATGCCACCACCTTATTTTACCTCTGGAGATCTTGATGCATCACTTGTCTCTCAGTACCTTTTTTCTCTTTCTATACATGTGGAAATTCTTCACTCTTGTCGAGGGTTTTTTACAGAAGACATTATGAAAGAGTAGAACAATCTCTTGTTGCTGCTCTTTTTCTGGTTTCTATTCCTATATGCCCCAGAGGAGATTTGGAGTGGAGAAACTGAGCTTACAAAAAGGCTCTGAATTAATGTCTTTCCCCAGAAAGCAAGGAAAAAAATTCTTTAATAGAGCTGGAAGGTTGTTAGAGGGCTAGAGTTTCTTTCATCATTAAAAGGCTGCTTCTAACAAAAGCCAGTTTGTCAAATTAATACTGTAGCTACCAACCCAATCTTTCAAATTACTATCCCTACAGATAAATATTGAGGAAATAAATGAGACTTTATTCCCTCTCGGGGGAAGTCTGGAAGGAGGAGGTATTACGGAAAGTGTGACATGGTAGGTACTGCAACCAGTCCTTTGTAGTTAGGACCGTAATTCACATGAGACCCAGCCTTACTCCCTGACAGTTTCACAAGACTGCTCATTCTTCCTGAAGTGGCCATCTGTATAGTTTTTATGTTGCATGACATGTGCCAGGTGTTTGCTTTGCTTTCCATGTAAAAGCTAGTTTCAACCCGATGTTCATTCTTGCATCTCTACTTTCAATATTAAACCAAGGATGGAAGTTTAAAAGTCACTTACCATAAGATAGGATCCAATATTTAGAAAAGTTATGGGTAAATGTGACATATATTTCACTGCTTGAATATCTGCATCTCTACCATCTGAAGAGAACACTTTTGTTCAATAAGAAATGCTTATGCTGATTCTCGGAAGAGACGTGGCTATAAAAGTGTAATACTATTTGGGTCCTTCAAGATTTACTCTACCAATGATTTTCGCAGTACATTACAGAACTAGTTACAGCTGTAATATAATGCTGATATGATCTGTGTTTAAATGAGAAAACCTGAACTGAGTGGCTCACCATATTCCATACCACAAACCATTTTGCGAAATGAGAATCTCCTTTGAGCCAATCTTAGACAAGAGCAAGACATACAAATTTTGTACATCCTAACACCCTTCCCCCCTTGCGATTTGTCAAGAATCGCTTTCTTCAGCTCCTGGGGTAGAACACAGCAGTTATTTGACTGTGCACACAGCGGTTTCAGAGAAGAAACGAAGATTAACACATCGTTCAGAATGAAAGGAAAGCTTTCATAAGCCTAATGTAAACACTTGACATGGTTAAGACAATTTAGCTAATGCTGTACGCTTGTGAAAAGCTTTACTGCATGTTTAATGGTGGCAAAACCATTGCTTCTATGCAAGTGACTGCCCTGTAGCAAGCAAGAAAAAGTTCCCTTAACAGAATGACAGATAAATCTTGATTCTCCCATGGTTACTCCTGTTTTTACATAAACAGTATTCTGTTGAATCAATGGATATCTAGATGGTAAAACTGATGCACAAGGGAAGAATTAATCCAAAAACTATCTGAACATTTATTCAAGGGAAACTTATTGCCTAAGATACTGCTTGCCAAACTTTCTTTAGGTCAGATCATCTGCTAAAATAAGAGTTCTCTGGGTTTTCCATAGGAAAACAACAAATCAATTTAAATTTGCTTAGTTTGTTAAAGTTGTTAAGATCACAAACTAAGGTGGTCAGACTGCAGGCCCCTAGTAAATACCATTTACACAAATTACATATTCATCATGTTTGACATCACTTTCATAAATATGATTACTCTGGTATTTAGTAACTTAGTCAGCAATTTGCAGAAAATCTACATGCCAAATTTTGTGGTTACTTGTATGTGCAATTACTACAACAGTGCAGTCAGAGAAGGTAGGGAACCTCATGAAGTTCATCAAGGAGAAAGTGCAAAGTTCTGCACTTTAGGATGAACAACCCTATGCACAAATATATGCTGGGGGCCACCCAGCTGGACAGCATCTTGACAGAAAAAGACCTGGGGATCCTGATGGACACCTATTTGAACATAAGCCAGCAATGTGCCCTTGCAGCAAAGGTCAATGGTATCCTGAGCTGGATTAGGCAAAATATTGCCAGCAGGTTGGCTGAGGTGATCCTTCCCCTCTATTCAGCGCTGGTGAGGCCACACCTGGAGTGTTGGGTCCATTCCTGGGCTCCCCGGTGTAAGAGAGATATGGACATACCCCAGCAAAGGACCATGAAGTTGATGAAGGGACTGGAGTAACTCTCCTATGAGGAAAGGCTGAGGGAGCAGGAACTGTTCAGCCTAGAGAAGAGAAGGCTCAGGAGGATCCTATCAATGTATATAAATACTTGAAGGAGAGTGCAACAGTGCAATAAGGACGGAGCCAGGCTCTTTTCAGTGGTGCCCAGTGACAGGACCAGAGGAAATGGGCACAAACTGAAACACAGGAGGTTCTCGCTGAATGTCAGGAAACGCTTTTTTACTGTGAGGGTGACCAAGCACTAGCACAGGTTGCCCAGGGAGGTTGTGGAGTCTCCATCCTTGGAGATATTCAAAACCCAACTGGAAATGGTGCTGGGCCACTGGCTGTAGGTGACCCTGCTTGAGCAGGGAATTAAACCAGATGACCTCTAGGGGTCCTTTCCAACCTCAACCATTCTGTTATTCTGTAACTGCATGTGTAAGGTTACATGAGGTTATATGTGCACTCTCTGTATCTGTACAGAGGGTATTCGTATTTCTGTGTAGTGTACATGTATAAACACAGAGCATTTTTCACAAAATACCATATAATGCACTGCAATAGCATCTTAAGTTAAAACTGGATGTAGTAACGCTTACTGTGACAATACAGACTTCATTATTTAAGGTGGGTTTCATCTGACAATTTTTCCCTGCTGTTTGAGGTTTGTTATCTTGTGAAAATCTTATGAACTCATAACAGGACCCATATATTAGTCTGGTTTTATCTGCTAAGAATAATATCAAGATGACTGGGAAATAATGTACTGGTCTGACAGAGACTGAGTACCTTGACATAGAGTTTGCATTCTCTGGTGCAGCAAGATAAATTACAGAGGTTTATTCCACTTTAATACTTTTTCGTGATAGCACAGACAAGGTGACCATTGAAAACAAATAAATAAATAGATCAAACTGTTAATTACAAGCTGCGCTCCCTCCTGGCTGAATTTGGTACTCTGCTGCCCCCTTGTCTTTCTACGTTGACTACGTCATTACAGTTCAGTGCATATATTTTACATTTTGGGGGGAGGAGGGAGGTGCACAAAAATTTATCTATACGAAATTTTTAAACACAACATAATTTAAAATCTTTCTGCTATATCTTCTTTCAGGTAGGAATAGCCTTTGCTATCTACGTTACTATGTGTGTTACTGTCTCAATGTTAGTATCTTCCCGTTTGGCTTATAAGTGTCTTAAAAATCATATGCATAATTTTAATTTTTTAGCATAAAATCTTCTGCCTTTGGTACTTCCTATGTCAATCTTCCCCCCTCTAAATTGTGACACGTGCATAATGTCATTGAAGCGATTTCACTTTTGCTAGAATGTGACCCCAGCAAATGGGGAAAGGAGAAAAAGAAACAAGGTGAGCTTTAAAAGATGGGGCTGAAGGTAAGAAAATGAGTTATGAGCTGAGAATTGGCAAGACAAGTGGACAGGAAAGTGCAAGTGAAACAGCACTCTCATTTGAAGGGGAGTGTAATCACAGGCGGATCCAGAAGTGCCAGAGAAACCGGCGCAGGGCAGGTACAGCGTCGCTCGGAGGCTCTGCACTGGGGCTTCCAGGTCTGAGTGCAGGCGTGCCAGCAGCGCACATACAGACCCGCAATCACTTTCAGTGGCTCTGTTGTTTATGACTCATCTGAGAATGGATGAGCAGCATCTGAAGGTAACCACAAAATGAACATCTTAAAGTCATAACAGGCTGGCTCGTGCCATTTGTCCTCTTTGTTACCGTCTGTCTTGTGTGTAGATTAATGTAAGGTTATTTCCTGCTCTTGTTGCAACCTTTTGCTATGATAATAAAGTATGAGAATTTGAATGTCTAGCATGTCCTTGGATTACAGGTGCATTTGACATTTTCCATTTTAGTACCCAGCTCTGCCTTCCCCAGAAATGAGTATGGCTGTAAATGCTGATGAGTGGAATGAGTAGCCAACCAAAATTAAGAACATTATAAAGGTCAAGGTAATTTACCATTACCGTTCTCAGTGTGGTGTTCTAGCCCCTAAACACCATCATAAAGTCTGCAGTAAAATCAAGGCAAGAGCACACAGGATTTTGGGTTGGGTTTGGGTTTTGGTTTTGTTGGGTTTTGGGTTGTTTGTTTTTGGTGTTTTGGGTTTGGTTATTTTTTCAAAAAAAAAGATAGTGGAAATAATAATAAACAGATAAAAAACAATCCACTTTCTTTACAATGCACAGACACTAACTGAATGGTCTTTGTGCTACAAAATAGCTTCCATTTATTTTGCATTTAAAATGACTTTCAGAAAGAGAACATAACTGAACAAGGTCCATGGAAAACAAAAGCATCCAAAGCTATAAGACCCAAAACTAATAAACCAAAACTGTTCTTCATAGTGCTTCATTTTAATATTGTGTGGCTTTTTCCCTTCTTTTTTTAATCTCATACACATAAAAATGGAAAATCAACTGCAACAGCATCGTTCTAAAGAGAAATGGAAATATGACATTTGTCAATCCAGCCCAAAATGGTTGCAAAGAATTTATGCATGTTCTCATAAAACACAGCTGTGATATTGCTGTAATTTGAGCCGAATGCAAACTGTAATTTTAATGACAAAATGCTTCTGTTGTGTAAAGCTTGCACAAAAACATGATTACGTCTAATGTTTTGATCTCATCAAACTGGGGAAAACTATTAGCCGACCCCGGACATATGTTTCTATTATTAAATCTAATCTATTCACATATCAGTTGCACTTCTGTTTGTTCACAGAGCACTGCAAAAATATAGGCCCTGAATTATTTGGGACAGATTCTGTCAGAAGAGGAAATAGTTGATCAGAACGTATGACTGAAGAAAGCCCTTAAGTAAAGTATTTCATTGCAAAATAAAAAGCCCGGTGTAGACAGGACACACATCACAGATGCTGCTGCTTTGAAATTTTCTTGAAGAGGAATTAATGGTTATCATCTCCAGTTGGGCACGCTGTGATCTCAGATTGCGCAGAAAATAGGAAAATAAAGTCAGCTTATCCATCCTTTACAATTAGCTTACCAGATCTTTTCCATACTAAAATATCTGTGCCAAATTATCTTGAACAGAAATAGCTAGGTTTGAAGGGAGCCTCAAGAAAAATCATAGAATCATAGAATTGTCTAGGTTGGAAGGGACCTTTAAGATCATCAAGTCCAACCATTAACCTAACACTGCCTAAACCACCACTAAAGATGTCCCTCAGCACCACATCTACCCGTTTTTTAAATACCTCCAGGGACGGTAACTCCACCATTTCCCTGGGCAGCATGTTCCAATGCTTAAAAACCCTTTCTGTGAAGAAATTTTTCCTAAATATCCAATCCAAACCTCCCCTGGTGTAACTTGAGGCCATTTCCTCTTGTCCTATTGCTTGTTACTGGGGAGAGGAGGTTGACCCCCACCTCTCTAAAACCTCCTAATGATACCATTCTGAGCTGTGCTTATAAATAGTTTTTAACAGTTGTTTTGTTTTGATTTTTTTAAGTACTTCTTTTTATTGAAAAAAAAAGAAACATAATTGCAGGCTATAATTATACTTTTAATTTAGAAAAATACTGATGAGGACATAGTAAATAGTTGGATTTTGGCGGGATTTGTAGTTATAAAATGGCATATTTACTTTGGATCCTTTTTTGACAATTTTGAAATCATGCAGGTTCAGTTACAACTTTTTTACCAAACCCATCTTTATAAGGGTTTATTTTATTGAGTTATGTCAAAATATGAGTGAGAGAATTAAAAATGTTGCAGCATTGTTAAAATATATTTTATTTTGTTGTGGTTTGTTTTGTTTTGCTGTAAATAATATATATCTTGTGTGTATAACTTTACTGCAAAGAAGTGTTATCAAAATAGGTAATGATTATGGGTGGGAAAATAAACATAAAAGAAAACCTAAATTCAATTCACAGCAGATTGCTCTATCGGTCAGACATAAAAGAAAATATATTTTTAGAGACAGTGTTTAGTTTTGTGCTTCATTTTTCCTATGTTCTTTTCTCCTTCCTCTGGCTGAAATGTACCTTGCTTTGGGGACAACTTGACATCCTTTTGTTGGTTAACAGATGTCATTTTTACCTCACAGATGCAGGATCAGGGCTGCTGAAGGCAGACCCCATTGGACTGGCTAGTGAATGAAAAACAACATAAGTATCATTTGTATTGGTGGTTATTCACTGATTTTAGGAATCTGCAGTGTCTTTATATATACATTTATTTTTCATTAATTGAATATCATTTGCTTAAATGGCATGATATTTAGAAAAAATAGGACAAATCATTAAATCATCATAAAGTTTTAGGTTGCACTTCCCCTTGTTCCACTAGACTCAGCCGGGAGACATCTTTCTCTCAAGCCTTAATACATCCTCACACTGCAGGAATCCTTATCTTATAACATTAATAATCCTAATATTACCCAGCTTGATGGATTTCGCTGCAACAAGGTCCCTTGAGTAATTGGCAGAGGTGGAGGTTTTCCAGGACGTCCTTAGAAATCTTTAGAAAATGGAAGTATCAGAACACACTGTCAATCCTTCTTTCTAAAGTCCTGAAATGTCCATCCATCCATGTTCTACTGTCTTCTAGAAGATAAACCAGGTTCTGCTATGGGGACAAAGGAGACACCTGGAACTAGTCTGGACTTTGTGTTTCACTAACCCACTGCATTTCAATGACTGCATCTTGTTCCTGGGCTGGTGGCCCTTTGCCATGTAACCAACAAAGGGAAGACAAGGCACCTCTGGTGCTTCCTGAGAAGTTCTTGTTCTGGAGATTCCCTAGTATCACACAGTGCAGCTGGGTTTTGAGGTAATCAGAACTTTAGCTGAACTCAGAATTACTACATTCAAGTAAAAAATTCTTCGCAGTGTAATCTGGAGAGTGTGCAGGGGGCAGTGGAATCTCCATCCATGGAAATACTAAAAAAAGCTTGGACAAGGCCCTGAGCAATGGAATTTCAAAGCTGGCCCTGCACTGAGCAGGGGATAAAACTCAATGGTCTCCTAGAGTTCATCCAAGCCTATGCAATTCTAGGAGCTGGGTCTTGCAAACCCTTGAGCTCCAGAGAAATCTAAGATGAGTACGTGAGGGGAATTATACAGAAGGGGTCAGTCCTGATTCATCTAGTGTTCCCTTGTACACCAAGATGACATAGTGTAAGCTTGATGAAGGCTTCAGTATCTACTGACTTACAAGCTACTATAAAGCCATAAAAATATTATTCATTACTATTATTAACTCAGCTTTCATAACTGAGTAATTGTCTGTTACTAATTCTTTGTTTAACCTGCTTTTTTGGGGGGCAACCAATAAGAAGCTAACAAAATTTAAGAGATTCAACGATTTAAGTAGTAACAGGATTTCAGTTAGCTTCAGAAAGGATCACACAGTGGCAATTCTTCTTTCTCAAAATCCTTTGATAAATACTGTCCTAGACTCTTTTATACAAATCTCCTTGTTTGCGCCTAGCACGGAATGAATGTTTTTTGCTTATGACAAGATTGGACTTTGCTGGAGTAATGAAGAGGTCATATTTCTTTTTCTGAAAGGGGGACAGATCACGATAGAGATTTTTAATATATTTTTTCTTTTTACACCTTTATACTCCCAAATAAAACTAGAAGAACATTTAAAAATGTATATTTCTGCTATTTTCCTATAACTCAGATGTTCGACTATGGTAACTGTATTTCTGAAGTCAGTATATATCCTTTTCTGCTTAAGATGCAGAAAGGATCTGGGAGATAAGTATTCATAAATGGATTTTTCATTTCTTTTATTTGAAATCCTGATAGGCTCTTCTTTTTTTTTGACAGGCTTGCTAATGGCTTTTTGGGTGCTAAAAAAAAAAAAAAGGAAAATTCTAACTTTTAATATCATCCATACTTACTGAAGGTTGCCATAATCTGCAGTTTTTCTGCCTGGAATGTGCTGTGCTTATCATAATAGCACTGTGATATTTAAGAATGTTATCCTTGCCAACTTGTGGATGAGCCTTGCTAAAAATGATTTCTTTGTTTTGCTGACATGTAAGGGAAAGAGAGAAAATTGCAAGAGGCTGGAGAAGGGGTGGTGGAGTCTGGTGGGGGAGGACATTTCAATAACCTCTTTACCATTTTAAGAGGATCTCCTTCGTCGCTGCAATGTGTGTCCTGGAAGGAGGTAGGGAGTAATCTAATCTGGCTGTATTGCTAACTTAGATGGTTAAAGCAGCCTGGAAAGAAGGACTGCGCACTGCAAGAGGAGCACACTGCAGGGAGAGGAAAGTCTTCCCTTCTTCCCTGAGGAGCGTGCGGGAGCTCAGGCAGAAGGGACTCTCCCAAGTTCTCTTTTACTTTAACTGCATCTTGCTGCCCATGAAGACACCAAATCACAGTATTTGTTGTATTGCCTCTCCCCTACAAATCTAGACACTGAGAACTGGAGTAATTTCATCTAATTAGTTGTCTGAAAGTTCCCATTTTAATCAAAGTAAGTTATTACTATCAATGATTGAGAGAGCCTAGAGGAATGAAAGAGAAGGACCTCCATAGTGCAATTATTCCCATCCTCTAGGGACCAATTCAGACCACATAACACAAACACCTCTCTTAAAATGGGATGAATAGCTCTCCAGAGATGCCCGTCCTTCTCTCCACTGACTGTAAAGGAAGCAGTAGACACCTAGCACTGATGAGAGAGAGGCACTCCGTGCCTAGACAGATTTAGGTGAAATGAATTCCCTTCTGAATTTCTCATATTATTGACACTGTCAAATAAAGTCAGGATAATGAAATGGAATCTATTACTTTAATGTATGAGTAAAGAAGAAATTAATTCTCCAATACTACTCTTAAAGGTGAGGATATGGGCTGTAGAACTTCATTTATCTATAAAAAATACAAATAAAGTACAACACTAATAATTGCTACAGTAGGAATAACATAATTTAAAGTACAACAGAAAGTTGTTCACTGATCAGGGAGTTGTGAGAGCTTAAGTGAATTGACTTACTTCTCTGTTTCAGCTTCCCTTTACTTCACAATAAGTTTTTAACTATCAAGAAGCAGAAATGGTATCAAGAAAAGCAATAGGGATGATCAAAGATTTGGAATAGCTTACATACCAGAAGAGATAAAAATGACCAGTACTCACCAACCTGAAGGACAAATATGAAGGAGAATAAAATAATGACAAACATGGAAAAGTAAGAAGTGAGCAATTACACATTGCTTTCTGTGATGAAATGACTTGGAGAAACAGAATGAAATCGTTAGATGAAAAGTTTGAAATAGAAAAAGAGAACATTGCTTAATTACATCTGGTTCAAAACATCCTCTTTGCAGCAGAATGTTGTGGGTGACAGAAGTTTATGTGAACTCAGAAAGTATTTAGATCTATCATAATCTGTCAAATATACCCTCTTCCACAAGAAGTCCCTGAACGGCTCAATGTCAGAAGCTTTCGTATTTCAGGCAACATATCCCAGTACGATTGTCCTATTCACATGTACTTTCCTAAGACCCTCTACAGAGTAAAGCTGCCCAGCTAATTAGAGATTTACTTGGTTTGATTCAGAATATTTGTTCAGATATCCATAAGGCATTCTAGATCCTCAAATGTAAAGGTCCATAATGTTTTGAGTATTGTTATAGTTACAAACTTAGACTACTAGCTTTATTAACTGAAGCTGAGAAACCATTTCAAAGACAAGTCACATTCCACTCGTATCAGGCAATTGACTATGGCTGTCAGTGTAATAATATCATTGTTTTGTCTTTATTTTTGTTTATTTTAAAAATCATACTCAGAAGAGTCTTGTTTCTTTGAGATCAGGCAACCTAGATATATACCCTACAAGACAGTATCTTCACTCGCTGTTTTGTTATGAGTGTTTATTCTTCCTTACTTTTTTATTTTTAATAAATAATGCAAGTGCATCTCCTTGACAGCGTGCAGTTAAAAACTTAATTTGACAAGAATGTTAGTAGCATGCTGGAAGCATGATAACTCTGATATATTTAATGCCTGACTATGGGCTCATGACAAAAAGGACAACTCATTTTCAGGTTTCCAATATAACAGAAGAAAAATCCTAGTAGGCATTGCCACAATGAACTTTCAAAACTTCTGTCATGATCTTTCACAGCTGTCATTGAAATCAAGCTTCCTTCAGCTGCAAATTAAGCATCAGTCATTGAATACTATTTTTATATTGAATGATGTCTGGGGACACCAGCAATAGTGACAGATCACAATTATAATTCTAAAATTCCTTTGTGGCCACCACCAATTGCTTTTATGCTATTTATTATGTTTGGGGTATCCTTCCTACCACTGTAACCACAGAAAGTGGCAATTTCCAATTTGGCAGTTCAGAACTGATTGGTTGTTTTTCTCCTGTAATTGAATGTGGTCATCCCTAAAACCTCCAACCGATTTCACAAGCTTCTATTTAAAGTGAATGCAGGCTTGAATTTTTTAATAAAATTGCTTTCATTTAAAAAGTAATAAACAAAACTGCAGTTCCTTCCATGTTGATGCTGTTGGACTTGGGGGATTTCAACTACCCTTTCAAAGCTTTTCATATGAAAAATATATTTCCCTTTGATCTCTTGTTTTAACTAACGGCAATTGCTGTAACATCATAGATACCACTGCAAAACATATTAGTAAATTCAAATGTAAATATCTTCTATGTCAAAATCTGCCATTTTGTCTGAAGTAATCACTTCGGGCTCTCTTTACAGTGACCGGAGAGAAGTAGTCATGCCAGAGCTTGGCTCCCAGGCATCTAAATAAGTCAGAGGTATTGACTCCAAAGTTTTTCCGCTTCTCTCTCTTTTCTCCAAAGGTACTCTCACTTGGATCAGATTTTTCTTCTGTGATCAAAGTGAGGTGACATGAATCTCACTTTTAAAATTGGAACATCTAAATCAAAACAACCAAACAGTCAGATCTCAGCTGCTATGTGTACTTACAGGTGTTTATTTGGTATAAGCCCAACAGTGTATGAGCACTTTGGCATAAGTCCCCTGAACACGAGTTACCAGATGCTTACCGTACAACAAATCCTTTATTTGCCAAACTGGAAATTCTTCCTAGTCTGGAACTCTCCCAGATCTTGGGTGCCATTACCAATAATACAGCTGATTTTGAAACAATCTCCTCCTTGTGTAACTTACAGCAAGCATGGGCTTCACTGACCAGAGACAGTCTTAGTGACTGAAAAGTTGATCTGTTGTTTTGTTTTGTATACTACACAAAGAACCCTAGAATCTGTTCAGTCCTTCCAAAACGTTGAAGCATGGGGAGAAACCAGCAAGTCTCAGACATTTTGTTTGCCCTTACTGGTCAGGTAACTACACCCAGGATCACATTGGCTGCTCCTGTGGGGTGTATGCTAACCTCTAACATATTCCTGTGAACCTTTTGTCTTCCCATTTTTTAACATGGTGATAATCAGAACAAATTGATTTTGTTTCTCAGTTTGCTAAAATCCTCCCAACACTTTCTTCAGCACCAGTGCTGAATAAATCATTGTAATGTTCCCCTGAAGTGAATTGAAAATTAATTTACACAGCTAAGATGATCCTCCTAATAACAGGGTACATGGAATGGGGAAATTGGAAATCATTACCCAGCAAACATTATCTGCATTATTTTTGTAGCTGCTTTAGATTGCATTGTAATAGAAAATTAGGAGACTGGCTGTGAAGAAGTTTAAGAGGGTCCCCTGAAGAGCTTCTGCTTTAAAATTGATTCTTTAAGAAAGCATTAAAAAGCTATTGGAATTGATTGCCTGCTAATATAAAGGAAAAACTCTTTGCCACCATTTGTGTTAAAAAAGAGCATCTTCATTCATGCATGTTATTAAAACTACTGGCCTGAAAGCCCCTGTAGAAAGATAAAGGATATGGATGGGATATTAAAACAGCAATCTTTACTTTATCTGGGATTTAAAGTTAATATGTCGCTTTTATTAATTCAGCAGGAGCCATTAGTTAGGATGTCAAATAAGGGATTTACAATTAAAATACTATAGAACAGAGGTGTCTTTAGTAAACAGTGAACCAGGAATTCTTCATTAATCTTCCAAGCATCAGGTATACCCCTGCAAAGAATAAATCCTTCATTTACAGTTTTCTTTATTGCCTTGTTTGCTATGCAGCAGCAATAAAAGTCAGAGCTGATAACACCCCTGATTAGCTCCAGCAACTTCCACTGCTGCGGGGTAATGGTGAATCAGATCTTAGCCAGCAACGAAATGGGACCCACCATACCTTGTTTACAAAGACTCACTTGAATGGCCTTTGGAAGATGCCACTATATGTAACACATTTGTAATATTTAAAAATTACGTGGGAATAGAATTTCCTTTCCTGACTTTGAACTGCTCAAAGCTTTTCATGGTTTTTTGATTTCTAACACATTTTGAACAAATTTCCCTTCTCTCTTTTAAATTGGGATAACAGGAAACACTAAAGGGCAATGGACATTGAGGAGGAAAAATCTCAATAATGATCCTATTAGAAAAACATGAGCTTTAAGGCAGCAATTTACATGGGTGCATTCTTCTGGTTTCCTTTCCTTTTTAAAGGGAAAGAGAGAGTGCACAAGAGCGAATGCCATCTTGGGAACTTTGCCTAAAACAGCAATCAAGGTGAAATCTCCTTAGGTAAAGTTGCAAAGAAATGCATGTTCATGAAACTTTATTTCAATCGCAGATTCAGAGAGAAAAGGGATAGAAACAGAAGAGCGACAGACCAGATTAGCAGCCAATATGGAGATTAAAAAGAAATAACCCCATCAGAAAAGTGACAAGCCAGAGACGGCGGAAGGGCACCTAGCTGATAATAGCAGCCAATGTTTATTTATTTTGGATTTTAAATGTCAAACAGTAGGAAAATAGTTTCAGAAAATGACGAAAAAAAAAATTGGCAGAAAAAAGGGATGAATTAGCTTAAATAGAAAGGAAGGGTGATGAAAAATGAATTAGGATATTGCCTACGATCAGGATGTGATACAAGGGCAGTAAATCTTTTTCCAATATTTTATACCTTTATGATGGGAAGGAAGATTATTTTGTAACTCAGCCTATGAACCAACAGTAATTCTTGGACTGAGTAGAGCTGAAGAGGAAAATGGAAAGGCTGTAAAGAATTAAAGGATACAAGTTTCTGTAAAGTGAGATAACATTCTAGGGAATCCCTGGTTCAACCTTTATGCATATCAGGTCTGTCTGGTGCCTGGAAAATAAGATGTAATGCAAACCTACAAGGATTTTAACATGAGGCTCAGAATTCAGTAGATAATTTACTTTGTTAGACAAACAGCAGGAACTTCTCTCCCCAAGAAAATTCTGGAATTTTGGTCTCTGGCTTTGCCAATCGGTCCAGAATGTCCTTACATCTTTGCATGAAAGAGTATGTTCAGAAAACACTAATTAAATTTAATTTGTAGTGATAAACTCAACATGATGCATTTTACATGTCACAGTAAAATTGACTTTGCTCAAATGACAAATATTGATATTAAAACAGGCAAAAATCCATACGCTTTATGAATCATTTCAATTTTTTTCACACCAAGATTTACTGGCAGAAAGCACAACTATGCCAATAAATATTCCACCACTTCTAGTAATTACACCATTTTTGTGTGCTTGTATTCCTTGAACTGTAAGTTTTTAGGAAAAAATGTAATTCAAAATTCTTTCTTGTGAGGAAAAATAAGTGTTTTAAAAAAGGAACTGGTAAAAAAAAAGATGCTGAAACTTGGAAGGATGCATTGGAAACAGAAAAAACTTATTTACAAGGAAGAAGCATTGGTTCTTGAGTGGTGAAAACTATATTAGAAAGATCAAAAATTTATACATACAATTCTGAACACAGTTACAATAAAACCTTAGAAGTTCACCCTCAATTATTTATTTTAAGTTTTGTGACTGTCACTGATTGAAGGATTTAACTGCTTCTATCTACCATCAATAGCCTGACTTTCATTGATGAGCAAACAAGTTACCTACAGGCTTCACCTTGTGGTGTGTTTGCCATTCAGAAGTTCGGAGGAAGAGGAGGAGGATGATAATAAAGAAAAAGCACCAGAAGCCTTCTGAGAGCCATCAAAGTAAGAGGAAAAAACAGTTAGAAATTTCCTAGGCAGGTGTCTATGGATGAGGAGCTTAACATGTTGCATTTCTCAAAACAATCCTTAACATTTGTGTTTTAAAGCCTGTTGTTAAAGATTTGGTAATTTCAGTATTGTGTTGATTTACCTACATGTGCTGATTATAGCTGAGTCCAAAAAATCCCTGCACAGGAAGACAGCTACATGCATAACTTGTCACAAGGTAAGCTGGGAAGTAGATTTATTGCACTTTTACTACTCTCTAACAATAGTCTGAGTGCTTGCTCTCACTCTGCAGCAAAATTGAGATGGCTTACCCCTCACTGAAGAAGAAAACTACCTGCATTTACCACGGCATAGGAACAGGCAGTTATTACAGAGCAGCTGATATCATAAATTCAAACTATAACTTACACCTCATTAACCTGTTCAAAGACTGGGAGTCCTGTACGATAAGCACTGTACAAACACACAGGGATAAATATTCTTTGTCAAGAAGAACAAAGAAAACAAAGAATGAATTTAGAAACGATGATCTGAATCGGAGAAATCAGATGACTTGCTCAAGGACATATGTAAAGATGTGAAGTCGCAGACCTGGGACTTGACTATTTATCTTTGAAATTCTAGTCATAAGACCATCCTTCCTCACCTCAGCAGTACAAATCCTCTTCTGCAAACAGAGAGTGCATTTAAAATTTACCTATTGTCTTTCACTTTGGCATTGCTATAACTCGCTGAAGTCACATCCCTACCTAAATCGGAAAAAAGAAATGTTGGATAAGAACGTATTCGATATACTCACCGAAGGGTCACTGTAGCACACCTGTGGGATATTATCTTGTCCTGCTGCCCGAGGAGATCCAGGCAGCTTCTTGACCAGGTTCCAAAGGGACAACTTACCTGAGGGACTCCTTGGGAATGGGAAATGTTTGGGCTACTCATACCTGTTTTAAATAATAATAACTCTCACTTTCTCAGCCTCTAACCACAATGGTGTGTGCTGACACAGGAAGGTGTGCTTTTTCTGCTGTGACCCTGAAACAGATGCTGCAGCGAGAAAAAAGCTGGTCACCCAGTGCGGCACCCGCAAACTCACCTTAGAGCTATAGCAGGCTGTTCACAAGACCTCAGGAGGCATGTCCTTCTCTCCTCCTGCCCTGCTCCCACCTCAGCAGCCAATGCTGCTTCGACCTCTCTGAGCTACAGAAGCAGCAGGGAGTAAGGCTGCTTGTGCCTGCACCCTCTAGAAAACCTTTGCTGAGGAGGGTTCAGGAATCCCACCCCGAGGTCTTAGCCTTTGTTCTCACTCTTCCTGGCATGCGTGTTTCCCTCATGTGCAGTTGGTTAGCATTTTGGAGAGCCATGACAAAAAAAATAGGAAATTGCAGTAAGCTGTCAAAAATGCAAATCAACTAAAATAGAACCGTGTGCACTGATCACTGATGCATTTGGTTTTGAGCGGTTCTTTTTTTTTTGGGGGGGGGGGGAGGTGTTTTAGCTGGACAAATGCATACCTATACAGCACGGTATGTAACTACCATATGTCAGGAAAAACTACTGTAAAATCCAAATAATTACCCTTAAACACCCCTACATTAACAAATTACTTTTATGACGGCGATCTGTGATATCTTGCAGTTATGTCATAGACTATGAAAGTGATTTTACAGATTTCTTATCCTTTTCCCATGTTGTATTATTCTTGTGGCTTCCTTGATTTGGAGATGGATCTGGGTCTTCCAAATCTGTAGCAAGAAGTCATCATTCTATTTTTCTCCTTTTCTGCCTAGTGCGTTTAAACATCTCACTTGCAAGCAGCCTCTATTTTTATTGAAAACTTGCATCAGAGCATCATTCCAGGCATATATTGGACATTCAACAGCAACTTTGCATTGCAATTACAAAGGAAATCATTACCCCCTTGTAATTAAAATAATAACATACCACTGCCTCTTGCTATTTCCTAATGCTTATCTCTCTTTTGCTCATTTTTTTCCCTTCAGTTACCACAGCGAACAGCTGTGGTCACATATATGATACACCTGGCAGCTTCAGATGTCCAGATGCCAAGCTTATCTTTCCAGTATTGGCATTCATTTATGAATTTAGCTTTATTTGAAGTGGTGATTTTGCCTAGAAAAAATGTTCCAAGTGGCAACTGTCAGAGAGGGGAGATGCTTAGCAGAAATAATTAACCTCCCGTTGGAAATTTATTTTGAGTGGTCACAGGTATCATAATTAAAAGGGCAAGTGAATTATGGGACTAAAGGAATCTTTGCCTATCTGGAATTCATTAATGAAGGCTTTAATAGTTAACATTGAACATTTATGTAAATCTTGAAACTGAGTCTTGCGTACACCTCCCCTGGCAAATGGTAAGGCCCCTGATCCCATCTCCACTGATGGTTAATAGACAGAAGTAGGGTAAAAGGTAACAAAATTTGCTTTTTCTGGAGCACTCAATTCCATCTAAAAGTGCCAGAAGGTACCCTCATGACACCTGCACAAGACAGACTGTATCATTTTCCCCCCAATTTGCTGCAAAATAAATTGAGGATCAAAGAGGTTAAACTACTTGCCCATGGATTCACACAAAGCCTGGGGCCCAGCCAGGATTAGAATACAAACTTCCTCACTCCCACCCTATGTTTTGCCACGAGACCGTTCAACACTTGGTAAACAACAGTCTTGTAACTCAGCCATGGAGAAAATACTGCAATAAAGTGGTTTGGTTTTTTCCATCTCACAGTATGAGCAAGGAAGCTCTTGAGCCAAAGAAATGACAGTATTTCATAAGGAAAGGATGCAAATCTTTAATGTTTCTGAAATTCTTCAGCTCTGGGACTATCAAGTACTGCTCATTTATAGGTCATATAAAATTATATACACTGGATAATTAAATAATTGAAGAATTTATAAACTCCAAGGGCAGAATTCACATTGTTTCAGATGGCAAAGTCTATGCCTGAATTATTGCAAAAGTGAAACATTAGGTCTAAAAATTAGTATCTTTGCAGTATATTTTTTCCTCTGGTCTATCAGTCTCTGATATTTCCCTTCAAGAAGTCATAATATTTTTGTTAATATGCTCCCTTATTTAAATTATGTAAGGTCCCCTCTGTAAACAATGGTATTGCGTCCCTCTCCTTGTCAAGGTAGAGAGAGGCCATGCATATCATTTTACTCAAATGCCATAAGGAAATTTTTTGGTTTTTGTTTTTTTTAAATGTGCCACCTAAACCTATGTCAACCAAGTCTATGCCACATGTACACACTACGCTTCAGATTTTCCAAGCTTCAATAAAATCAAACCTTCTCTCTAAAAAGAAAAAGCCGTAGTCTTTCTTCTCTTTAGAAAGTCAACATTTTATGGAAAACTGTGTTGCCCTCAAATGCATTTCACAAATTCAACTTATCTCCCCATCATTTGCTTGTATGATTTATCTGAATCACAATGAAAGCTAATCTGGAGCCTAATTCTGTACTGCCTTGTAGGTTTTTTTATGTGAATTCTGATGCCCCAGCATGGGAAAGCTCACAGGAAGAAGGAGATTCTCTGAGTTGTCTGTATTACCTCCCCCTGCAGTCCTGGAGACTCTCAGGACCGTTTCCAGGGAAAATCAGACATAACTGAATACAATGTGCTGTATACAGGTAGGTAAATATTAAGGTCAGTGTACTGTTTTCCGTACCTTATGAGATAAAATGGTCTCCAGGCAGTCCCAAAATTGGTGAGATACAAATGGAAACAAAAGGTTGATTTCTGTTTGGTACCTGCCTCTTACAAAGGCTTGTATAAAGTGAACAGTTTGGAAAGGGCGAGTCAGGGATGAAACAATTTAGAAACATTTAAAAAAATACTACTAGTTGTAACTAAACCAATTACAGAGAAGCTCAAATCAGATGCCTTCAGACAGCCTGAAAGAACACAGACTAAGCTAAAACATTTGGCTAGCAACAATACTGGTTTTAAATATAAATAAGAGAATTTACTGATTTCATGTTGCTTTGTGCTAAGAATTGTAATGAGATGTTGAAATTTTCAGCAAGCCTTTTACATGTGAAAATCCGTGGTATAAGAAAAAAGCTTACATTAAAATCTGATGCTGCTAATAACTATAAAAATCAAATAAAGTATAAACAATTTTAGCAATTTAAATCTACAAAAAATGCTGAAGAAAGTGAAGTTAATATTACATGCTTTCGATTTAAAGTGCAATTTAAACAAGAATCTTGGTTGTTCTCCAGTGGGTTCCTTTCCCAGTGGTTATTGTGCGTTACTCCAGCTGCGTGCTATGAAGGTATGGCACTAACCCACAGACTGAGAACTTAATCTAGACGCATACTCCCAGACTTTCTGTTTCACTTATCATGGAGTATAGCGGAGAGGAGATTTTCTTCAGGCAAATACCGACCTACTCATCAGATGTCAATAACATGCAAGCCTTCCGAATGCAATAAAAGGCTTTAAAATAAATCTAAGATGAGAAAGAATTAAAGGCATAAAATGTAAAACATGACAGAACTTTACCAAACAGATTACACAAATTTGATGTGGTAATTTACTTTGAAAATCGAAGGGATTTCTCCGAGATGTTCTTTTAAGCATTTTATATGGCACTTTGGGAGAACAAGTTGGTTAACATGCAGAAGTTAGACAAAAAGGAAAGGAAAGGGAGAAAATAGCTGAACATGCTGAAGGAAGCTTACCAGTAAAGAATCAGTACTGGGAGCTATCTAATATTTTCTTTAGTGACTTTGGTGTGAAAAGAAATCTTATTTTAACGGAATTTAGTGATGCCATGAAGTTGGGAAGCATCCCCCGTGCAAGACAGGTTTGAACGACCTGATGACCTTGGGGATTTGCATAACAGTAATGAGATAAAAATCCAATCATGCAAAGGACAATGTCATACACTTAGGGGCTAATATTAAGAACTTACATTATGAGCTCAAAATATTAGAAAAGGAGAGGATCTGTGTGTGCTGTGATGCCTGTGAACCACAGTGATACATGTAAAAAGACAAATGTAATTCATACTTGTATCAGGCGAGTTATTTCCAGAGGGAGACATGACATTTGAGTTGCTTCACACAACTTATGGCTGACCACTTCGGGAGAACTATGCAGTATTTAAGACCACTCAGCAAAGAACAGGTGAAGAAAAAGGCTCTTGGAGCGATCACAGAACCGTAAGTCTTAGAAGAAGAGTAAAACTGGGTTTGTTTTGGGTAATCTAATAAAACAGAGGCTAAAAGGATATTGAATTACTATCTATAAATACACAGACAGGGAAACACCAGGGCGAAAAAGGATCTATTTAAACTAAAGGATGTCATTGGCACAAGAACAAATGGATAGAAACCGGCCATAAATAATTCTAGTGTGGAAATCAGAAGGAGGTTTCTAGTCATTAGGAGAAAGATATTCTGTGTAATATCTTTCCAGTAGACTTCTTGCCTCCCCCACTCAATAAGTTTATTAAAGGGATTATGAAGAATGGCTGCTCATAGCAGCTGAGATTTAGACCCAAAGATCCAGGAGCTTCCAGTCTAGGTTAAATGCCCATTCCTATCATACTAAATAAAGAAAATCTGCTGCATGTGACATGTCATGCCACGCAAAAAAAAAAAAGTTGAATGTCTGTCTTTGCTGGTTAATGGGTCAAACTGTGTGGTGGAGGAATTAAATAGAAAACAAATGTTTTGTAAGAGGTTAAGATACCTAACTGCAAATTGCTTTATTAAACTGCCTCTGAATAAGATAGATTACAATGAAAGGCAAATCTTGTGGCCTAACCTGTAAAAATGTATCTAATGATGTAAGGTTCCTACATGGCCTCTTTAAAGTTTACTGGAGAGTTTTGCCAGCCTGGAAAAGGATACTGCCTAAACCGCTAGACCATTATTTATTTATTTGTACTCAGATTTATGTCAAAGCAAGACAGGAAGAACCACTAAACTTTTTACTGTAATGAAGCTTGGCGTTTGACTTCCATTATAAACAATGTGAACTAAAAATGCCTGGAGGCACTATACCTTGTGCATCTGGGATTTATACAGCAGATTACCAGCACTCTCGCTGACCTTGGTAGCTCTGCAGGGGACATAGTGTATTTTCATTTAGCTCAACTGATTTAAAAAATCTTTGGTCTGTGTGCCTCCATATCAGGGCGAAGCTCGACTTGTCTCCATCATTGTATCAAAGGGATTCATCCGAACTTCATCATGCTTTCAGCAGAGTGCATTTGCAAAGGTGTGAAATTAGATGGCAAGTGTATTTAAACGCCCTCTGTTCCAAAATGCTCAAGCCTTACAAGTGCTTGTATCCTGCTGAACTTGGGTTCAGTGCAAAGAACTGTGGGAGTTTACTTGGTATATACACTCAAGAGCCTACTAAATCAGAGGATGTAAACAGTGAGGGTCAAGCTTTCCCTAGGCTCTTCTGCAATTGTGGGCAACAGCTGTATAGAAGAAGTTTTCCATCTACTTACATGTTCTGTGTAAAAATCGTCTCTATGACTTCAAAGAAATAAAGTTGGAAAAGTAGGCCGCTGCCATCAGTCTTGCTGGATGATAATGAAAGGCCAACTGACATGAAAGGTTCAGGGGAACAGATGTAGCACTCAAAAGCAAACAGAGACTGCCTCCACTTTCTTTTCTCATCATTCCCCTGTACATTTAGAAACCAAGTCTCCCAAAATTTCCAGCAGACCAGGCACCTCTGGGCCATCCAATCTCAGAAATAGTTTAAAACCAGAGTCTGTCTTTTGCTGCAATGCACTGCTTTACTTGGAGTTATAATAGTGGTAGCTGTAACAATAATCCTGGTCTCAGTTACCCTTACTGTTAAGTTCTAGTTATAAGACTTCAAATAATAAAAATTCAAAGAATGAAAATGAGTTCTTCTGGCAATCTCTTTTGTGTGTGTTTGTTTCCATCAGAGTTTTCATTATAACAGAAACTTAGTGGATGCTTAGAATACCAACCCTTTGGATTTTCTGAGAAATAAAACAGCCAAGATCATGAATACTGTGCTAAATATGAATTAATTTATTTCTGACCAATACGTATTATTACATATTGACATATTAATATGTATGTACACCGTTATATATATATTAACCTTCGAAAGCCTCTTAAAAGATCTGTTTCACTACACAGTGAAATAAATATCTATCAAAATGTGATATTTAGACATAACAGAGTCTATAACACTTTTGAATGTAGCATTTACCATTCTAAACACAGATCTGGTAACTGCATATACTGAGTTTCTGAAGAGGTTTATTTCATGAACTTACAGAATAGAAGAATCTTTTTCCAGAATATAAGAATCTTTTCTTCCATTGAATAATGCAATAGTCCAAAGAGCATGTTAAGTCAGATTTAGCTGCCTAAAATGTATTCTAATAATTAAAAAAAAAAAAAAATCTGTATTTTGAAGTAGCAGGCTAACTGAAGAATGTACAGATTTTCTGAGAATTGTTTACCAAATAATGATATTTATGTTTTCTGTATGTTTTTGTCAAAATTTTTCATAGATATTTTTATCAGAAACAGAAATAACCAAACCCACCACGCAGTAGCTTTGTTCTTGCAGTAGAGAAATACAAACCAACCCCTCCCCCAGTCCTAGTAATCCTAACAAGAAAAAAAATGAACGTTGGCTTTGCATCTACTACATCATTTTCAGCAGTCAAAAACATTGATCAAAATATTCCCTAAAACTAATTAACAAATTGTAATCAATAGCAGACTCAGTATTTCACTCATTTAAGCAGGTTTTGTTCATTTGACATGTTTAATTTTGGCTGCCAAGCACAGAATGAGCTTTCTAGTCATTTAATTACCTGAAATTATGAGTATCTTCCAGCTAGAGAATGCCACGGTCACGGTTAGGTAGTCGGGGCAGAACCCTTGGCTTTTGTTCCAGAGTCTTTATGTTGCTGGTGCGGCGCAAAGCTGACCCACGTGCTTCAGTTCCCACTCCTCAGCCTTCCTCAAAAGCCTTATTAAGGAAAGAAGTGTAGGGGCAAAATGGGGATGGGAAAAGGTAGAATGGGGTGTGCACTGCCCTATTGGATCCTTGGCCATGAGTGGCATATGCAGCATCGTAAGTTAGAGTATCCTAAAAATAATCTTACATTGTGGAGCAGATTTTCTCGACAAGAATTGTAAAAGTATAGTGAAATGGCCAAGAGGCACCCTCTCCCTAGACATTTCTACAGGTACTTTGAAAGAATGAATTCTCTGCTGACACCAGTATAAGCATCCAAAATATTGGATTTCCCATATACTAAAAGCATGAAACAATGAAAGCCTGGTTTTTAAAATTCCTTACTATTTAATGGCAACCAGTGCAGGGTTATTTGAAGCAGATGTATATTTCAGTTCTCCCTTTGGAGTAATATTTCCTGCTAACTTAACAGGTCAAATAGTCTTCTATTTTTCTGTTAGAACCTGGCCTGTCATGCTTATTGACGTGAAGGAATTAGAGACTGGAGAGGGGGGAACCATAGAATATAGCAATGGCAATTAGCATGTGTATTAACATTTAAAGAGTGTTATGTGCCTACATAAGAAACGAGGCATAGTTTGCCGTATTGGTGCTATTTCTATACTGCAACAACTCCTTCAGGTCACACAGCAAGGCAGCATCTCATCTAAAATGCAAGAGGGAACAAGGAGACGTTGTTTCCATCTATCTTGTTGTTTCAAATATGATCTTAGTTCTTGGAAGTAAATTTATACAGTTTCATTTATCTCTCCAACATATGAAATTTCAAGAGATGCCAATTTATTTTTCATACATATTTTTTAGTGTATTCATTCTGAGTGCTGGTTTTCATGTTTTTGCAAGTTCAGAGTGCCTGTCTCACGCAACTTGAGATATAATTAATCACACAGGAGTAGGATTATATGTTTAACACTTTGCCTGTATTTTGAAAAAATCAAACTCTCCAGAGGCTGCTCCATTTTCAGTGTAGTAATGTATGTAAGGAACTTTCCATCGACATGTTTGAGCAGATATACATAGATTTACAGCTCCTCATTGGCTTCAGAACGCAGAAAAAAAACCAAAAAAAACCCAAACAAAACCCAACAGACCAGGAGACCGGGTTACACTAATGAAATAGAGTTACTTGCTGTAAAGAAGTTTTTGATGGGGGAAAAAAAAGTGAATGAATGAGCGTTTGCTAAAATCTCTACATGGTTACACTATGTTTTAATTCAGTATGACTGACACACTATATGCATTCACAGAAGGCATATAAAAGAAGAACCAATGAATATTAGGGGAAAAAAATCAGCAAGTGAAACCCTTGGAGATTATTTCTTTCTTCTGCAGAAAATCCAAGCATCAGCTACTGCTCAGAGGAAGTTCTGCAGCAAATCAGAGTGAAAATACCCCTCCATACTCTACCGTAGCAGGCAGTCTGCATGGGATTCATCTGAACAAATGTAGATTTCTACATCTGAGTGAGGCTTCCTTTTTAGTCCCCACAGAGAAATAGGCATTTCTGTGCTGAAATTTCTCTCGTTTTGAACTAAACATCTGCATTTGGTCAGCTAAATCCCGCAATAAAAATGCCTATCTCTCTCCACTGTGCTGCTCTCTCCCGGAGTTAAAGGTGACCAGCTCAGATGTAGATGTCCTGGTACTTTCTGACCTTCAGGTGGCAAGAATCCCACCCTAACTACCACCACAGCATTAGTGGTTAGCTACATCTGCAGCTGCTTCCAGTTGCTTCTTACTCCTGTAGTTGTCCAGCTATATCTCCTTGTGCAGCTCTCTGCAAAATCCACTCCTCTGTGCCTGCTAGCCTAAGCTGGGGACTGTCGCCGTCCCAGCCTGTACTGTCAGGTAAATCCTATAAGAATAAACAAGTGCATATGGGAGGAGTACTGACTGACTGGATAATGGTATGTTATTTCCAGTATCGTAGAATAAGAGCAATGACAAGTTAAGGTCATAAGGAAAAACAGAGAGGGGAATTCAGTAAAAGCTACTCCTAAAACATAAAGCTGAAAAAACCACTTCAAGTAGGTCCATAGCAAATGACAGAAAATTACATCGTAGGGTGAAAAACTATAAATAATTTTGACGATTGTTATAAACCACAGTCTTTCTCCTTTGTACTCTGAGCAGAAGTCATCACAAGACTGACATGTACAATCCTTCTAAGGGTGCCCTGGGCTTTCACTCCTCACCATTTCTCTATAGCCATTAACTACACTTCTCATATTCTTCTTTGAACTCTGTGTTCAAGCTGATACTCTTTGGCCCTGGTTTTTAATTATTTTTCACATACTTCACTCAATCCTCTTCCTCTCTCATTCATCCCAGAAACTGATAAAAATGATAAATTGCCGGTTTTTTTACTCAAATGGAGGAACTTCCTGATACCGCTGATGCAGCCCTCTGTCTTCTCTGCTGTTTTCAGTTCCACCTGCACTGTGGACACTAATTGAGAAGGAAGAGCACAGCTGTTCATTAAAACACAATGTGTGCAGCAGCTTAGTCTCCTTTAGGAGTCATTCCTTCAATCTGTTTCAACATGTATTCCTCTGTGTGTATATATAAAAAAGAAGAAAAAAAAAAACAACCTAAGAGCACAAGTCTAAGGGTACTAAATTCTGCTAGGGAAAGGATATTCATTTATAAATGTCATCCAGTAATTTCTACCAAAATTACTCTGAAAGTTACTTTTCTATGTAATAATGGTGCAAGTAGTTGATATATCTAGAAACAGCAGCGGAGGAGAATCAAAATCAAACATGATTCTATGATTCTATGAATGCATGCTGGGCCAAAAGCATGTTCTGGAGAGTGTCTTACTTTGGCAGGACCCAAAAGAATAGAACACCAGAGGTGTTCTGGGCCTCCAGCCCAGTATGCTGTCTCCAGCAGCAACCCAAACCAGATGGCAGAGGGGGAGTAAGAACTACTAACCCCCTGGAATTCAACAGTTTTCAGCTCAGGGCATTTTCTGAACCAGATAGAGTTTGTCTGTTTTGTAACCCCCCATGGATATCTCTTTTAAGAATTTATCCAGTCTCCCTTGAACCCATGCATCCACAACGTCTTTTGGTGAGGAGCTCCTCAGGTCCGCTACCTAAAAATTAGGTAATTCTAAATGCACCAGTTGTGAGGTAAAATCAAAACAGAATAGTAAGACAAAAATAAGAGCCATCTGTCTTTAACTCTTAGAGCATATACCCGGAACTAATACTGAGGATTTTCACAAACTTGTTGCACTTTCAGATACAACCTGTCTATTTATAAAATATTTATTTATTCTGCAGAAGTATTTAGGTTACTCAAAATTTCCTGCTGCTCTCTCCAAATGGCTCCTTTGCGTTACTGCTAATGGTCATTCTGTAAGGCTTTGACTCTTTTTGTATAGACGTAAATCATTTGATATTAGAGTCAACGTCACTTGCCCATGAATTCACAAGGCTGTCACCGCTGTGACATTTCTCAGTTTGTCTGCTTGGTTTTGCCAGAATGCCATAGGTGGAGATTTAGTTCTTGTTGACTCATCGTAGTAAACTACTAGCCCCATCCTATCTCCAGACTTTTCAATGGAGAGTACTTCTTTTTATTTGAAGAGAAACCAGATTGTGTTTTAACAATTTGAAAGATGTGTGAGGGGTATCCTACCAAATCGAAGTTTTAGGCCTGAACTTTATCTTTTTAGGTTGGCTTTGTAATTTGCTGTGACTCTTTTTCATTTTGGATCCTTTTACTTGTAAGAGAGTTTACAGCTTATAAATCACTCTTCAGAAATATCCACAGCAGTATCTGACAAAAAAGTAGTGAGCTTTGTGTTTGAATCTTAAAAGGAAATGTTTTCAGAAGAATACTATAGGAGCTAGTAGAAGAAGAGAAGAACCACTTCAACTTATTTTTTTTCAAGAAGAATAACTTAAAGATTTTTTGAGAAATGGTGAAAATATAATGCTCTGATTTCCTGAATAAGTTGTAAATTATCAACAGTTTTTGCCTTAATAAATATTATTTTCCCCGCGTGATTTTTTTTTTTTTTGGAAGCCTCAGATGCCTGGGTTTCAAGGACTAACAATATAGATAGTACAAGAAAAAACAGAGACAGTGTCTTTGCATCTTAATTATAGCAGCCCTCTTCTTTCCAGCACTGAACTAAGCTACACCCAGAACAACGGGAGATAAATGTGGGAGCCGTAAGCTTGACGTCTAATATCTGCTACTGAAGATTTGGGATTTGATTTAGTGCCTCTATTGGAAGGTTTGAAAAAAACAGGTCTTCCATCTTCTTTTAATAAATTCATTTTCAGACCTGCAATTTACCTTTTTGGCAGTTTTACGATTCAGAACAATGGGCCTTTTTTAGTTGTGTAATTTTTTTGGCTGTTTCCGTTTTCTCTCACATTTATAAGCCGAAAAGAGGTGTTCGGTAATTTGCAGAATAGGGAAGCAGGAGACTTTCATAGCTCCCTAGTTGGAAAAACTTCATCATGGTTCCTGATTGCAGAAAATGTTGGGGGACTATTTGACATTTTTTAATAGTGACAAACTGATACTTGACCATCACCAGGCCACATTATATTAACTCCATATATGCCTGCTATATTGGAATGTCTGAAAAGTAACAAATTCTGAAGTGACATAATACAAATAGCTCCCAGCAGAAGGGAAAAGAGGTTTTCTGCAAGGAGGAAAAGAATCCTACAATAGTATGACTTTGCTTTTATTTCCCAGTAATCTAAAAATAAAAAGACATTGGGGAGGGGAGGGGGGCAGGAGACATTTAAGAGGACAGAGATAAGCTGTGGAGACTGGTGATCCTGATGAATCTGAGAACCGATAAACTCAGGACACCAAGAGTTGGCCAAATTTGTGCAAGGCCACCAACACACACAACAACAGGTTGTGTGATGACTCAGCCCACATGAAATAATGTGGTGGCTGCCATGGACAGACAAAGACAACTGGATTACGTGTTCACCACCTCTTGGGGGACTTTCTGAACTTGTACCTAGAGGCCACTGGTGCATCTGTGTGACCTTCCAGTTCTGACTGGATTTTGCAGTTGGCCTCGTCAGTATTGTACCCACCGGGTAACTATGAGTGAGTGAGTGAGTGTGTGTGTGTGTGTGTGTGTGACTTGCGGGAGGAAACAAGTAAATGTACTATGTGAACAGCTATGTGGTATTAGTAACAACAGCTAGATTCTTTTAACAAAAACTAAATAAACAATAGTTGTTCTAATAAATCTTGGTTGTGATTGGCCCGTTCTGACTCAAGAACCTGTCAGGGAAAAAGGAGGTCACAAAAGCAGTCATCACCCCTCTGCATATATGCACTGCATCTTGTCTGGTGGTGGTTTTGAGTAACACATATACTATAACTGCATTTTCTTAAAGAATTGTACAATGTAATGCAGAAAATCAACAAGAGTGAAACAGCTGTTGGGTCAAACACAGCAGTTTCTCTATTGCATTGACCTTTCCCAAACCTGGATGTCTTGAGCACATAGTTCAACCAGGTTTTAGATAAATTTTAATTGCTTTTAAAGAAATTGTAAAGGAGGAAGAAAATATTCTGTATTCTATATAGATAAAGATAGCATCATGTAATCTGTCTTCTGTCAACAAAAAGAAAACAAAGAACTGCTGAGATTGATGCAGCGATTCAGTTGTGTCATATCACCATAAAACTGAAATAACATCATAGTAAATCAGTCCTGTTATGTCTGCGACTCACGGTAGACATTCTGTGCTCCAAGTTCCATTTGTTTGCTAGGAAGCAGCTGCTGGGAATGTCCCTTGGTCAGAAACCAACCCCAGCTTCACAGTCCTTTCATGGCTTGTTTGCACATAGACCTAGGCAGGATCCCAGGGTTTCACTGCTCCGTGTACACATACTGGTGCTGGCTTCAATCGTCCCTGCAGATAGCAGTAGTGCAGATAGGATAAGGGTGATAGAATAATAGGTGTTTATGGGGTTGTTTCTACAGGGAAAATATCTTCCATGCATCAGGACCAGTAACAAGAAAAAGGTTGTCGTATGTTCTTATTCAGGTTGCTCATACTTCAATATAAAGAATGTGTTGTTAACTACAGAATGGCTTTATTTTCATTTAGATCCTTTCCTATGTATTGTAGGAGGAATCTTGGAATTATGCTGTGCTTAGCATCTATCTATGAAATGAAATCACAGCATTAATCATATAATAAAACATTTGTCTTCACATTCTCCAGATTTCCACAACAGTTTACTGTGTTATTATAATGAAAGCACAACTGCTTTTATACTTTTATTAAATTCTGTTGATTAACAGTAAGAGCCAGGGTTGTATTCTTGTTCTTTTGATTCTTGCAGGCAGCATCCTTTTCAGTAAATGAAAGTCCCACAGGGCATCTTTGCCCCTCCTTTTTACATATTTGTCTAAACCGAGCAAGAATGGAAGAAACACTTAGGCTTTCAAAGGAGAAAAAAAAAAAAAGAAAAAAAAAAAAGAAGAAGAAAAAAAGAAGAAAAAAACCAACACCTCACTCCAAACAATTAGGACAATTAAGTATCTAGCTTCCACTCAGTATGCATACATAACTCTGATTAACGTTATCGGGAAATACAGACTCACAGACTGGAGAATAGGTCCCTTAGCTCAGAAGAGAGCATTACTCTTGTATCCGAATGTGTCCTTTTAAAAAATGACCCTTAAGTTTATCCCACAGCAACTATTTTCCCTTTTACTGCATATTTGAAACTATTTTAGTTTGAAGTGCTGTCAGGAAACTAAAATCTTGTTATAAAATTCCCCAAAGAATTTGAACCACATGTTTAAAGAATCACTTGATATTAATTGCAAGATATGTGGAAATAAATTCTGCGATGCCCATGTGGACCATCTCACAGATGGCAAGGGGGCTATACGGATGTAACAAGGAACAGAGCCTGTCCAATTTATGCTCCTTAATGCAACACCATACAGGATTATTTTTGGAGAGAGGAGAAAGGAAGGGAAGAGGAATTGGAAACGTGTTTGTCTCCTTGTTTTCTTAAATTTCGTTATGACTAATGATCCACGGATTGTTTCCAGGTCTATATTCTGCAGTAACAATAACAAAAATGGAAACATCTATATGCAGATATGGGGTCCAGTAAAAAAACCTCCCAGGCAATTACAGAGTCTCACTTCTCTTCCAATTTTCCACATTGTAGAAGGGAGGAAACCTATCTTACCAAGCCATTTACTGAAACAATCTCAAAACCTATTTCATTAACTCGTGTTCCTCATATCAGCTGACAAGGAAAATATTCAAGGTTTTGCCTTCTCAGCTCTTTTGATGGGCAAAATATTACACCTTCCTCACAGATGTGCCATCATGCAGGGCTGCTTCCAAAAGAGTTTAAACAAGAAATGCTGGACTGGCAATTAAATTCAATCACTCTGTTTAGCTAACACATCCTGAACAGCAATCTCTTCTTTTTTGCCAGTAGAATACAGATGTGTTTCTAACTTGCTGCATACACTTGAAGGCCATCAGGTCATTTCTACCTAGATATACCAGAGATGGTCCATTGATTTAATACCAGGTGCTGTAATTCACTCGCGTATATACAGTTCAATATCTCTTGTATTCCTCTTTGTGAAGTCTGTTATCTCTTCACTAAAAAATAGATGTGTTTAATCCTGGTAGAATGTGATTCTTCTGGAAAGTTTACTGAGAATGGAAAGTAATTAAATTATTGGTGTGTGGCCTAAAAAGGCTAATGCTTTCGGTTACCTTTACAGAAAAAAATCTACTGAGGTCAACTGGAGTCTTTTAGTTGGCTTCACAGACTTCCATGGCTAAAAGGAATCATTAAATCTTGTAGTCTGAAATCCTTCATATTAAATTTCATTCAATTAGCTTTCCAGTATGTTCACTAACTTGTTTTTGGCTAAATCATATCTCTCAAAAATGTATCCAACCTTGATATTAGGACCTTAGCAGTTGAAGGACTGGTCACATCGATACCTATGTTGTTCCAGAGATTAAAATCTGTGGGAAAATAACATTTGCAAAGTTGTGCTTTTCAAGCATTTGAATTTGCTTGATTTATGTTTCTAGAAATTGCCTGTTGTCCTTCCTATCACTGATAAGTTTTAGACTTTTACCACCCACTATTTTCCTCAGAAACTTATAAATGGAAATAAGTAATTTCTCAGTCCCTCTTTTAACAAAAAGAACAGATATGTCTGTCTTCATTTATCTTGATCTAGTTCTAGTTAATTAGAAGCTGCCTTGAACTAGTTTCTCTAGTTTAAAATCATCTGTCTTTATGAGACACAAAATATCTCATTCTTTTTCTTCCACAGTTTTTAACATAGATTAAGAACAAAGAATAAAAAGAGTGGTTTGCAGCTAACAGTCTGATTTGAGCCACATTCAGATGTAAAATTACCTAAATGTATACTGAGTCACTGTTTTCTTATCTGCAATTCTAAAATCTGTTTTGCCCTTTTACTGAAGCATCACACTGGACAGTTTCATGTCTGTTATAACCACTTTTTGGAGCCATTGCTCTCCAGAGTTGCAGCCCCTCATTGTGTGATAACGGTTACATACTTCGATTTTAGATATATAACTCAGACCTATGCAAATATGATTCTAAGTTATGCTGCTACTATGCATTTCAGGCATTTTCTACTGATCTTGGGCTGTCCCTCTCCTTCATTTAATAATGAACTTCTATACTGGGTGGCACTAATACCTAAAGCTGGCTCCTTCTAACTCTGCACAAAGTTAAGTAGAAAATAAGGGCGCGTGACTGGCACGGGTGAGTTTCAAGCCAGCGAGCTTGTACATTTGACTGAAAAGAGTAGGAAGTGCTGCAATAGAAGTTATATTACATCATCCTCAAATGCAACTGTGCCAGCAACAGCAGCTGGGAAGAGTATGGGGTTCTAATTACAGATTGCATCAATCTCTGTGAACAGAAGCAAATCCCCTTCCTAGGTTTCAGAGTTGCAGCTTGCTTGGAGAGGCATAATGAGTTAGGATTAAATGTTCACTTACAATAGGATGACATTATAGGATGCAAGCAGATGTTGCATGTAAGAGCTCTAATGACATATATTTCAGTGCACCAAAACTTCAAGCTTCTAAATTAAATCTTTATTAACCTAACTGTAAGTGTAAGGATCCCTGTCTTAATTTTGGGAGGCAGAATCTGTGATTGGAAGAATGTTCTCTGTGCATGTTAAGTAAGATTATAAACCAGCTAGAAACGCCTTAAAAGAAATATAGGGAGAAGGTTTCCACACAAGAATAAGACAATGAATGTTGAATACGAACAGAAATAGTGAAATTACAATGCTAAAAGTCAAAGTTTACCAGATGGTACTGAGAAGTAAGCATGTCATCATATTATTTCTCCCATCACTACATTAATCCCTAAAGACCCCAAATTAAGAGAACACTGTTCTCATCCCTTTAACTGGGAATTTCGTGTTACTAACAATACAATTGTAGTTCTGAGAGGTTAATGAAATTGCATTAAATAAATCTGACCTCAAAGCACACGCATTGTAGTCCAAGAGTTTGCTTCAACCAGATATCCATTTTGTTTGCTTTTTCTTCCTATTGTTCTGACTTCATCACTGCTGCTGGCTTCAAAACAAAAATATTCCTACTTTATAAGAAAGTTTATTCAACAACAAAGAACCAATTGAAAACCCCTCTAAAGGGTGCATAAAAATCAGTAATAGGAGTTAGAGGGATTTACTCTGTGTCATCTGTGCCATGAAAGCAGGTATACTCATGCCCTTGTCCTCCCCTCTGTTGTTTAAAAGCCTACACCAAAACACCTAACTCTCCAGGTGTTTGGAAGTCTAAGCAGAGTCTTAATAAATGGTGTCAAGGGAACCATTTAGAGGCAGAAGACCTTAAGCCAGGCTTCTGTTTCAAATAGTTGGCAAACCTGAGGCATCCTTGCATCAGAAGATCATTAGAGCCAATGTGTCTGAGCTTCGGCCGATGTCCAGGCATCACATCTTCCAAGAGCATCCTCTCATAGTGGGACACACTGCTACACTACACCAGCCTTCCTCTGCTGTAAAGGACTCACTGAGACATGTGAAAGTTAGGACTGCCCGGCACTAAGTCTGGCCTTCACAGTCAGACAGCTATAACCAGACACAGACAAACCCTCCATCTCCTGTGCCAAGAAAAGGTCCAGTACAAGACTATTGACAGCATCGTTTGCTTGTAAAAACATTGTTTGGATTGTCAATTCAGTTGGTGCTAGAAGACAAAAAAAAATGCAAGGACTAGAAAGCCAAAATAATCCCTTTTCTCCTGTTTGATGGAAAGGAACAAAAGGGGATCTAAGAACATTCCTCATAGAGTAGATATCTATAAGCAGAAAATAATATCTTGCTTAATAAGTTTTCTTGTTTATTAAAAATAAAGAAAATCATGAACCTACAAAATTTTAAAATGGCAGATAAAGCTTTTTTTTTTTTACTGGAACTCCTTAGATAAATTTTATAGTAAACTCCATGGTGTTATATAGAAGCATCTTTCAAAATAGAAAAAGTGCAGATTAATAATGAGCACCGTAAACAACTACTACTTCAGCAATTACAGTGCTTCAGAACAGAGTTTTACTTCTGTGTTTATCTTCTAGGAAAAGAGCAGCCCATACATGAATGATCCTATGAATGATCTACCTTGTACACCATTCATATCAATAAAGATTTTTTAAAGAGTGGGGTTGTCAGGGAGCAGCAGGAGTTGCTCTGCGAAGGAGGACAAGCAGGAGCAGAGGGTGACCCCAAGACAGACCGTGTCCTCATCAACAGACACCGTCCTGGACTACTCGAGCAGGGAAGCAGGGCAGGACGGTCACAGCAGTGGATCCTGTCAACAGTCCAGTGAAAATGAGATGAACGTGAGATGAAGGATCAGGTCTAAGGTCAAGTCAACCCAGGAAATTCAGGCAACATCAGCTGGGGACAAGGCACAGATACAACTAAAAAAACCAGCTCAGCAAGAACTTCAGGCTGAGCTGAAATGGGGCACCCAGGCTCATGTGTAGAGTGTGGGTCAGGGTCCCAGGTGAGGCTGGTCAGGGCTACAAAGGCCTATTGGTGCCCTCAGGGCCCTGACACAGAGAGCCTCTTTTTGTTTTTCTTTTTTTAATGCTAAGTACACTGCTTCTAGGATATACTTATAACATAATTACTTTTCTTGTATTTTGACAGACATGTGCAGCTGGGCTCTTCAAGTACTTAAAATTCTTATTAACATGGGTTTATTCATTTCAATAGGAGCAATATGCAATACCTATTCATAAATAAATATGAAATTGGGTCATATTAGTTCAGTGACAGTGGTTTATTTGTGCCTTAAAGCTTCCTGTGCAGAATGAGACAGAAAATATGAAGAAAAATTCTCTTAGTGGTCTCCTAGGATCTATGTACAGAAGGAGGTGGGTTTGTCCAGCCTCCCACTGCTGCAACAACGACTGAACTGCTGAGCCACACGATCTCCAGGAACCACAAAAAGTCCAGAGCTCTCTGAGGGCTCTTCTCTCCCTGCTTGCCATTTGTATGCACACACCTGCTTCCAGCAGCACGGCTCCATCCCTACAGGCACTTCCCAGGCACAGTATGTTATTTTCATTGCGATGGCATGGAGAGCTTGAATTTAACACTGAGATTACTTTTATTTAAACACTACACAACTCAAGCAGCAAAAGCTTGGCTTTGACTGCAGACCGGAGCCTCGGGCTTCAAAAATAGAAGCCAAACTTTGTTCTGTAGAGCTGCAGCCCACTTCCTTGCTGAAAAAATAGCAACTACTCCATGCAGAGCCTGTGCAGAAGTTGTGCAGCTTCACAAGGATAGATTTTTACTGAGAAGAGTCCCCGCACAGAGAAAATCTTACTACTGCTGAGGTACTGAATAAACATGGTGACACAGAGCAAGGACAATTAGCTAAATTTAGAGCACAGATTCAAATCCCTTCACCTTGCATTGCCGATTATGTCTATTTTAGGAGCATAGTTGCCACCAGAGAAAGACATTTCCACAAATAAATTAGAACACTAGTGGCCTGGAGGTGTTATTTTTTTCTAGTGTCCATATACAAAGTCTAAGCAACTCTCCTGATTTAAGCAGTCCATGCTAGGTGATTTCATCTGAGCCTTGAATAGTAACTGGTAGAAATACAAGTTCGGCAAATCTTTCTTCTTTTCCACCCATGTGTGTTTGAGTTTAGAATAAGATCATCCATTTTTTTTTATTTGATGAGAGTACAAAGATTATTCTTTCCTTCATGTAGGCTGCTCAGGAGTTCATCTTCTGACCAACATAGGTTTCTGTATGCCTGGAAACAGTACTGGGAGGGTACGTGGCTGGTGGGAAAGGCATGGGTTTGTTAGCCTAGTCCTGCTGTGAAACCAAGAGTTTGGAGGGATCTGAATTGTCTTGGATTTATTCTTCATTTTATATTTTCTCTGCAAGGGAGTACCAAAATGCTTAATATTGCCCTAAAATAAAATTTTATTTTTTAATTCTTTTCCTAGGTGTGTGGTTTACCCAAAGAAAACCACTACTTTTCTTTGTTCTCTGTCTTACTTAGCCCTTTTTGAGACTTTTTTTCCTATTTTGTTTCACAGCCATGTCCACCTTCCTTTGACATCTTCTGGTCTATGGCCACTCTTCTGGAAGAGCACTTTTTCCTCTGTCACCCATCCATCTATTCTTATATTTCCATCTTGTCTCAACAACCAGAATAGGTCCCTTGTTTTGTCCTTGTTTTTTAATTTTATGTCTAAATGTTTTTTATCTCACTGGATGTCTTTAACAATTCAGTTGACACAGAGAAAGCAAAAATTTCATTATACTGGATTTTTAATACTACTTGTGGGCTACTTATATCAGACCAGTGCCTTTTAAACCAGTTAATCCAATACCCCTCAAGTCAAGAAGGTTTGCTGTTCTCCTGAAGCTCCTGAAGAACTGATTTTATCATCTTGCCAATATTATAAATGCGCTGCCTGGTTGCTCAGTCAACATCTCCATTAGAAATCCTCTTCTTATAACTCAACCATTTCAAATTGTAATTGGACCAAGTACTGGCCCACTTACATTGTTTTGTTCAAATCTGAAAAGGAAAAACGAGGACCTTTTAAAGAGCTCTTACTATTCTCAATCCAAGTAAAAGACTGTCATGGTAATGGCTAGACAAAAGCTATTGCCTCCCCTGTCTTCCTTTCCCATTCCAAGGTAATATTACTGCACATAACAAGTGCTGTTCTGATACATCATCTTTAATTTAGACTTCCCTAGAATTTGTCAGCTTAAGCCAGAGACTTAACACTATTTTTATGCAGCTTTTTTGTACTTAACGACAGACAATCCATTCTGCTGCGGAGCAGTAAACAAGCTCACTGCAAGATGCCAATTGGGAATCACAATGGGAAATAACTGATCTCCTGTGTGATATTAGCTAAGATGGTGTGTCCTACAGCCAACCTTGAGACTTAGTAAAACATTATTTTGTGAGAGATTAACTCATACTTAATACAAACTGCAGCAAACCCCATACATTATCAGATAATGCAGAGGCGTTTTTTAAACAATTTTCGTTTATTGAGAGGCGATTAAAGCTAGCAATGATATCTATCTGTCGGGAGATGTCTGTGCATTTATAGTTCACGTGTGCATGTGCACGTGTGTGGATGAAGTTAAAAGCAACTTTAAATCTGACCTCAGCTATTTTGTTGCCACTGATACCGGCATAGTACGGAGGCAGTGTTGATTAATTTAGAGACGCATAAGGAAATGTGAAGGATCAAGTTTACCTGTTTTCTCAGGTGGCTATGAGGTGCTGTAGTTCACACCAAAACAAAAGAACTGTAAATCTGAAATAATTGGCAAAGGGGGGTGGGTTGAGTTTCTGACTATTTTGATTTAGAAAAAGTAGTCCAAAGCAGCTAAAATGTGCTGGTGATGTTTGCAAGCAATCTTAGCAAAACATTTTCATTACACGCAGACTGAGGAAAGAAAATTTAGGAAAAGCCATCTCTTTATATCTATCAAATACTTGCCTCCTGTCCAAAAAAAGACCTGTGATCATGTAAAAAAATCAGATCTAAGTGTAACTCGGGTTCCTGTTTTGTCTGGTGGTGAATAGGTTTAAGAAAGAGAACTTACTTTAAACTTAACAGCTAAATCCTTAACTAAGGGTAATGCATCATCCTTGAGTTATCTTTAGCTTATTCAGGTCATGGAGAAGGTAAAACAAAATGTGACAAAGGGAAAATGATATAAAAGGAAACTATGACTCAGGATGCCTGAAAAATACCTGTCTTCATTTAAACAGATTAGGTGCGGCCACATGATTCACATCTAATGATTGTTCTTTTGTAAGCAGACAAGAAAAAGTCTTCCTATTCTCAGTTGTTTCATCTCAGAGTAATCCTGAATGTTGCTGCACAAAGCACGGTTCCATTCAGTGAGAAAAGATACTGTAAGGAAAATCAAGGAACTCCAATGGGGGGAAAATAAGAATTAGCAGCACTAGCGGTCCAGGTCTCTCCCAATGTCCTATTTCATACAATCAGGAGGCTGTAATTGGGGACTATCAGCTTACACCAGTCAGCGTTATCCCATTTACTCTTGCCACCCACTGGCTGAGAATTTCTGTCTTGTACTGTTCAGGTTGCTCTGCCACCTGTCAGGGTTATCTTGATAAGTACCTTGCCTTTCCCAGTTAAAATGCATAGTAGGTGATGCATATGAAAAGCATTCCTATTTCTTGTAAGTGATCAGAGCGCACATTATGTCCTGGGGTTATCAAAAAGCCCCTATGAATATGTCCAACTGTTCCCCAGCTCAGGTGATGCTTAAAGTTGCACAGCATGCACTTCAGGTATTGCTGCTATTAAATGTTTTTCTTTGACTGGGAAACTTTTATCAGAGAAAGCTATTATCTGCCTTACCTCCTGGACAACACCATAAAGCTGAAGATCCTTTGCTGCTATTTCTACAAAGTACTTACTACATTTTAGTTAGTCGTTCTTCCCTTTGTGTGTATATCTATATATATATAAAAAGTGAAAGTTCTCCATTTCATTCTGCAAATGGAAAATTAACAATCGCAATTATCTCCATTTCTTGCTTAATTGCACTTGTAGGCAGAGCTCCCTTTTTAAATAGCATACAAACAAAATGTGCTATTTGAACACTGATAACATATTCCCCCCCAAAATCACTGTTACTTGAGGGGGAAAAAATGACAGCAGGAGTAATATTTCCATACGACAAATTCATGTGCAATATTGCACCACAGCACAAACCACAACTTGAGTCTTCCACTCCATTTTCTTTAGAGGCTGCCTGCACCAACAAATTTCAGGGTAGGTGGGACAGGGCAGTACTACCTCCACGTGCCTGGAGAAGGAAACAGGCAGTGTCAACACAGACAAGGAGGTCAGTGCTTGGTGGAAAGGCTTTCTTCTCTTCTGGGTTGATGCTGGAGCCATGGAGAAGCAGCACCTGCTACTAGAAATGGATTCACTAAGAAGTGCTTCATGCTGGAGCTTCATGGTAATTGCGTAACTCGGGACTCGGATGTGTTCTCAGGAGAGCTTAAAATGCAGTAAATGCTGACAGGTTGCGATAGGCTTATATTTTGTCTGTTAATGTCAGGCATGATTCCCTGTCTTGTAATGTGGGTAAGCGTACAAAAATGGTATTTCTAGCATGATGCAGTTTTGTCAAGCTGTACGTGTAGACTAATGGGAAGCAAGCAGAACAGTTTGCCCCAAGGCCCACCACTTGAAAAGATTAGAGGGTCCAAACTTTTTACAGTAGAATATATCATCATATAGATAAGAGACATAAAGAGAGCGTATATTTGTGTGTATAGTGGAGACAGTCAACACTTTGGGCCTGGATCTCTTTGTTCCTTTGTATGTTCATTTGTATGTCCATTACCTTCACAGGAAGGCCTCAGACAGGCACAAACACCTCCTCAAACTAGTTTATTGGAAGAAGGTTATGTGGCTAGGTCCTATTAAAACAAAACAAAACAAAACAAAACAAAACAAAAAAAAACCCAAACAAAACAAAAGCCTAAAAAGCAAAACACACCACACCTTTTTTTTCATGCATTGCACATTTGTAAGGGCAAAGCAAGGAAATACTGCTTACCTTCCATCACCTTGCTTCACCAGAAGGTAAGAGTGAATTCATTAACCTCTCCTGCATCTCCTATGCTGAAAAATGTATGCTGCAGAATAAACAGCCTGAGGAGTTTATACTCTATGTCCCTAATTTCCTAGAATGTTAACAGTGAAGCCTAAAGCAACTTGGCTCATATTATAAACATGTTTAAAGCTAATCCAGGGCCCTAAGTGCAGCCCAGAGGGGACTCTGAAATAGGAATTTCTTGGCCAAAAATGCAAAGACTTACATCGTTCAAGCCAAGCAGCGTAGAAAATGAGGTCAAATAATGATAAGTACTGTGTTATTGACCTTCCTGTGGTTTCTCTGTGTAAGCATTGAGTAGCATAGCATAGCTGATAATTAAAGTTTGTACATATTGTACAGCTTTTCAAATCAATATGATTTTCTTTTTCTCTCAGATAAAGCTAGAATCAGCATGTTATAGGTCATGTCCACCTCACATTTGAACATATCTGTAAATGTTTGCCCTTACGCAGGTTACAAGCCTTGCAATACTGTGCTAGGTGGGGCTTTTTCGTTTGTGTTTTTCTCTTCATTGACTACAAGTCGTATATTGTGTAGAGGAGCTGCCTAAATTCAATCTGATACCCAGTCCAACTTTGGTTTATTGCTACTATCTGGTTCAAAGAATTATCTAATGCCTGTGTTGCTTTAGCATCGGGCTTTCCCAGTAAATATGCTAGAACTTGTAATTTTTTTGAACTCTTGGATGTGTATATGAAATACTTTGTACTTGTTTCTCCTCATTAGCACCCTAGCCGATTTCTCTTGAACTACTAAATAAAATGACACTAAAAAGCAGAGCGGCAAAACCACGTTTGTTGTCCTCAGCAGCAAGAGGTGTTATTTCTTGCACACAATAATGCATAAAAGTTCTTATCAGGGAAAAAAACAAGAATCAAGTGCCAAGAGCTGAAGCGTATGAAATAAAAGCCTCTTACGTTTTAAGTGGTGTAGATAGAAGACAAGGACGAAAAACAAGACTGGAAGAATCCCAGAAAGGAGAGAAGTCAAGGCAACAGGCGCATCTGATATGATCAGCAGCAGTCATTGTACACTCATTATCTAACCAAGTATTTTTCACTGGAATCCCAAATCATTAGATGAGCAAATATTTTGCCTTTAGAAAAACTCTGAATGATCTGATAATGGGCACATGGCACCGTATAATTGTCTCATGCTTTAATCCTGGCTTGTTTCACTGCATAGCTCAGGACGAATCACTTTTCACCCCTCACCATCTTCTAAGTGTGAATAATTATAGCTATCCTGCTTCACAAAGGTGGTATTAGGAACAATTTAATTGATGCCTGTGTAGTGCTTTAAGAAACTTGGGTGGGTAGATCAATGCTAAATTAGAGCAGGCAATTATATTCAGCCTGAGGGAGAGAAATCAATATCCATATGGAAAGGCAGGAGGAATACTTTCATGGGCCTGTTTTAAATCTCCCTTACTGAGCTCTCACATCCTCGCATTTCGGGTACTTCCTTGGAATTAGTTCTGGATAGCACAGGAAAGATGAGAGCACGATCAGACCCAAAGATTTCATACCTGTGAGGAGCAATGGCCAAAATGCATTGCGTGGGACTGGAAGAGAAAGCAAAGAGAAGAAGTTGTTACAGCTGAAGTTCTTCCATACTGTGCACAGTATTTTGATTTCTCCTCTTTTACACAGGCTTGGATTTTTATCAAGTTTAACTTTTAGGGAAATAATTTTATCACATCTCTAGAGGAAAACGGAAAATGCTAACCCTGATTTTTTTTCATTTTATGGCAGATTTTTTTTCTTTTCCTTCCTTTGGAATAATGACTGAAACTTTTATTTAGTTACTGTCTCTATAAAATTATTCCTTAAATGAATTTATGTATGACCTGCACCTTCAAAATCAATTCACTGATTTTATCTTAGGCGGTAAAATAAAAAAAAGTTTCTGAGATAATTTTTATGCCTAAATACATAAATACAACTAATAAATGTTTTCAAAATATTAGATCTATCTCAAAGCAATACTGACACATGAAAACATTGAAATATGTTTCTAAATTATTTTCCTTATTTACAATACGGGGAAAAAACCTGACAAATTTTATGGAAAAGCACAGTTTTTGGAAAAAGAAAATACTTTACAAAAAAGGTTGTTATTAAATTTGTTTTGATTCACAGGACTCAGATCTTAATTTTGCTGTGATCTCTGCACCACTCCAAAGGGTTCGGAGAGCTGTTTTATCGAGCAGGTGAGGACTGTTCTGGTGATGGGGTGAGTTATAGCAAACGCAGTGATCCATAGTTACAAGAACAACTCCTTTGGGCAAAGGGGAAAAGTTGGCAGCAGTGGTAGGCTAGCCCTGAAGCTTGAGTTTGCCTTCGCTTCTCAGATCCAATGCCAGAATTAAACAGCAACTCAGATTTGGGCCTGGAGAGTACAGCACATTAATGCCGACAGATGCCTTCCCGGAGAAAGCGTATACACAGGTGTACATGTGTGTTGCGCTTCACGCTCCTGGGAACCAGTAGAGAGCCTTTCAAGTCAAGACTGGATTAGATTTGAACACTGGCCCTTTTTTTTTTCTGGTGTTTATTGCTAATGAGATGCATGTTTTGCAAATAGTGCAAAGCACATTGAATTTCCACAAGCTAAAAAGGCCAGATCTTTTCACAAAAACGTGCTTCTGCCTGAAATCTTTCTCTTTACTGTTACTGATGATGCTGTTGCTGGTTGTTGGGACTTGCAATTAAAAGTTAAGTGAAAGTTTTTGTTTATTTTGCAGTAGAATTCTTAAATATTTATGAAGGACCTTAAGTCTAGCTCGCCTTGAGGAAATATAGATGAATTAATAATTTATGTGGTTGTTTTGCAGAAAATTAAAGGTTGGGAACAAGTGTTTAAAAATTAAATCATCCACAATCTAAGATAGCAGATGTTATTTTGTTAAAATCTTGCAAACAACAAAGTACAATGAGGTGTTATCTTCTCCTTGGTCCAACTAAAATCTTAACGATTCATTACAATTGAGCAGATTCTAAAGCCTGAGGCTAGCTAATGTCAGAATAATGAAGAGGAACTTCAATTATGTTGCCCAGATTTTTTATATTTGTTTTTTTGTTTTATTTTATTGCCTGCAGTGAGAAAGACTCTGTATCTGTATATTACATAGTGATTTGTAAGATGTTGCACTCCCACAAGAATCACTGCATATTTCATTAGTAATCCTACAATGGAATCCCCTGCAACTAAAATGTGTGTGCATCTACCTGTGTAAATAATAATAATAACAATAATAAAAATAACAACAACAATAATAATAATTTGGATGGAAAAGAGATCCTGCAATTACATAGCTTAATAACTTAATGATTCTTACTCTTTTTTCCAGTATCACTTTTTTTTCTGCTTATTTTCTCATTTTTATCAATGACAGCTGTCTCTAGCTCTTACTTCGTCTAGACATCATAGTTAGCCAATTTCTGGTCAGCATAAGTCAATAGACTAGGAGAGATGGCTTTCAGACAGGGTCTATAATGGGTTTCCTTCTTGGCTTTAATGAGCTGCCATGACAATACAGTTCCAAATTCTGCTTTTGCATATTTAAATGCCTTCCATGGTGAAATCTATATGGAGAAGTTGTAAACAAATTGTCTTGCTGGAAGTAAGGCCAGGCATGCAGTCTTCTGGAGCTACCTTTCTACAATAAAATTCTCTTTACAACTACAATGTCTATGTCCTAAACGTGGTCTGATGGCTAGTCCTGCTTCTGGGTCTTTTTCCAGTGCAAGGCTTCTAAAAGGTACCAGAATTGGAGAAAGATCTGTTCTATGAAGAAAAATTCCAAGAGGTCTGTAAGTGCAGAACTTTATACCAGGATCCAAAGAAACCATATGTTATTTTCTCCTCTCTTTTTTTACCTTGTCACTTCAACTACATAGAATCATAGAATTGTCTAGGGTGGAAGGGACCTTGAAGATCATCAAGTCCAACCATTAACCTAACATTGCCAAAACCACCACTAAACCATGTCCCTAAGCACCACGTCTACACGTCTTTTAAATACCTCCAGGGATGGTGACTCCACCACTTCCCTGGGCAGCCTGTTCCAATGTTTGACAACCCTTTCTGTGAAGAAATTTTTCCTAATATCCAATCTAAACCTCCCCTGGCATAACTTGAGGGCATTTCCTCTTGTTCTACTGCTTGTTACTAGTGAGAAGAGACTGACCCCCATCTCGCTACAACCTCCTTTCAGGTAATTGCAGAGAGCGATAAGGTCTCCCCTCAGCCTCTCTTCTCCAGGCTAAACTACTCCAGTTCCCTCAGCCGCTCCTCATAAGACCTGTTCTCCAGACCCCTCACCAGCTTTGCCCTTCTCTGGACATGCTACAGCACCTCTATGTCTTTCCTGTAGTGAAGGGCCCAAAACTGTATAAAACTTGGTCATTCTGGCAATGTAAAGACATCAGCATATCAGTCTGTAGCCACAACTGTAAATATAAAAGAGATTTTTTACCCTTCAAATACAAGATCTGTACAGCAGAACAGATGAGAGAATTTTTTGCTTAGATTCCATCTAATAAGAACCCAAAGGATTTCACTGCTATTAAAAATGTAAGTTAAGCAGAGACATCTTCAATTTAAATAAAAAGTATATGTAGGAAAAAATACAGTCCTAAAGGGGTGCTCTTTCGAGACACCATGTGAGGATTTAGCAATGTGATTCCCAAGATGCAAATAAAGGCAGAACAGCTAAAAACTTGTACATTGCTTGATAATATAATTCAGATCAGCAGTTTGGCATTTTCTGCTCAGAGGAAGCCAAGTATTGGCAATTTATCTGCACTCATGCTAAATTATGGTTGGTATAGATATATAAGACTGTAATTGCACAGTAATAATAAATGGGAAACTTTCACAAAAAACTACATACATAACAGTTCATAGACTCAGTCTGATTCGTTTTCCTTCTAAATGTTCATCTTCAATCAGCATTGCAAAAATCAATCTCTTTTTCTTGGATTTTTTTTTCCTGTTCTGAGTATGAGTTGCTGTTTATGAGATTGACTATTCCTAGTGATTTCAGAGGAAGCTAGGTTTGCCTGGCACACATATCTTAATAAAATGGCAGCACTCTGAATAAACTGGAGTGCTTGAAAGTAGAATCACTTTTCTAAATATTAAATGTAAGGGACGTAATGAGCAGATTGATTTGATAGCATGAGAAGCTTGCATCTGCTGACTTTCTCTAGATGTACATTTCCATATATGTAATCTTTCCTTTTTTTAATGTTCTTTCTACTGAGCAAATTAATCTCACATTCCCACTGCTGGGGTTATTTTCATCATTTATTGTGTCAGTGTTATTCAACACCGTCAAAACATAAATGTAGTGCCTAGTTTTTAAGGGCCCATTATGAGATGCCAGCCATTTTGTTCCCCCCTTTCAAGACACAAAATGCAATTTATGAATGTGATCAAGTTCTAGAGGCTTCCTGCATGATGCAGAGCATTGCTGTGACAAGTACTAGTATTGCGAAGACAAAATATTAGAAATGTTTGGATTTTGAAAGAGCTGGTTTGATTTGCTGTGAGATATGGTTGAAAACCACAGTTGTAGCATACAAAAACTTTGGGTGTCTGAAGATTGCTTTTGTTTACTAGTGGTTGAGAAAGCAGAGGAAAGAAAACCTTTTGAAATCTGTCATGGAACAGAGGAGACCATCTAGCATGCCTCAAAATATCTGGCAACTCAGTGGTTAGAGACCACACCTCACACCCTGAAGTTCAAGGGTCAGATCTTTTCTCAAAATAAACTGAAATTAAAATCTCTGCCTTTCTCTTTCCTGATAAAATTTCTGCAAAGACTTTCTATGAAATATCTTAGTTGGAATGAAACATTATTTCTTAACAAGGACAATAATTTTGGACCAACATTGTTAACTACTGCATTGTTAAGTACTATAAAACTTTATGCAGTTGCACCTCTGTAAAACAGACTGGATTTAAAACTGTTTAAATGTCTGAAGCTTTGTCAACTTCAGTAAAACAAAACACCTTTTGATTCAATTAAAGTTCTGGCCCAAAGGATCTAAGAAAAACTGTCAAGCCTTAAATGAAAATAGCTTATAATTGTGTTTCTCAAAAACCTCCTTTTATCTAGAAACCAAGGGTAAGATACAGAAATGTTTTGAGAAGTTGATAATGTATCTGACACTTCTTCCAATTTCCAAACAATCTGGAATTCACAAACAGCTGGTTTGCATAATATCTACAAGCGTTGCAGATTAGATGCAAGCTATCACTTTCAACAGGACTAGCCAATCTGAAAGTGCGTTCTCCTTTACATTTTAGCAGTCATGTCTCATTACACAGCTAATGTTCTATTACTCTGTCTAATGTAACATGACATGACTGGTAAAATTCGAGGAAGCAGACAATTTTTCATATTAGAAACCCACTCTTCCTCCCTCTGAACTGGTTGTCGATTCCATTTTGAATGCACCAAACAGTAATCTTGCCTAAATCACCTGTGCAGGAGAGCTAGCTAACATAGCAGCTATCTTACTACCAGAGGAATGAAAAGCCAAGCTTGAACAGCTTTGGGTATCACTTAAAAAAAAAAAAAAAAAAAAGGCATGACATACGATATTTGTTTCTTTGAAATTGCTTTGAAAGCCTGTTATGGTTGAATACAAGCCTTTTCTCTTCTGTTTCTGTATTCAACTACCCACACATACAAAATATAATCAGGTTGTGCTTTTTTAATTAAGAAAAACATCACATACATAGATATTAAGGAAAATATATTGCATAGTTTGATTCTTTTTGGAAGCTGAGTACTAAGAGTTGAGAGCAGATGGAAATATCTTAGTCCTGCACATGTGACATGTATATAGTCCTTAGAGAAATGTAATTCCCATTAACTTTGGCAAATGATCTGTTTCAGTAACGATTTTGAACCATAATGAACAAACACTTCTTTGGCTCATCTATCTGGAGTATGAGAATGGCTGTGTCCTAACCTCAATGGCAGCTACACCAGAATCCTCAGGTGGATAGATTTGACTCTACCTGTTGTTTTCAGCAGGGCTAAGACTGATCCAAGCTGTTATTTCAGTCTTAAGATTGGGGACCACTACACAGACTTAGGTCTATGAGATCTCCAATTGCCTCTGGCCTATGTGAGGCCGGCCCCTAGAGAAAAAAAGAAAACTTTATCTCTGAACCTACTGAAGTTTGATATAAGAAAGGTTTTAAATGAGACACAATGAATCTCATGATGAACTTTCTTTAAGGAACATGGAAAAATAACCAGATTCACCTAGAATATTTCTAATGCCAACAACCATTACTTAACACTTCGGGACATTTGCCTGACCTCAAAAGTGACCAGGTCTGACTAAGTCATTGACAACAATAGGAGGATTACAGGACCAGCAATACAAATTAGGCTGGGAAGGAGTAGCAGAAGTCTTACAAAAGCAGGTTCTCCCAAGTTTGTGTCAATCATAGGTTTGGCTTGATCTTAGAAATTCTAGTGCCTCTAGCCAGTGGCACCAACATGTCTACTTGCACATTGCTGGAAAAAAAACTATTAATAAAATCATTTAGCAAAGCCCTATTACATAAAAAGGACCCTCACAAAAACAATTTTCTGCTCTATTCGGACGTCAAGTGCTTCTTTCTTTCTCTGTTTTTTTTCTGTCAGTCAATCAGTGCCTTTGGAGACAAATTCCCTGTCTTGGCAATAGTTAGATTAAGTATTAATTGGGCAAAGGTATTTTACGATAGAACTCATTTGGGTTTTGATGCATCAAAGCTGCACAATCATGAAGGAGGGCCGTAACAGCTGTTCTGTTTTCTATTGAGATTTTGGAAAACTTCTGAAATTTAGAAGAGGAAAAATAACAAAATTAATTCTTTTCACTAAATGACTTTAGATACATATTTAGGTTTTTTGATAGTCATAATAGTATTTTGTTAATTTAAGTATATGTAAACTATATACAGCTTATTTGTACCTAACACGAGGAAATCTTTAGAGATACATCGATTTTTTATACAAAATTTGTTGGAAAAATAAATTTTGTTGTGTGGACATCTTGTAAAGAAAGTACTATTTTTCAGTTTACAAAGAGGACATTTTCATGTTGCAATACTGAATACTCTAAATATACAGTATTGTAATAACCAGAAGATTACAAATTTTCCTAAACTGTCAAGTTAAGTATACTATGTTTCAGCAAAATTATTACTTGTTTATATTTTGTTGAGGTAACACAAATAGTGATTTAATCTGCAGACTAAATCTCCTACGTATATATTTTTTTTCCTTTACAAGACCATTATGAAAGACTGACATTAAAGAATACTCCTAGATTTTACCCCAGTTTAAATAAAACAGTTTTTATTTCAAACTTTTCACTCAGGAAGGATACACACTTATATTATATATGTTTTTCACACTTAAAGAATTAAAAAAAATTATGAGGCAAGAGTGACAGAACTTAATTTTTCTTAGTCATACTGCTAATGAAAAAAAGGAAAAGAATGGAGAGAGTGCTATACATTAAATATCTGCTGTAGCAATGGATAAAGCTTTCTTTACATAACCGCTAAGGCATTCAGGGCTTTTTACATGTCTGAAAATTGTAGAATGGAACCCATCAAAAATATATTGGTGCTCCAGGTGTTTTTTCTGACTGACCTAATTCTTATCTTTCTCAGCTTTCTCTAGACTTTTATTATTATTATTATTATTATTATTTAGGTCTCCCATTTTTTAAAATAATGTATGAAAATGAACTGTCTGAATGTCAGAATCCAGCAATTTGAACATTTCATTTTCTTTTTATTTCATTCTCACCTCATATTATTAACATGCACTCAGAATACAGTATTTACTGTACAACACACATATCTTGCAGAGCAGCCACTAATACCGTAGACAGGTCCTTGAGACATCCATTCTTGGACATCTAATTCCTTACAAACGACCGTAAGGTGACTTTACATAAACAGAGGCAGTAAATATTGTGATGCTCTTAAAACAAAGTGGTTTTGATGAATAGCTTTCAGGTGTTTTTGCTTACCAGCGTGATCTCATAGGGAGCTAAAAAAAAAAAAATGTGGACGGTCCATAAAAAATCATTTAGCTTAACTGCTAACCAAAGCAGAATTAGCTGTGCCTAAAAAAATCCTGACAATTATTTCTCTACACCACTCTCCAAATTTCCAGTGAAAAAGATTCCCTAACTGCCACAAGAAATCTGTGTCCATATTTAAAGACCAGAACTACGCTTTTTCTCTGATGGGCTGTAAGCTTTACAAAAGGATAGTTCCTTTCAGAAGAGAAAAAGAAAAGAAAAAATTGTCTTTTGAAAAGGTGTGTTTAGGAGGATGAAAAGCAATAGCCCAAGTTGCTCTCTGCTGCAGACTTCATCAGGAGAAACAGTGTTTTCTTCTTCTGAAAGGCAGTTATTTACCATTCTGAGGGGGACAATTTTTATATTCTGCTTTCCTCCACAAATATTATCCAAAAAATAGAGCATATTTTCAGTAGTCATCTCCTTTTCTAAGTGGCAGATTTAGTAGCTTCCTAACTGTACATATATACGTGTGTGTGTATATATATGTGTGTGTCTATATGTATGTGTATATATATACACACATTCCAATCCCAGACATATTTTAACTCTATGGAAGAACATATCCTTGCTATCATGTCAGTGTGCCAGCTGAATTAGTATCCTTTTTCCTTTGTTGCCAGGACTATTACAATGAAATTGTCTCCACTTGTGATCTCATATTATAAAGATTCCCGAAGCTCTGACAACTCAAGGCATTATGATATACTCCTCTTACACTGTTAAAGCAGACATAGGGAGCAGAGTTCTCTGTAGAGCATAAGTAAAGATTTATAGACATGGTGAAAGAACACTTTCCCTGCTGCCTTCTTAAAATAATTATGACTTTCCATGAATCTCTTTCTAAATCAAGTCCAGAATGACAAAAGCATAAGGAAACAAGCTGCAAAAATATCATTTACAATAAGCCCTACTGGACTTATTTCAGCGGTATATCACATCCTTGGGTGAAAACTGTATATAATTATTTCACGAAGACATATGTGCCTTAATAGGAAAAATAAGTATTTATTGTGCCTGCCGCTATGTTTCAAAAACTTGCTTTCTGCCTTGTGTATTGTTACTATAATACTTTCATATGATAGTACTAAATATTGAAGGAGTGAACAGATATGAAGAGAGACACACATAAAAGGGCACTATATGACACAAAATAAACATAATAGATTGACCCCTTTTAACATTCGTGAAGAAATATTCTTATTTAGAAAAACAAAGTAAGCACCTCTGAAATGAACGCAGCCCTAAATTTTAAAAAGACGATTGAAGGCCCCATCCCTGGAAGTGTTCAAGGCCAGGATGGATGGGGATTTGAGTACCCTGGTTTAGTGGGAGGTGTCCCTGCCCAGGGCAGGGGGTTGGAACTAGATGATCTTTAAGGTCCCTTCCAACCTAAACCATTGTGTGATTCTGTGATTGCAGCTCTTCATTCAGGTTGTAAGGGACAACTCCGATTTGTCTGATTTACCAGCAGTAGCTACATGGGCTTATCAATACGGGGGTTAGGTAGCTGCTGGGTGTTCAAGGGTATCAGTGACTTTCCACACTGCCATTTCTGCCTAAGCCTAATATATCTTACTGTAGCAGTACACGCCGCTGAATTAATACCCTTCATTCTTCGTGTTAATTACACAGAATAAAAGTGTTCAAGATCAGTTGTTAACTTGTCAAGAAACAGTGGGGATAAAACCACCCTTCTGTTTTATGGATTGTAAATGCAGATTTCTCTCTCAGGTGCCCTCTGATGGCCTCTCTCAGCTAACAGTGCCTTGACGGGCTGGACAACCATCCTCACATCTGGCTGTTCGAGCACATCAGCTCACTCAGCCCCTCACCCTGCTGGGGAGGTTTCCCCGCAGCCTCGCAAGCGCTGGGCAGCACACACAACCCTCTCCTAACAACAGGGTTATTTCATTCGGTGAAGGGCACCCTGCTCATGAGATGTCGTCAGCAACACTTTTAATGAGCAGACTTCATTCACAGACATCCTTAACTATTTCCCTCGTAGCTGACGTCTCCCTGGCTGTGGGGCTCTACACGGGTAGGTAGGCTGGGTTACCCCATTCTCCTTGGGCTTGTAACCCCAATTTTTCTGACCATCAAACACTGGCACGGCCTCAAAAGCTGCCTGTGGTTTCATGGCATGAACCTGACCCCTGCATCTTGGAGAGAGATTGCTAAAGCCATTCAGATAGACTCCTGCCATTAAGTAGTAGTACATTCAGTTAATATACTCAGATCCAGTGAACACTGTTAAATGTAGGCACTATAAGATGATCTGGACACAAAAAATAAGTGAATAAGAACTAGTGGTCTAGAGGATTTCTGTTCTTAAATTGCATTAAATGAAAAGATACCAATTTGTGTGATGACTTCAAAGAAAATTATAACATAAATCCAACAGGTGTATGAACTACAAAGGGTCAGTACTCAAAAGAGAGGGTATTACAGCAGACATGCATGACAAAGCACTTTAAACAAAAGACCCTGAACAGTAAAATACAAAAAGGCTGGTTTCTGCAAAGAAACAGAAAAAACTGCTGAAAGAAAATAGTGACTCCAGACCCGCTAGGTCTGCTTATTTTTTTTAGCCAAACCTTCCACACTCTGATAAACTTCTGTGCCAGTGGATCTTGGTGGATGTTGAAGCTTTCTAACAGCTTGATTCTTTGAGATAAGGTAATTTTATTCTTTAAAATAGAACATTTCTGTTGTTTGTGTACTTGGAAGACAGGCATCCAGGTAGTTATTTAAACTGTGTGTAATCTTGCACATGCAAGGAGTGAAAAAAACCCAAGTTTTTTAATAACACTTGGTTTGCAAGTGCTGTGATGTTAGCTTTTGTTTCATTTAAGCTAACTAGTTTACGAAGCAGTAGTGCCCTATAAACATCAAAATTATTAAGATTCTTTAATCTAAAGAAGACAAAGCAGAGGGATGGAGCTTGATGGAAAAGAAAAATGCCCCAGTAACAGACTTCAGATACAAATTAGACCATTAGCAAGACCTGCGAACACATCCCGTTTAGCTCAAGGCAGCAATGAAAGTTGTGCTCATCTGTTTGTGATGTTGTCACTGCAATACAGCTGCTTCGCGCTTGTCAGGGAAGCAAAACATAAGAAGAAATAGCTAGAAATAATCTGAAAGAGTAAAAACTCCTGAATATGGGGGAAAAAATTCTCTAGTAAAAATAATAAATCAGTAATGGTCCCTGCATCCTGTAAAAATTTCTCTCTACAAACAACTGGCCTAAGATGGTCTTAGACTTAGTGGATCTTCAGTGAGCTCACTGACCCACAAGTATGTATGTTTTTTGAAGTCCCAGTACCCTTTACAAAAACAACCGACCAACCAATTTTGTTTTCTTATTCTTTGCTATATAAAGAAAAGCAAACAAAAAAAGGGAAACATATGCATATGCTGTCATGCAGGAGTATATAAACTGCAGATGAGAACATTTGATTTATTTTGTATTTGTTTTTTCTTTTCAAGACTACATTTACTTCAAAGTTCACAAAGATCTAACTTTGCTGCATTATATACGGTAATTTTCACTTCCTCTTGGACTTAACCACTATAAAAATTGAATCATGCTCAACAAAATCAAATAAGAAAATGCTTTAATGAGCAACACTAACCATCCTTTAACTATTGAAACCTTGCCTATATTTTGACCCTGTTTCTATCAGGTCTGCTGATAAAAGATATATATCAAGTAACTGCAACTGCATATAGCATGAAAAATTATGCTTCTTTTTTTGCTATAATTTATTAATATGAAGCTGTTTATAGATATTTTTTTTTACTGAATGAGCACTGCTAATGACTATCACTTTTCTTTTAGACAAGTTACATGGTAAGTTATGAAGTTTCATAGTGAGCTTCCAGACAAGGAGTTAAAATGAACAAGGTTGAATTCATGTCCATTTTACTTTCATCGAATTCAGTGAAGATTTGAATTAGAAATATTTTACTATGTGTTTATTAATACATGTGCATATTTTATATGTATATATAGAGAAGAATGAATAGCATATATATATTATAAGCAGAGTATATATCTTTATATACTATTATATTACACAGAACATATTATTGCTATATATTAAATATAGATATTTCAGTGTACCAACGTCTAATTTATAATGGCAGCAACAAGTTCAGTCCTACAGGATAGAAGAAAAGCTCAAGACAAAGTCTTTGTATAATTTTTTTTTTGGTACCCCTTTAACACTTTACTCAGCACTACACAGTATTTCTTCTCCTGCGCTCCATATTACATTCACAACACATGACGCATGGCTTTTGTGTAATTAAATGTGTTACTCTTGACCCTCATACAGAAAACATTCACATTTTAATGGGAAGCACTGGATGGATAAAAAAAAAAAAAAAGACCTATTTGTCATCCTTCATTATATCAATTCACTATAATAAATTAACAAGAAAGAAATAGTCTCCATATTTCCACTGTGTATTCTATAGCTCTTCCCCTTCAGCGTGTTAAGAGACCAATCTCTTTAGGGAAATAGTGCAGGAGTACTTAAAAGCACTTTGCAATCTGGTGACTGAATTACATTCTTGTAAACTCTGTTTGGCAGTGGATTAATATCTAATTTTGCTCTGACGAGAATAAGCAAAACTTATGCCTGCTAAAATGCTTATTTAGGCTGAATATGAGAACATTTGTTTCTCTGCAGGAAATATACATATAAAGCTACAAAAGAGGGCCTGAGCTATGGAAAAAAAAAATCACCTCTTCAAGACTTGGTAACACTGGCAGTTCATGCAGCTGTGTACAAAAGATACAACATACATGAATGTTTTAATAATCCATTTCAAACTCTATGCAATATATATGATCAGTCACAAAAGCAATGCAGATATGTGAATTATGTTGACAGAAAATGTAATGGAAATGGGTAGGAAACAACATATAACCTACATTATATGGAAAGTATGTTCCGAGACGCATAATTAATTGGCAAAAAGATCTTATGGGAACATTGTATAATCACTGCCCACCATAGTAATCCTGCACACAGGACTTCAGAGAATATGTATGAAATTATTGCATATTATAGAAGATTCTTGCTTAGGTCATGACCTACTTCTCTGTCTTTTTTATTCTTTGTATCACAGCTGCTTTAGAACTCTTCAAAACAAACCAAAAGTCAACTGGTCTTTTAGTTAAATGCCTGGGGAAATTAGTCTTTTCCCTGACTCCTATCCCTCCCATTATGAAAAAAGACCTGCTTTGATTTGGTCACTTTTTCAGAAAGTTACTTATTACTACTAGTTAATCTTGATTCCACTGAAATCAGTGAATCACCCCTGGATTTCAATGAAAGACCAAGGGTTCACCTAATTCATTGAAAAATTCATCTCAAAAGGTAAGTTTTTCAGAAGGCTACAGCTGTCCACAGATAGACAACTAGAAAGGATCACCTTGATTTCATAGAAAACCCCCATATCATTTAGTACTTAACTATTTTAACCTCAAAATCATGAGTTCTGTTTCACTTGAATATCTAAGCAGCCACAAATAGGCTTGGTGGGGTTTTTTTGTTGGTTGCTTTTTTTTTAAACAGCTGAAAAAGCATTTTCATTGCAATGAAAACAACGTGACAACTGCCCCTTCTCTCCTTGAGAACTATTATGAGATTTTTTCCTTATCCGTATATTTCTTTGACAGCATAACATTTTTCCCCAGTCAACGTAGTGGATTTTTCTATTTAGTCATTGGATAGGCATATTTGATATAGTAGCACTTGGCATACTATTAACATATCTGGAAAAAAAGATTAGCATTAATAGAGAAATTGTGAAAATGACAAAGATGCATTTTTAGGGAGAGCAGCACACAGATGTTTCAGATGGTAGTATCAAGGTGGTTCTTAGTCAAGTTCCTCAGGATATGATCTTGGAACTCATCTGGTTTATTGTTTTCAATCTGGCATGGTTTTAGGTCTATGATGATAAAGCTTGCTGATGCCTTGAATGTGGAAGGTAGGCCAGGGGAGATTAGAACAGAATATCAAAAGATCTGGATGAACAGAAATAGGACTAGATTGAAATGCAAAGTCATGCATGCGGAGCTAATAATAAAAAGTTCTCCAGTATGCTGGAGGCTCATCAGCTGGAAGTTATTTGTAGCAGTGGGATGTGATAGTCAATCTCCGAATGAATGAACTGCCAGTATGATGCAGCATAAAAATGGCAAACGCAAAGTGAAAATGTATTGCAAAAGGTGAATCCATGAGAGACGGGAAAGCACCAGTACTAGGCCCTGGTTAAACCTCGCCTGCAGTACAGTGTTGAGACTTCTGGTGGGGAAAGGTAACCTTAAAAGAGACCAGGTGCAGAGAAGGCTACGGAAGAAAACAGCAGTAGAGGCCAAATTTTCAGGTTGAGCCTGAAACTGTTTTCATGGTAGGAAAATGTGCAGAAAAATGAAGCAGAGAGGGAGGTGATTGAGGTCCAAAAATACAACAGTGGATAAATAAAAGAAAGAAGAAAGAGCTAATTAAATTACAATGCTGAAACAAAAGATGTTCTAAATGGACATAAAGATGTTGAGATGGAAATGAAAAAAGTTTCTAGCCATTACACCAAGCAAACTTTACAGTGGTTTTCCAGTTAGATTAGTCTTTTAAAAAAGATTAGATTAGTTTTTTAAAAGACATCTTGGTAGATCTAATCCCGTTGTGGATGGGATTATTTGCATATGCCTGAGCAAGGAGAGAAATGGTATATATGAAACATCTCCCTTCCATTCTCAGCAGTAAGACTCCAGGGGCACCAGCGCTTCTAAATTACTCTAAAAGGGTAATATATGGTTCTATATATATGGTTCTATCTATACCTAAATGTATAGAGACTGAACCCATGTATTTAGTGATGCGTGTCTCTTAAGGGAAAATCAAGCAATACCAAAGATCAGATTCACAAAATTGGACTTGAAAGATTAATTTGTGCACTGGCTTCTAAATATGGCATCTAGAAAGACAATGTACACTTTATAGGATGTCACCTGCAATGCAGGTGCCACTTATCTCTATTTCTGCCAGCTACATGTATCATGAAATGCAAATTTACTAAGCATGTGATGCTGAGTGTTTGGATTTGTTACAAAAAAAAATCTGTTAAATATGGAAGTAAATGTAAACAGTCACACTCACAGGCAGCTCTTGAAATAAATTATTCAACACGTTTACTGTTTTTTTTTCCATAAACCTAGAGTCTGAGTTAAAAAAATTCAGCCGTTTCCATTGTCCGGAGCTTGTTGTGGATCGACAGTTCAAGGACGAAAACACATCAGCAAGGAGAGGATGCGGAGATGTGCATGATGAATTTTCTGAATTCCATAAAGAAGAGCAGAGGGCCCAGCTCTGCAGCATGTCTCCACTGTGATCGAGATCTGTGGATTCAAGTAGGCACGTGGCTCACTCAAAGTTCAAAGCAGCAGTCTGCAGTGTGGCTCAAACAGAACTGGTAAACTTAGAAAACTGCTGGTGGCTACAGAAATTATGAAAAAAACAATGTCCTGAGTGTTATTCCCCACAGATGTGACCTTAACTAGGCTGTTCTGGGAATATTGCAGGTGAACGAGTTGACTGTGTATCTTGGCCTAGGGGAGCAATTCCTCACCAACAAGAACCTCGCCAACAAGAAATCAGTTCAGAGGAAATATTCATTTGGTGATTCTTACAAAACTTCCCACAGATAAAAGTCCCCACCTGTGGGTTTTAGCAGAGAAAAAGGAGCCCCCCCCCTACCGTATATCAATCAGTCCTTGCTAATCTAAAGGGTTTTGGTTTTCAGGTTTGGTGGAAAAAAGAATACAAAAATAACTATAACATTTCTTGTCCTGTTGAAATTCTCTGAAGACATAAGTTAGCAAAAGAAATTTCTTGTTGTGGACAGTAAAGGAAGAAATGGTCATGTTTTACTCTTCAATGTTTTCTCCAACTCAGAAAACAAGAAAGGTTATCCTGGCATCCCTGCTGTTAGAAAACTTGGAGAGAGAAGCAAAGGTTTCCAGTCCCCAGCAATTCCAAGCAATTTCCCTCTCCTTCAGCTCTGCTTGGATCCTTTCTCCCCCTATAAGTGCAATATTTTAAGTGCTCAAAATAATGCGATGACAGCACCAAAAGTGAAGTGGGCTGTCAGCTTCAAAGCTGGAAATTTTCCAGGCACTTCTAGACAGTAGACAAACTTTTCCAGTTCAGCTTCAAAATAAATGTTCAGCAAACTTTTCAGTAGCAGATTATTCTGGGTTTAGATTTTCACTATGCTTGAAGAACTAATACTCAGTTATACTCGAAGTCTAAAGCATATATGGGTTCCAGTTTACCTCATGCATGGATTGTGAAGATATTTTTTGTTTCTACAGGACCTTTCCTCATCACTGCACAGGATGACCTATCCCTGGGGATAAAGTGGGACATGTCTTAAACAATGCTGCCATCTGTTTTCTCTCTGCTTTTTTTTTTTTTTTTTGATTTTTAGAATGTATACAGTGAAATAAGTTTCAGTATGCATTTCAATGAATATTTCTTTCTTAAACCATTTGAATGGTGACATGAAGAGTGGGATACTCTCCCCTTGCATCGCTGTGAAGTTCTAGCAGGATGCTGGAAAAACCACCAAAACTGAACTGTTCACATATTTCTCACAAGTTATTGTTGTCTTGTAGTTAGAATCTTAGCCATTTTTGTTAGCATTAAAGTATTTTATTTTTGGATGCCCTACTTAAAAGCCTGGGTGTCATTTGTAGAAGTGCTCACCTCTCAGCTGAAGTGAGCACACAATAGTCTTTCAACAACTAAAATGCTAATTCCTGGGTAATTTACTTTTACACTCAATATTGGTGGATACTCTTGCTTTAATTTGTTATGTCTTAGTTCTCATCTCTAGAATGGGAATGATGGAAGCACTGTGAAAGTAAAATAATATTCATTTGTGAGGTATGCAGATGCCATATTGACTGGTATCAGAGAAAATCCTCTTAAGATGCAAACAATACATTTCTCAGTAGAGTTTGAACAAACTGGTAAAAAGTGTCTGATCTGCCCAAAGGCCAATGAAAATAAAGGGTCTTTGATGCAGTTCCCCACAATATCCTTGTCCCTACATTGGAGATATATGCATTTGATGGGTAGACTGGTGGATGAGGAATTGGTTGGATGGTGGAATTCAGAGGGTAGTGGTCAACAGCAAAATGTTCAGATGAAGATAGGTAACGTGTGTCCCTCAGAGGTCCGTATTGGCACCAGTACTGTTTAATATCTTCACCGATGGCATAGACAGTGGGATTGAGTGCACCCTCAGAAAGTTTGCTGATAACACCAGGCTGAGTGGTGTGGTTACACACCTGAGAGACAGGATGCCATCCAGAGGGACCTGGACAAGCTCAGGAAGTGGGCCCATGTGAACCTCATGAGGTTCAACAGGGCCAAGTGCAGGGTTCTGCACCTGGGTCGGGGCAACCCCTGGTATCAATAGAGGCTGGGGGATGAAGGGATTGAGAGTAGTCCTGCCAAGAAGGACTTAGGGGTACTGGTGGGTGAAAAGCTGGACATGACCTCGCAATGTACGCTTACAGTCCAGAATGCCAACCACATTCTGGGCTGCATCAAAAGAAGCACAGTCAGCAAGTCGAGGGAAGTGATTCTGACCCTCTACTCTGCTCTCATGAGAGAACCCCTTTCGTGATTCTTCCCCTCTACTCCACCTGAAGTACTGCATCCAGCTCTTGAGCCCTCAGCACAGGAAAGACATAGACTTGTTGGAGCGGGTCCAGAGGAAGGCCACAAAAATTATCAGAGGGCTGGAGCACCTCTCCTATGAAGAAAGACTGAGAGAGTTGGGGTTGTTCAGCCTGGAGAAGAGAAGGCTCTGGGAAGACCTTATTGCAGCCTTTCAGTACTTAAAGGGGATTTATAAGACAGATGGGGACAAAATTTTTAGCAGGGACTGTTACAATAGGGCAAGAGGTAATGGTTTTAAACTAAAAAAGGGTAGATTTGGACTAGATACAAGGAAGACGTTTTTTACAATGAGGGTGGTGAAACACTGGAACAGGTTGCCCAGAGAGGTGGTAGATGCCCCAATCTGGAAACATTCAAGGTCAAGTTGGATGCGGCTCTGAGCAACCTGGTCTAGTTGAAGACGTCCCTGCTCATTGCAGGGGGGTTGGGCTAGATGACCTTTAAAGGTCCCCTCCAACTCTATCCATTCTATGATTCTATGATAAAACAAAACATTACACAGCTGCTTAGTCATTGAGCAGGACTCATCTTCTGCAGTGATCAATGTTCTATGCTGATGGAAGAAAAAATATTACGTTTGTCTAATTTTAAATGATGTTATAATGTATATCTACAAGTAGGGAAGGAGAAGAGTTAGCAAAGCCAACTTCAGTTCTAATGTTGCCTAATGCACGACAACAACACTGTATTGTAATAACAATTAGAGGGTCCCCTTCTTTCCCTTTCCTTGTCCTTCTTTCTCTTTCCTTTCCCTTCCATTTTCCATGACTCTTCTATTCTTCAAAAAAGCATGAACATAAATACTTCAAAAAATGTCCTGATACCAACAAGATTCATCATTGAGGTCAGAAAGCTAGACCTACAGGATATGTTTCTGCCAGTAGAGCTAACGTCAGGCTTGACAATGGTAACAGATGGTCACCCCTTGTGTAGAGCAGCACCAGAGGAGAGTGAGGAGCACACTTTGCCAAGAGGTTTCACAGATATTTATTGATAACAGCGAAATGCTGAGGTTTGGGATGGTTGGTTCATTTCCAAGATCTGCATGGCAGTATGCTCCAGTATTACAGACTTTTCTGCTTCTTTTTCTGCCTTCATGTCTTATTCCAGTTCTCTCGCTCTCTCCCCCACTTCTGGGACTTCATTCTCATCTTCACATCTTCACTGGCCTGTTTCCACCTGACTTTTTTTCACTTAGCCAGCTACAGTCTTCAGTATTCGGATTTCTTCTTTCTCCTTATCAGCATATCCAAAATTATAAACTTCTCACATAGTTTTCCCATCTGACTGCCACACATCTAGATCAGTTGTCTCCTTTCCTGCACCTAGCAGTTAGTCATCTGAGTTCAGTCTCTTCCTTACCAGTTCCTCCCAGGTCTCGGATCTTTCTCTTATAGTTTTTACCATTGAAATCCCTGTCACTTCATCTTTGCCAGCTCCCCGGTCCCAAGAAATGCAGGGAAGACTTCTTGCGCTCCTCTGCTCAGCTGAACCAGACTCCTTCTCAGTGCAGCTTTGGCTCTAACCAAATGAAGAGCAGAGGAAAAGGGAAAAGAGGAAAAGAGACGGACCCTCTTGCTTAAGAACAACAGCATTGGGAGAGGCAAAACCAGGCAACATCTGAATACATCTGGCTGGAGGATTGCTAAACATATGCAATTAGCTGCAACTCTAATGAACTGCTATTTAGCATGTGTGAACTAAACTTTCAAGTGTTCACGAACTGGAAAAATGTAAATGATTTTTTAGGAAGGTTCCAAAGGGTCCTCAACTAAACTAATACTTATCACCCTGCCAACTTACAAGTCTCTTCTCCATTGCCTGCAGGTCCCAGAGCTCTTAAAAAGAAGTTTTACAAGGAATGCGTTGGCAAGGAATAAAATAACGTCCCTCAATCTTGTTCTCAGATATAACGGAGCCATTTGTCAGGTATGCTAAGAACATGCAGCCTGAGGCAGAGCTTCAGCATACAGAATTTCAGGTCGAATCACTGAAGTTTAGCAAACTTATAAGAAGCTAAAAGCAGTGTAAAGTAATGACAATGTCAGGGAGAAACACAGAAGGGGCAGTAAAATAGCTGAGAGTTATTCCTCTTATGTGTAAACCTCAGCTATTTTGTCAATGCTTATCTGAATGAAAAGCAAGAGCCAATAGGCCTCATATGTTAATGTGGAACTGAACAGAACAGTAAAAATATCATAAACCCGTGAAAATGGTGGCAAGTGTGGCTGTCCAATGACCAAATAACTCTGCACATATCCATTGATCTTCTGTTAAAATTAATGTTAAGTCTTTGCATATCTTTTTTTTCTTCCTTCCTAAAGGGAGTCATGCATGGACATTGGAAAGTAGAATTTGATTCTAAGCCTAGTATCTTTGGATATTTCTTTTTCCCAACAGGAAAGTCCTTCTTTAACATGCTAGTCACATTTCACTACGATTTTAAATAAGCTGCCCCTCAACCTATTATGGTTTAGTATGTTTTCCTGTATATTTAGAAAGAGTTGTCAAAACTCTCAGGTGCTGCAGATAAGCCTGCAAAGCAGAGCTTCGACAAAATAAAGAAGGAGATGGTATAAATTCTGAAATATATCAAGGTTAGATTACCTTTGTTGCTCTGTATATCTAAGATTTGAATTGATTTTTCTGGTATGAAAACAATGGGGGGAAGGGACTTCTGATATCATGCTTTGCAGAAAACGGAAAAGTCAATAATACGCAGACAGCTCAAAAATATAGTACTTACTGATTCAGCGAAGCATGTTTTTAGTGGGTTATGATGGCAAGTTCCAACCTAACAGAAGTATATCCGTTAGTTTTCTCAAAAATTATATCTATTCTTGTAATACATGAGTTTACGCAATCCGATAAGATCCTTAGACACCTTAACTTTTTATTCCGTTCCTGAAGGGCGCAATTTTTTTTCCAAAACATAAGGCGATCTGCCACAAATTAATAAAAAGTTGGGGTATGAAACACTTCAGATGACAAAAAAATTAAAGTTTGAAAAATTAGAGAAAACATACCTTTATGGTAGACCAGATGTTTAACAAATAAAGAGACAGTCTAATTGCCATAAATATTACTGAAACTTTAATTTTAAACTGAAAAAGCAGGCAGAATATATTCCTATTGCCATTAGCTACATTATTTTTTAACAGCTGAGACCACGTGTCTATGTGCAACAAAACAGCGTAGCTTTTAATGGTCAGAAGTTGGATTGCGAACTGAATTTCATGTTTTGTCAAAACACCATCACTTCAAGCTACTATTGTGGCTCCTTACCAAGATATAAGGAAGAGCAGCCATCCTGTACCAACCAGTGTCATTTTCTACATCATTCTGACTATCTTAGAAAACCCTCTTAAGTATCAAGAACCTCACTTCGTTTAAGGGGTCAATGGGATTACAAGCCAATGCAGACATACAGCAAGTGTAATAAAGGCTGGGAATTTAAATCTTACCATTCTTACCTATTGTTGCTGGCTTTGCTTTTTCACAGGGAATGACAGGTTTTGGTTTTTATTTTATTATTGAAGCCTGTTTGTAATAAATGATAAATACTTCTTCAAGTTACAGTACTGAAAATGAATACAATAAAGCTGTTGGATAATATACCTTGTAGTAGAAAAGAAATACATTTAAAAATAACTTTATTAAAGAACAGAGGGCTCAACTTTGTATTTCCTTAAAATAATAGCAACCAAATATCAGCTATTTTTGTGCCACGAGAAAGGTGGAAAGCACGAGTAGCCGGGAAGTTCACGCTTTTGAATCAGCTAATATCAATGTGACGATCCTACACAACATATGCAAAGAGGGACTGGTGTGCGATGCCTTAGACGTCCTCCCGTACTACAGCAGGCTACTCTCAAGTAAGGAGAAAACACTTTGGACTTAGTGAAGAAAACACAGTGAAATAGAAACCAGCTCAAATATACCTACTTTCAATATTTAACAGGCTATGTACAGTAGCGATAAGCACTCATTCATTTTTGAGCTATTAATGACTACTCTTGCCACAACAGGTTGAAATATAGCCTAAATTTAACACTATTTATACAGTGTAGATTTACACCTCTCTCCCATCCCAAACACCCGCTCTTGAAGCCAGGCAGTCTCATGCACTCAGAACATTCTGCTAATGGAAAGAAAATGGAAAAGGGCAGGTTTAGATTAAACATTAGGAAGAAATTTTTCACTTTGAGGGTGGTAAGGCACTGGAACAGGTTGCCCAGAGAAGCTGTTGATGATCCCCAGAGGTGCTTAAGACCAGGCTGGATGTGGCCTTGGGCAACCTGATCTAGTGGGAGGTGTCCCTGCCTATGGCAGGGGGGTTGGAACTTGGTGATCTTCAGGGTTCCTTCCAACCTAAACCATTCTATGAGTCTATGATTCTATAACATATCAGTCACTTATTGATTTTGTTACTGATCTTAACAACAATGGGATGAAGACTTCTTTTTCTCAGATTAAAACCATAAAATAGCTAGCAAAGAATCTTGGGCCTTTCCCTCTTTGGGCTACGACAGCATAGTGCCAGGTGACGATGGCTGAGGAGTCAGTTAGGGTGACAAAACCCACTCCTAAAACCTTCCTCCTTGAGGTAAACAAATAAAGATCCTCTAGGAAGTGGGTGAGTTCAGTGAACTTAGATTTTTTAGCGTTTCATGTTTCTCTTTTTGGGGAGGACTTTTCCGACGCTACAGAGGGTTTAGAAGCAATGAGTGGAGGTCTTGAGAGGATGTACATGTCAAGCTACACTCCTCATCCCCTAATGAGCAATGGGATGTGTTTTGCAGCACAGTCTGTCCATGAGCAAGGAGGTGAAGATCTTCTTTCATGCTGCCTCCTCCACATGACATGGCATTTTGTTTCCAGGCCCAGTTTCCCCTGTAACATACCAGCTTCTTGTATTCACTATTTTCACCTAGCTAGCCATACTCCCCATCTCCATCACCTTGGTCATTTCTTTTCCCCAGACCCTCATGGGATCAGTCATCCTTTTTGCGATTATCTTCCACTCCCAGACCAGACAGCTCGATTTAGCAGTGACAGATTCAACTTCTCTGAATGCAGACCTTCCAAAACAAATATTTTGGAACATGGCTATTAGAACCACAGCCTAATGTCAAAATATCCTATGCCAAAAAAAAGCCAGAAAACGTTGTACTTCCATTTTCCACAGCTGTATTTCTACTAACTTAGTTGCCTGTGTAAAGGATAAGGTGTGAGGTATAACTTTCATGTTTTTTCTGTATCAGTGATTCTATGACTTCTCCTCCAAGTGGTAGCATTTTTTTATAGCGCTCAGCAGGGGGTTGAGAGCTGTGTTTTTAGCTTTGCTTCTTTTCTATACTCATTTTCTATACTAATTTTTTAACTTATTTTTGAAGTACGTTATTTATATAGTGGGTATATATATATAGCATGTTCACATGCCCACATTTATGTATGAATATATAACTTCAGACAGAATGTATTTGGATTAAAGGGAAAACACATATATGTCTATATACATCTATAACATACATGGAAGGAAAAAAGGCCCTGTATATCCTATTTTCATACTCTAATTTTGATTATGTTGGGTTTTGGTTTGTCTCTGTAAAAGAATTTGAACCAAAACTTTAAATGACACACAGTCTAAATAATACATAATTAAACAGTGAAGGTAAAATTATCCAACATCCTTGTTATAAAGTAAGAATTTTTCATATGCTTCTGTCCACCTTTATACATATTACCTTAAGCATAGCGCAATGTTTTTACTCATAAAAGGAACACAAGGCAGCAAAAAAAACCCCATGGTACGTTTCTTTCTTATTACTTTTATTGTTGAAGAGACCCTTTTTAATTGCAACATAGGAGAGGGGAGTTTACTTTGAAAAGAAAACAGCTTGTCTTTAAACTATAAGAATTTGATCGTGTGCTATTGTTGCCTGCCAACAATGAGCTAAAGAGGTTAATGGATCATAGGTCTGGCAAACAGCCACGCTACCTCCGGCTCGATACATTTAACTGGGTTTGGTGCTATTTTTTTTCATCAGGGCATGAATCGTTGGTAAATAAAAGTTAGATTTTATCCAGTTTCCCCCCCCCTCCCCCCAAAAAAACAGCACCACTTATCACTGATCTTCATTTCCACAGCGGGAGGGGGGAGAGGGGAGAGGGGGACCTCCCGTGCTCCCCGGCACCCTTTGCCCCCCGGACTCGGGCGCTGCCCTCCGCGGCAGCGCTGCCCTCCGCGGCCTCCGGGCGCCCGGCGCAACCTGCGCGGGGTCACGGCGCTCCCGCTCGGCGGGGGCGAGCAGCTGCGCGGCGCAGCGCGGGGCCCCGCGGGGATCTGCGAGGTACTGGGGGCCGGCTCCTGGCCGTCCCCTGGGCTCCTTCCATCCCTCCCTCTCTCCCTCCTTCCCCGCGGTGCCAAACCCGAAGGCCCGAAACCCCGGGGGGAGCGGTCCCAGGGGTCGTCGACGCCCCCCGGCAA